>OZ012738.1:486348411-486703546 GCA_963859935.3 Lathyrus sativus
TGAACAGACTTTGACTACATTTTATACAACTTATGTCGAACCATGAAGTTATCCTTGTCAATACTAGAGTTCGATCTAAATACCATAGAACTAAATAATTTGACAAATTAGTGTTTTTTTATTAGAAGATCGTGTGAAATTTCTTTACATTGACGTTGTATGTGATTAGATTTATATATTTTTTAAAATATTTAATTGTAAAGCCTTAATCGGTAAAAATATATTCATACTTTGTGTAGGGATGACAATTGTAACCATCTTCGTAGGTACCCTTAAAATTTACCCACAGCGGGTAGGGTAAAAACCCGCAAAATGGATACGGGCACGAACAATTACCCACTTAAATAAGTGGGTATGAGTGCGGGTACGGGTATCTTAGTACTCAACCCGCCCCACACCTGCACGATATATACATTTATATATTTTAATTTTCATTATTATATATATATATATATATATATATATATATATATATATATATATATATATATATATATATATATATATATATATATATATATATATATATTAATCTAACAATTTTATTAAATACATCACTATTAAATTTTTAAGCATTTTAATATAAATAATATTTTCAATTCTTTTTAAATGTTATAAAAAATTAAAATGACATGATAAATTATAGTTGATCGATAATTTTTTATTAGAAATACGAGTAAACAAATATACTCATAGGTATTAAAGTATTTACAAGATCCAAGTACAAACGTCAGTGCATACGCGAATACGAACTCATATTCGAAATTTTTTTAAACTGCAAGTTTATGAACGAATAATATAATACCCTATTTGTATAAATCATGTTGGTTGTCATCTCTAACTTTATGCATCGACAAAGCATTTTAATTCAAATACTTTTGAGACTTGAGCTGAAATATTACCGACTGAGAGGCATATTTTGATTTTGGTACCTTAATTGTGGTCATAGATCAAACTTGTGGTTGTATGTTGAAAGCTCAACCACGTACCAATAATCTGAACTCTGCCACGAAACGAAATTAAAATAACTAATTTGATTGGCTTATTCTATTTGCTACATGGATAAGGACGTTATTTTCTTTTCATTCCTTGACTTTTGTTTCTTCACACAATCATACTTCTACAGTAATTACCTTACTTTATATACAAAATAATTTAAAATAAGTATTACTTTCAACTTTTTAGGAAAAAACAAAAATTATTTATAAGAAGAAATTATGTCTATATGGGTTTATTTATGTAACATCTCACATTTTTTTAGAGTAATATAAAATTAGATATATTTAGAATAATTTGAAATAAGATTAATTTATGAGGGGTGTATTATGAAATAGGAAGTACACTTAGCAAGCAAATCCAACTAAGTTGATAGCTTAAATCTAAAGTATAGTGTGAGATATGTTGATTGTAAGTTGAGGAACTAGACTTTAATTATGTGTAGACTTTACTGTAGTAAATTGAAGATAACATCTTGTTTAGAAGTGATAATGTGTTGATTCATGTAACATGTGATTAAATTTTCTATAAATTAGACTCAAGAAATGTCGAACTTTATTAAGTAGGATTGATCTTAGCTGCAATTTGGATGAAATTTCCTTCCCAGTATTTGTACTCATTCATGTTCTTTAATTAAAATGATAAAATTGGTAGATTAAACCCTAGAATAAAAATTATATTCTTAATCTAGATATTCTAAACTTTTTAGGGAGTGTTTGTTTACTCAAATTGTATGTCATTCAATATTTTAATTAAATTATTGAAGTAATGATTTGATTGTTGGAAAATAGGATTACGAGTTTATTTCGATTGTATGCGCATAAGGTTTTTGCTGAGTTTTTTTAGGTAGAATTATGTTATTGAAATTTTGTTCGTTCAGCGACAAGATGTCACACACAATGTTGAAGCAATATGGTTTGAAAGGAGAAAAAACAAATAAACAAATAAAATAACACATATAATTAGTGTAGTAGAATAATTGACGAAGACCCTGAGGCGAGAGCAAGAAACGTACGCATCGTCCTTCTCGTGTTTCCCTTACATTAGTTCGAGTGCCATGCATTCATCGGGTTCAATCACCCTTTATTTAGATTAGTCGCCCAACTTCCTAGTCACCGTTCACAGCGTGCGTGTATTAGGTCAACAATCAATTCCTGGGAAGTCGTGGTGTCTAAATATTTCTCCTAAATTTTTGGGTATTAACCACCCACTCCCGTGAAGGATTTTATAATATAGGGAGACTGGGCTCACTTGATTAAAAGCTCTTATGAGGCTATAAATAGATGAGCATCATGTATTAAATGACAATCTCTAACACACAAAGAAACCATTCATACAAATATTCCCACTTTGTGGTGTGTGAGCTAACTCTAATCCTCAACAAATCCTAAAGCTTATGACAACCCTTATCCATTTGGAGTTTTCACGCTCATTGCACTTTTATCCAGTACAATTGACACCTACTGTTGGGCCATGATAAAATTGACTTAGACCACACACATGTCATCTTATCATGAGTTACTCCCACCACCTTCCCTCGAGGATGCTTGAGAAAAGTTCAAAGAAGACCACTAACACCATTGCTGGAGGTTTCGTCGAAGGAGAAGAATCAACTCCTCCCAGGGAAGATACGTCCGACAGGTGTTGGCAACAAACAACTCACCCCTTAAAATCATTTAATGGTCTTTGACGCAGATTGAGAGCATGAAATCACTTTCTCGAAAGAATATATTATAAGCATACTCCCTCGCAATAATGATCATATGACCATCACAATTTACCACACTAACTGGGAGGTAAAAATGGTCTTAATCAACCTTAGCAGCTTTGCATAAATTCTATTATTGAGTAACGTCCACGACTCCAAATAGATCATCAGGGTATCGGGTCTTTCCAAGGATCCCTGATAGGCCTGTCATAAGAACAAGTATTGGTCAATGGCTACATTTCCCTTAAGATTACAGTAGGCTCAGGGGCGAGCGCCACGTAAATAAAAGTAAAATATCTCGTAGTAGACACAATGTCCCTTTATAACATCATCATGGGGGAGACCCGCCCTAAATCTGTTGGGAGTGATATTATCGATGCACCACATAAGCTTAAAATATCCATTGTCTAATGAGCGCATGGATACCATTAAGGTAGAAGGGGCATTCGCCCAAGAATGTTACTTGAATAGCATGGCATAAGCAAGGGAGCCTTTCACCCTAACTGGAATCCCTCGCCTTGGAATGGATGACTATGATACTATAAGATAAGACCTAAGATTTGGAGCATAAAATGGAAGGCTCACCCCAATTGAAGATTTGAAAAAGGTCTAGATCGGGCCCCTGCCACACCAAGTTGGGTACCTCATTGTCTGAAACAGAAGAGGAAGACTTGATCACCTTGCTCAAAATGAATGTCAACATGTTCAATTAGGCTCTTTTAGATAGACCTAGAATTGACATGAGAGTGGTGTGTCATCAATTCTCCATAGATCCCTCAGTTAAGCTAGTATTCTAGAGAAAACACAAGGTTGGCAAAGAAAAGAGAATAACCATTAACGAAGAAGTTCAGAAGTTGACAACTACCTGTTTTATAATGGAGATTAGATACCCTTTGTAGCTAGCTAATATGGTTTTGTTATGGAAGGAATCAAACAAGTGGCCTATGTGTGTCGACTTTACTAATCTCAATACAATATGCCGCAAAGATCTTTATCCCCTCCCTAATATAGATCGCCTAGTTGATAGGTTATTGAACTACAAAGCGTTAAGTTTCATGGATGTATATTCGAGGCACAACTAGATAAAAATGGATCCCATAAATGCTACAAAGCGTTAACATTGAAATAAAAAATAACTTTTTTTAAACTGTCATTTTTCAAACCCCCACAATTCACCCTCTCCCTTTTGTGTGTTGAGTTACATGTTCAATAATATTTGTATTGATGTATCTAGTACGAATTTTTAATATCATTAGTTGTTATTCTATATATGTGACTATTTGTATTACAATTTTGATCCAACAATATTGTTAGACACTAAAATCTTGCTCCAAATTTCTATTATCCAACAAATTTCTATTATCCAACGACCTTTATTCAGCCCTACTGGTTCCTTGTCTGAACATTTTTTCTACACAAGAAATATTGGACAACTCCAAATTTAATTCTGTAACGACCTTTACTCAGTCGCACCAAATTCTTCCATGGAGTACATAGAAACTCTTCTCTTGCTGGATGTACAAAACCAGATACCATAGACAAAAAGATATTCTTTTTCCTGATACAACAACAAATCTTCACACAAAACATTAGCTTCCCTAATGTACCTTGGATCTTGATGGCTAAGTTTTGCACGTGCAAGTATACACAATCAAATTAGTAGCAAGTGAGAAGAAAGAGTGTCGATCCCGTAGAGATTCTATTAAGTATAATGATTTTCATACAAGAAGTTATAAAGTAAACATGAGCAAAGGTAATAAAATAATATTGTGTGTCACGTGGTTAAGAAAGTGGAAAATATAGAGATAGTTAAGGGTTAATACATAGTGAAATAATATGTTGGACAATTTTATATTTAATGAATTTATTTAATCTATGAGTCTGATATGTTATGTCGTGACAGATGAGTCGAAAAGTGCTATATTGGTGTATGTATACAACATCAAAGCATATGCATTAAGTTAAGGGAACAACTCTCGAGGTCTCATAATAACATTAAAACATGTCTAGTTTAACTTATGACTTTCCCTATGGTTGTAGTATATTATCTCTAAAGTTACTAATCTAATGAATATGTTTATCCTACTATCTTAAACCATATTTACTTATGAGTTCCACTAGTTAATACATGTATCAATCATCAACCATCTAGTATTTACTCTCAAGGTGGTTAGACAAATGAATAAATATACGACATAAATTCACATGAGTAAAATATATCAAGACAACTCATTCATTACATTCAAAAGATTACTAATTCATTAAAATTCACATTATCCAACAAATTAAGTTTAGCTTATAATGTGTGAAATAAGCACAATACAAAAAGATATTAAGTTACACATTCCTAAACAAGAAGGTAGAAATGATAGACCTAAGGATGACAGTTCAATCACTTGCAATTTATTAATCAGTAAGCGTAGTCTTCTGTCATGCCTCTCAACGTTGTTTTTTTTCAATTTGAAGATACTAGAGTTCCATCAGAACTCTTCGTATTCCTAAATTTCTCTTAAGTGGAATTCTTTCCAAATTTTAGAACCTCTTTCTTCATTGCATTACAACTCTATTTATAGAGGTTTTCTAGGTGATAATGTCTCTCTCTTTGGTCCTTGGACCTTTACCATGATCCATTAACTTAAGCCTAAAGAATAAAGCATATTCCTTTGTGTTTTACTATGATAGTACAATGCACATGGAAGACAACACGACATTGTGGCAATGTTGTAGCAGCAGTAGTGCAGGAGCAACAACAACAGACCTTGACAGCTTTTCAGAATTTGTCTTGTAGGGTTTCATCCCTGTCCATTCATTTTCTCTAACTCAACCTTATTTTCTTCTCAAATCTCTACCACACCAACATTAACACTGAATTTGAGAACTCATACTAGCATCTCCTGTCTCAAGGCCTGTTGAATGGTGTTTAAGGATTCCTGGCATGGCAGAATTCGTCACAAGAGCTAATTATGCACAAGCACAAAACACATAAAATTGACAGAGAGCATCTAGTATACTCTATTCTAAATTAACCAAAGTAACATGAAACATAAATAAATGACATTACTCAAGATATAAATTACCTAAAAATTCAAGTATAAAAGGATTAAGCATCTCACATAAAATGAGTTATCCGGTCTACCACTTCAAGTCAATCTTTTGAGTTGAGCACTAGAACAATGGTTTTTTGGTTCTAGTTTAAAGATAATGAGGGTTATCTAAATAATCTCACACAATACAAATTATATCTCACAATATCAACATTTGAGGAATTTTTTCACAAGGTTTAATCAAGGAGGAAGAGTGTTTATGAAAGGAAAATTTCTCATTGGATTTTCTCAAGCTTTATGGAAATATGGGGTTGATCTCACTAGATCTCTCTCTGGAAGGATCTGATTGTGAGAATTTTTTCAACTTGAAAATCCTCTCATGTTAGTTATCATTAATCAACAATGTATCGAAGAATGACAATAAAAAGATTTATATAGGTGTTATAGGTTAGACACAAAAAGGTGAAGAAAAGAACAATGATTCGAGTTAAATCATGAGGTTATGATTTGAATCAAAATAAAGAATGACTTGAATCAAGGTAGTAAAATGATACGTTTTCCATTTTGATTTGAATCGTGATTGGTACTCATGATTCGAATCAAGGAAAAATATGATTTGAATCATAGTTGTTTTAAAAAAGTATTTGAATCTAATAATTTGAATTGACATTCCTTGTTATTAGACTCAAGAGTGTTGTGATTCGAATCACACACATCCTTGATTTGAATCAAAAATTCAGTGGCAAAATCCTAATTTCAGCTTGATGTTTGATCTAAGTCAGAAATATGCTTGATTCAAATCAAGCTTCAAAAAATATGTTTTAAGCTTTCTAACTTGTGATTTAAGATACATTTAACATATTGATTTTGGTCAACTTGCACATGCTAAAAAAACATTGATATGAGTCCAATACTAATTTATTCAATGTAAGGGTAGCTTAAGATACAAATTTAATCAAATAAACAAAAATACTAAATTACGCACAAATTACAATTAGAGATAAATCAAATTATAGACAAATCAAATTTAATACAACATGAAAATAAAAGATGATATCGACTGCAATTTCAACTACAAGTGACGACTCTTTTCATCGTTAGATAGGGCCAAATTGTCGTTGGAAGTGATGTGTGTGGCCCTATCAGTTTTACTAGGCCGGACATGGCTACCATATGTACTCATAAAATTACACCAATGATAACTCTACTAGTGAGGACTAGTAAAGCCACATTCGAAGTAGTCCAATGAATTGTCAATCAATGTTCCTCCTGCACTTTTATCATTATATAGTAGTTTTGATCGACCCCACAATAAATCCCACTAAGGAAATTTATTGAGACTAATCTTGATTAATATGACATCTTAATGGTGAAAGAGAATTAAACTTGCTTGTCCTATATCCCTTATTATGATGTCCTTTCATCAACCATATATGTACCCCCAATCATATCTCAATCAAATATTGTCATGTACTAGACTTGGGTCGACATAGAAAATCTAAACCATTAGATATTTCGGCCCGACCACACTCTTATTAGTGGATCATTTAATTGGAGAGTGCTTCATTGGGATCGGGTTGACACCCACCCGTTTTAAGACCCGGTCCAAGAAACCAGACAAGTAGACAACCCCTCAAGCATGAGTCGTGTAAGGGTGCAATGCTTTCTTAGATCCTACCATGAAATTGAACATGTACACCGCCCCTAAGCATAATCAGTGTAAGGATGAAATGTTTTCTCGAGTCCTACCAAAAAATCAAATATGTACACAACCTCTCAAACATGATTCGTGTAAGAGTGAAATGCTTGTATGAGTCATACCAAGAAACCAAACATGTATAATATTAAAAACTAAAATTATAAAATAACAACGATAAATTATATTTGAAAAAAATGAAATACTAAAATCAAATAGATAAACAAAACTAATAAATAATATTTACAAAATTGAATATTAACAAATAATAAGTTATCATAATACATCATACTGATAAAAAAATATTAAAGCATATTCATGCATTTAGATTCAGATTATATTGATTTTTAAAAATCAATCAGATACGTGAACGATATTCTTAAAAGAGCATGCAAACGTCAATAATATTAGTTTTTTTTTATAATTTTTAATTTTATTGAATCAATTAGTAATTTTTATTTGAATTGATTTAAAATTTAACACTCCCTCTAACAATCACTAACAACAAACTTATATTTATTATAAATTTTATATTATTTTAGTGAAATATATTAAAATTTTATATTTAATTATTAGAATTAATACTCAATCCGTCTCTTTGTCATTCAAGCCAAACTCGCAAAACGTGCCTATAAAATAACAAAAAGATTTAGACTTTGTTGTTTGAAGATTTTTCCATTTTAACCCTTAAAAAATAAGTATAAAAAAATGTCTTAGGAGTGTCATGTGATTTTTCTTTTAACTTTTAATTTTTTATGTCACTTTGACTTTTATGTTTTTTTTTTAATATCAAGTTGGCTTTTTCTCTTTCATTTTAACTTTTTAATGAAAAATTCAGAATTTAAAACATAAAAAAAAGGTATTTTTTAGGAGATATAACCAGGGACCTAAAGGCAAAATCAAGACACTTGACTAGCTGAACTATCAAATTACCTTAAAAATAAATTCTAACTTGCATATTTATTTTAACCCAATAAAGGACTAAAACATATACAAACTAAAATTGGCCCTACTGAATAATCTCATGACTCATGGTAGTTGGAGTATTGGAAACAATACATGCATCAATGCATGTGTCGACTGTTAGGTGGATTCGAGTATTACCATCAAGAACCTTGACATTGCCATCCCGAGTGAGCTGAAAAATGCCAAGGTTTAAGATTTGGTAAATTAAGATGGGGAGTGAGATTTGGAGAAGTTTTAACAATGACTTCCAAATGATATAATTCAAAGAGTTATAGCTCTGCTGTCGCCAAGAGCAGACTATGGAGAAGACTAGTTTTTTACGGTTGGAGGTGTGATTGATTTGTACTCTGTCAGGGGTATGTACGAGAGGTTAGTGCAGGATGAGGAACCTCATGATGATGATAGATGGCATAAACTTTGGGAGCTAAAAGTCCAGGAAAGAGTGAGGTGCTTTGTCTGTCTTATTGGACACGATAGGATTCTTACAAATTATTAGAAAAGACTAAGAGGTATGTAGGAAGATGATTGTAAGCTTTGCGGAAATGTGAGCAAAACTACCATACACGTCCTTCGAGATTTTAGTAAGGCGAGACAATTATGGTTGAACATTGTTCTTGATAACATAAAGATGGAGTTTTATAGTGTGGACCTCATTGATTGGATTGGGTTATATATTAATATGGATAAATATTGAAGTATCTTTTGGGCAACTAGGTATCACAGTTTATGGATATGGCGCAATAGGGAGATTCATGATGAGAACTTCTATTAGCCATATTTTCCTCAAGCTTATGTTTATAAGGGCATTGAAGATTATGAGAAAGCTATGAAGAACAACGAGGTTGTGAGAAAGGAAGAGAAATATATCATTATTGTAAGATTGGAACCGCTAGAAGAGGGATGAGTTAAACTCAATACAGATGGAGCTAGTGGTAACAGATCGGACTGTGGAGGGATTATTCATAATTACCATGGAAGCTTTTATAGGTGGTTTCTCAAAGAATGTTGGTAAATGTAGTGGTTATCGGGTGGAGTTATGGGATATATATATGAAGGCTTATCTCTCACCAAGAGACTAAGATTGATGAAAATATAGTTAAATACAAACTCCTAAGTTATCACCACCCTTTTGTAGTCAGGAAAACTTCGGCCAATGGTGGGAGTTCGTTGGTGAAGCGTATCTTTAGCCTCGTGAAGAAACATGAACGGGTGAAGGTAGTACATACATATAAGGTATGTGTGCAAATTTTCTTAACAAAATCAGTTTAAATATTGTTAGAGATATTGTGTTCTTTAATAGTACACTTGCTGCTATTGAGTTTTGTTAGAAGCTGGCATGTCGGGTGTGAGTCGCCTAAGATTGATCTCTTTGTAGTTTGTTTTCTTTTTTGGGCTTAGACCCTCTTGTTTAACAAAAAAAAAAATTGGCCTTGCAATTTATCAAACAAGTACACTCATCAATAAAGGATTAAAGGTCAACCATTTAAACTATTATATTCTTATGTCTTAAAATCCCACATAATATATTTACTTCATACTTAATAAATACATAAAATTTATTAAAATAAATAATATTATATATTTTTGAAATAAATATATAACAGTATTAGAAATTAAAATATATTATGTAAATATATTATATTATTTATTCATTTAAATTATATATATATATATATATATATATATATATATATATATATATATATATATATATATATATATATATATATATATATATATATATATATATATATATATATATATATATATATATATATATATATATATATATATATATATATATATATATATATATATATATATATATATATATATATATATATATATATATATATATATATATATATATATATATATATATATATATATATATATATATATATATATATATATATATATATATATATATATATATATATATATATATATATATAATTTTAAAAAGAAATACAGAATTTAAAATACATATAAAAACAAAACAGGGCTCAAACCTAGGAATGGGGGCATCCATAAAAGGTATTCAATCCATTTGACTATAAAACCTTTTTAACATTAATTCAAAGAGAATTGATTAATATTCATTAAATTCTCATTTCAAATTTAAAACATCAATGAATATTAATTTAAACAATATTCATTAAATTCAAATAATACCTATGTGATTCAATATGTAATACTCAAAGAAATATGTAATATTATTGTAATTTTATTTCTAAGATAGAATGTGTATGGTTTAATTTTATTTTTAAAGTTAATAAAACATATATTATTATAAGTTTAAAATATCTTTTTTGTGTCATATACCATTTTTTAGATTTATTTTGATCCCATAACTTATAAAAAATATATCATATTGATGAATTAACTCTTCAAAATAAATCATATTAACTATTTTTTACTAATTAAAAATTAATTTAATGATTAATTTTTAAAATTTTTTATCGTTAATTAAATGAAAAAAACAAATATAATATATTTTGATGAGTTAAAAAATTAATATAATATTAATTTTTATAAATTAAAAAGGATTAAAGTCAACCTCAAGGTTGATAAAAAGAATATTAAACTATTATTATAATATGAGTGACATCACTTTTATTTAAAGTATTTTATTAAAATAATATAAATTTAAGATTTCACCAATACAACTCATATTATTAAGTTACAGAATGTCACTATATATATTTAGTGAAGATGTTAGTCCAAAATAGCACAAGAAATGATTCATAAGTTGAAATCCTATACAATGGCCTTTCGCATCCATCCACTTTATATTTTATTCATCTTGTCCATTGCTTCATGTTTGATTTCAGGTACTGAAAAAAAATGTTAGGTTTGTCTGTTTAATTGTATTTCAAATATAAAGTTCGATCAACAAAAATACAAACTGATAATTTTCTTTCTATTTTTTAGTCAAGAGTGAAGATGAATTAAAAAACATATATTGATTTATATTTCTGTTGATTGCAGAAACATGTGGTGTCCATCTTCCAGATCCTCCAGGACTAACATGCATAGAAGATTGGATAGATGGACCAAAGTGCAATAAAGATTGCTTCACCAAAGGCTTCAAAAAGGGAGGAACTCGTATTATCTTCTATAAGCAATGTGTTCGTTGTTGTTGTCATAGAAATTAGTTCTTGTAATTATTGCTATTTCAAAATAAATTGAATAAAAAGGGCACCAACATTAGTAAAAAAATGGGCACCAACTATGCAAGAAGATTTTTATTTTTATTTTTATAAATAATCTATTTTTTAAATTTAAATACCAATCAACTAAAAGAAAAACTGTATTTAGCTAGGAGTTAAACCCCTCACTAAACCAAAAAATCCATCACAAAACACCAATTTGCGAGGGGACAGGGCCCCTAGCTAATCTGGACATCGCAAATTATTGACTAGAGGATAAGCCCCTCGCAAAATATAATGTAAAAAAATCAGTCTGTTCCGCCACAGACATAGACATAGACTAGAGCCACAGAGGGGTTCAGACGTGTTAGATACGTTTGCGAGGGGATAACCCCCTAACTAAGTTACGTGGTTTCTGAATTTAGTGAGGGGTGAAACTCCTAGCTGTTTGTGTCAGATATTTGTGAGGGGTTAAGTCCCTAGCCAGCTGTCCCACGTTTTGGAATTTGCGAGGGGTTTAACCCTTAGTCAATAATTATAATTTTTTTATTTATAATTTATAATTATATTATTTTAATTATATTGTTATAATTAGAATAATAATATAATTATATAATAAATTTTTATTACATTATTTAATTATATTATTATAGTTAGAATAATATATAATTATATAATAAATTTTTATTGAATTGATAAATATATTATTTAATTATATTATTATAATTAGAATAATATAATTATATAATAAAAAATATATATTTTAATATAATTATATAATAAATAAAAATATATTTTTTGTAAAATATAATAACTTATAATTAAAAGTGTAATAAAAGTAAATATCCAAATCCATCATCAAAATAAAAATAATTCATGACAAAAATAAAATAAAATATAAAAATATATATAGTTCATGACACATTTAATCAACTTCTTCATCCTCCTCCTCATCTTCCTCATCTCTTCCTCTCACACCTTGATTCATATGCAATGCCATAAATTGTTCAAATTTCAATGCGGCTCATTTGCAATTTGCATTGCTTCCTCATACTCCGCTGTTTTCCTCCTCAATTCTTCCTCCATCTCAACTTGTCTTCTCATTTCCTCCATCTCTGCTTGTCTAGCTGCTGCCTCACGTGTTGTCTCGGTCTGCGCCAAATTTCTCACAGTTTCAAGCATATCAGCGGTTATTATAAGTGGACATGATGATCCTTCTCCATCATCAAGTCTCATCCTAAAAGTCCTATCACGCCGCTTAATTGTTTTGGCATACCCTCCAGCACCATACACCCTTCCGTTTTTCCTCTTCCCGCAAGCAGCATCATACCAAGTCTGAAAACCTAGACAAGGATCAACAGGGTATCCCTGTGGTGGTGGAGGTAACTCAGGATGCTCAGATAAAGAAAGTGCAAGTTTTCAATCATACTCCTCCTATAAAAAAAATTAGATGTTATAATAATTTAAATAAGATGACTAAATAACATGTTATAAAAGAAAGAAATAAAATGACTAAATTTTAGCAAAACTTACTTGAGTTTCCTTTGAGCGTTTATTGACAAACTCCCCATTTTTCTTGATATGAGTCTCTAGATGGATCTCATTAAGCATCAAAGTTCTATCCAACTCATCACGCTAATAAAATAAAACATAAGTGGAAAAATAATTTGTTTTAATCTAAATTTTAAATGAAAACTTAAGTAAAATAAATAAATTTATCAGCTTATGTGCAATTTCAGCAACACTAATACTTCTTGCTGCGTAGTTGTAGCCACCAACTTTAGATGTCCTGTTTTTTTTTTCTTTTTTTTTTTTCTTTTTCAGATACTTGCTTAAAGGTTTTCGAATTCCAATGGTCAATAAGTTGCTTAAATACATCTTCACCTATCCAACAGGGACGTGTTCCTTTATTTTCCCAATTAATTCGAACACGTCTAAGCGTGTCGGATAATCGGGCAGCACATTTTGTATCAAAATTTTCTCTTACTTGTTGTTGCTCTGTAAAGTCCCAAACACATTTCTCCTACATTGTTTTATGAATTTTAAAAAATTAAATAATGTAAAATCATGAAATAAACTAAATATATAAGAAATTAAAATAATAGTTACTTTTATACCTGAAATAAACTAAACCAATCTTCCTTTTCTTTTTCGAGAAGTGATCCATATGTCGGCCAAAACTTTTTATACTTTTCTTTAATAACTTCTATTATACACGATACTGCCTGGTGTGATGGTATAAGGCTAACCAAAAAAATCTTGAGTTAGTATTGACAATAAAAAAAACTCAAATTTAAATTTTATAAAAATAATATATAAAACATACCTTCCTCCATCGCAACGAATGACATATCTGCCATTGTATTTCCTAATTGTTTAGGGCTTTGCATTTCTCAAAATGTGTGTCCTCCTTCGCTCTTCATGAGAACTATCTAGAGCACTAGTATCTCCATGATGATAAGAACTGGTACCTCCATGACCATGAGTACTAATATCACCCTCATCATCCTACTCATCATGCGTAGAATGCACAAGTGATGAATTTGGCATGCCAGATCCACCAGCCTCCATATATGGCATAGAATACTGCATGGAAGGTATCGGAACGCTAGGCCCGCTTGAATTCATGGAAGGCATCGGAAAATATGAGGGATGTGGGGTACTAGGATGCATAATAGGTGCATATCCAGGAGGACTAATAAAAGTCGACGCAGATATCAACGGGAATGAAGGAAAATCAGATGTGGATAGTAATCCGGTGAAAGACCCGCCAAACATGGGTGAAGTCTGCATAGGCGGTGGAGTAGGGTGCACAGGGAATGGAGTAGGATGCACCTGACTCTAAAGTGGCATAGGAATAAACATAGACGAATCCAGAACCTCTTCTACAACAAACCTTGTGCGGCGAGCCTTACCCTTACCCTTTTCCTCACTTCAGGGTGGCATTTTTAAACTAAAATATTTCATAAAAATGACAAAAGTAAATTACACAAAAGTATTATATATAACAATACATATTACATAGTTGTATTATTAACAATAGTATAATTACATAATACATATTATTTAATTTATTCATCATTGTGATCATCATGTCTTCATCAGATACGATTTTATTGTCTTCAGAGTCTTCTGACTCTTCTAACTCTTCTTCCTATTCTTCCACATGATTTGCTGATAACAAGATGGTTGAATCAACTTGTTGACCCACAACCACAGTATCACCCAAACTTGTAATCTCCTCAATTTCAATTACCCCATTCACTGGTGAAATCTCATCATCTTGGTATGCAACATCATCTTCCATTACACCGTCAGATTCAATATAACCCATTGGATTGGACTTGATTACAACATACCATCCTCGTTTACTTGGTTGAATTGAAGGATAAGGAACATATTAAACTTGTCTAACATTATGTGTCATTATGAAAGGGTCATACTCTTTGTACTTTCTATCCATTTGTATCTCAACAGTGTTATATTTTTTTTAATCTATTTTAGTTCCTCTGGAAGATGGATCATATCAATCACAATAAAATAGGACAACTTTATTTTCCGAGTCCATATAATTATATCACCCCAAAATTTGCCCAACTTTTTTTCTTCTCACTGCATTCATATAGCATTAGCATTTGCATACATTGTCCATGTACAGGGGATTGAGAGAGATGTGATTATTAAGAGAAGGGCTATCAGAGGTCTAAGCCTAATCAAGAGGTTGTATTCAAGCTATCAAGAGCTTATCACCATTAGGAAACATCATAGAAGCTCATGGTATGTCTTGAGGATCATTGTGGATCTCATCCAAGTCATTGTTCAAAGTACCAGAGGCCACAACCAAAGGTGTTACAGTTAGGGTTTTCATCTGGTCAACCCTAAGTCAACTGTGAGTTTGGAGGAGATTAAGACTCAATTCCAAGTAGCTATGATTATGGAATGTTGTGTTGATACACCTAAGTGATTGTTCCAAGATCAATTCATCAATATCCAAGAGTGTGAGAAGTTACTAAGCTAGGGTTTCTAAGCTTGACAGTGTAAAATCCCTTGTTTAGTGCCTAACTTCAAGATCACATAACTCAAGATACAAGTCTCATCTCATCTTGACTCCAACATGAGACTTGTAGCACATGTTCTTATATTTATTTTGAGTACTAGAAGTCATTCATCTGATTTCTAGAACTCAAGTTATGATGCAGACAAGTTACAGGTCATCAGATGAATGTGATTTTGGTCAACAAAAGTCAACCAACTTCCAAGACATTTTTGACCTAGAAGGATGTTTCTCCTTACTTTGACCCAAACCTGAAAGTTGTCCCCCTATGATCTTAGCTTTCCAAAAAGTGCTAGAAGTCCTCATTTGGACTTGTAGAACTCAAGATATGAAGCTTGCAAGGCAGGGGTATTTTGGGAAACTTTGATTATAGGCCACTTTTGATTATAGGTCAATTTCACCACTTTGCACATCTCAAATGGAAACCTTTCCAACTTGAAAGTTGCTCCAAATGGGGTCATTTGCTCAATCAAACATCAAGGCATCATGTAATTGGCTTGGATTGGAGAATTAATGAATAAATTTCCATGAAAGAAAGCTTGAAAAGACCTAAAATGGATCAAAGGCATTTTGGATCATATAATGGCATATGGGTGCATATTTTGAGTCCAAAGAATATTCTAAGAATGATGGAAAAACCAGAGTTGCAATTTGAGGTAATTTCCATGGCTAAATTCATGGTTACTTCACCTTGAAGTAACATATTCAAAATTCACCATTGAGATCAAAGCAAGGGTTTAATCTCATCCATTGGTGTTCCTTACATCTCAAGTCACATGAATGAACCAATTGGCAACAGTTTGAGCTCTGCTTTCATGAGATAGTGAAGCTCCAACATGAGAAACTTGGATTTTCAATTGGACCTCCATGGGCTATAATTGGGCTTCAAAGTCATCCAAATCCATTCCATATATTCTTATCATCATGAATAATCAAGGATAACTGATTTTGGATCAAAGAATAACTGATTTCTGTTGAGGAAAAGAGGATGAAAAGTGAAAATTGATTTTGAAGAATCATCAATCTCCAGGCTAAATTAAGCATTCAAAGACATCCATGGAAGGTCACTGATCGTTTCTGGAAGTTTTGGTGAAACTTCAGCATCACTTGAAGGCCCAATGGAGGTGCTCCATTAGGTAAATCGTTTTTCACTAATTCTCTTCATACATGTACATATAGGCTGCCATTTTTGTGGATTCATGTTCCCTTAGGCATAAAGAACGTTTCTGTATAGGTTTTAGGCTAGTTTGTGATGAACTTTGAAATGACCTATGAACTTGATGGATTCAGTTAAGGCTTGTTAGGGAGAATTAATGAAAAAGAATATGGTATTCTTGATGTATGCAACAAGACGAGTCGATTGGTGTGAGAAATCATGAGTTTTGATGAGTTTCAAAAACTGCTACAGTTCTCCTTCACCGGAGAAGACGACTGGTGCCACCATGGCTCCGGCGTCTGCAACTTTCCCTCCGTTTACATTTAAACTCCAACACGTATGTGTCTTGATCACAGCCATAGGATCTTGCTTGGAGTTTTGACCTATACCCAATCCAATGGCCCCCATTTTCTCCTCATTTTGTGTTAAAATTCAAAAACATGCATGTCCATTCTTTAGCCATTGGATTCCCTTGACTTGAAATCAAAACGAGAGGTCACGATTCAATCTGCGCGTGTTGACCTCCCTTTAAATGAAACGGCGCGTTTCAATCCTCCAGCTTGTTATGGACCTGGGCTACATTTACTATTAACACCTCCCTTTCAAACCAGCCCAGGGAATAAACGTGAAAACCTTGCTATTCACACCAAAAATTTTCCTATTTCCATTTATTTTTCTTATTTTCTTTTATTGCATCTGTTTGCATTTTAGTTCTTTAAAAATACTTGGATGCATCAAAAAAATCATGAAAAAATACATTCATATAGTTTGACATGTGTTTTAATTTTTCATATTTTTAAATTGAATTTTCCATATCTTTTTCATTTAATTGTGTATTTTCCCTTTAATATGCTTTTTGTAAGTATGAAAAATTACATATCTTGTTCCTTGATTTTCTTTCTTGATAGAAACATCAAACAAATGCATGAAACTTCTTGATCATATTGTTGACACATTAAGTGATAGTGTAGTATTTTTCCCTTATTTTTTAGATGCATTTAGGATAGGTTTTGGATAGTGTCTTTAGAACCTCTTTCCCTTGCCTTGCCCATAGAGCACCCTAGAGTTTTGCTCTCTATTAACCTACTTAGACTTAGAATTTCCTCCCCATTTTTGGACCCCTGGTTTCTAAGACCAGAGGGGTCCCCTAGGATTTTTATTAGAATTTTTAGATGTGCTTTACTCATTTTGGTAGATTTTACTTTCTGGCCTTCATTAGGGTAGTTTCAACCATGCCCTTGACCTAGTTTGCATTTGGTGTGATCCTTTTGCAATGCTTGTGCATCTAGCTCTCCCATACTCATACCTTAGACATCTTAAGGCACTTGTATATGCAATTTCAAGCCTCGATCTTGTTCCTAACTAGTTCCTAACCTAGGCTTCTTTTAGGACCTTTTCCTTAGTCTTTCCATAAGAATCCCTTGAATGATTTCTATGCTTCCCATGCTCATCCTCTTCTTTTCTCCTCCAAGTCCTTAAACCTTAGGATCCTTCTTGTGAGAGCCTAGTTCTTCCTTAGGAAGAACTCTGTGCATTCCATGAGAAGTTTGAGCCTTTGATGAACTCTTGTGTCTTTACACATTGAAGGAAGTAAGTTTGGTTGAACATGGTGAATTCCTTAGGTTTCCACTTTGCTTCCCATCCTTATTCTCCTAATCATTCTTTCTTGTCCTAAAATCTTAGGATCCTTCTTGTGAGAGCCTAGTTCTTCCTTAGGAAGAACATTGTGCATTCCATGAGAAGTTTGAGCCTTTGAGGACTCAAGTGCTTTGTACACTCATTCTTTCTTGTCCTTCAATCTTAGGATCCTTCTAGTGAGAGCCTAGTTCTTCCTTAGGAAGAACTCGGTGCATTCCATGAGAAGTTTGAGCCTTTGATGGACTCTTGTGTTGATACACATTGAATATACTGGGTTCCCTTGGTTCACATTGTGCTTCTTCTCCAATCCTTTAGTCCTATGACTTAAGGATCCCACTAGTGAGAGCCTAGTTCTTCCCTATGAAGAACTCTGTGCATTCCATGAGTGGTAGATTCTTTGAGGACTATTCCTGTATGATGAATTTGGTTGAGTGCCATAGTGAATTCCTTAGGTTTTCACTTTGCTTCCCATCATCATTCCCTTCTTTCTCCACCATGATTGTGTAATGTTGTACATTAGGGTAGAGATAGGCATATGATAGCTTTCTCTTTTCACTTTCTATTTGCATTTAAAGGTTGAGGTTTCCTCCCTTTGCTTGGTTGTTTCTTTTCCCTTTGTGTTTGCTTATGTGCATTAAAGGTTGAGGTGTCCTCCCTTGCTTGTACTGTTGCATTGCATGTGCATTCATTCACATTTTACATTTCAGTTGAATAATCATGATGATGTTCTGTTGTTTCATTTCCATTGCCATGTTCCCTTAGGGTTATCACATCCTTGTTTAAGGAGTGATGATAGACTTTAGGTTGAATCCTTTGCATGACAACAAATAGGATAGATTCCCTTTCTAAACTCAACCTTAGGACCATTTTGCATGAGAATATTAGGGTTTTGATTAGTTCCCCTTTAGAGTTTCTTCTCTCTTCTCATCTTCAAACAATAATAAAACACCTAATAAAGGCTAATGAGTATTGTACGTTACGAGCCTTAAGCTACTTGGGAAATGGTGGTTGGGTGGCTTCTCCTCAATTACCTAGAGTGTTTAGCATACGCCCTTAGGGCGATATGCGACACATTCATTCCTAAGTCATAGTCTCTAGTGCGATATGAATTACAAACATTCATTCAAAACGTTTCTGATAAAAGACTTTAAAAACAAACATTCAAACTTCCTTTTGCCCTTTGGGGCTCTGTCTAATCAAGGAAAATCTTTTCCGATAAAAGAGTGTTGTTAACTCTTAGTTATACCGCAAACGGTAACGCCTAAGTCTCCAATGGTCGAGCTGCATACACCAACTGCTAGAACTACCTGTTAACCTTACTCGGGTAAAAAACAGTTGAACAAACCTGTGTTCTCCTTTTCCCGAACTACGTAAGCTCTGATCTCTCATACCTGTTGAGAGTACGTAGGCATAAGATGCGATATCTTGGCGAGCAACCTTCCCCCTTTTCACCCATAGTTAGTCGAACTACGTTGACTCTGACTTTCCCATTGCACGAGGGAATACGTATGCCCAGAGTAGCGATGCTCTGTTGAGTCCTTTTTCTATTTCTTTTGACCTAGACCATTAGTTAGATAGATAAACAACCTTTTAGATAAACAATGCAAGCGTGGATCCCGTTGAGTACAACGGACGTGAGGGGTGCTAATACCTTCCCCTTGCGTAATCGACTCCCGAACTCGAGATTTGGTTGCGGTGACCGATCTTATCCCTTTTCACTAGGTTTCTCTTGATCGTTTCCTTTCCCTCCTATGGGATAAATAGGCGACTCTTCTGTCATTGCCGAAACCTTTTTTCGTAGTAGCGACAACTGGCGACTCTGCTGGGGATTCCAACGGTTCCCTATGCGATTCAATCCTAGCGCTTGTTTGTTTATCTTTTTGGGTTTTGTACATACGTGTTGTACTTTATTTACTTCCGCACTCTATTATCCCGGATTTATTTTCAGCATTATATATTATCATTATTGCTGTGTTGTGGGGAGGGAAGTTCTGATGAGTGATAAGCCAGACCCAGGCTTGAGTACAAACATAACATTAGTAGTGGAGATTAGTGGTGAACCTGCTTTCTTAACAAGCACAAGTTCCCATGAAATTCACGCTCATACGAGATTCTCTTTGATGATTTCTTTTCTGGTCCTTAGGATTGGAAATGATTTTGGATCTGAGGATTGTCGACTCTGGGAACCGATCATTTGCGATTCAGCTAAGTGAGGCCTCTCCGGGAGATTATGATGCCAAAACAGAAATGGTGAACGTATCATCATTTCTTGAAAGTCTGTGATGCTGATGAACGCATAGGATGCCGAACCTTATCAGTAGATAGGTCCATACCTGTGAGAGGGATTGGGTTATGCAGGAAACCATGACTTCCAGATTACCCGGTTTTCCCTACAGCGTGAACTTTGTTCCCGACATCAGAGGTTCCTATTATCAGGATTATGCTATTGTTCTTGCCAAAGCGAAGTGCCAGTTCTTCTCTACAGCACGTCAACCTTGATCCCCTGTATTTGCATCTGCATCTTCATAACATGTTTGCATTTTGCATCTTGCATTCTCATTGGCACCGTAGGTTGTTCTCGGTGGTCTCGTGTTCTTACCTCCGCTTGGTGTTCTTCAGATAACAGGATTGAGCAGTTCAGTGTCAGCAGATATCCCACCCAAGGTAATAAGCGAAAAGCAATGGATCAGGTTCAAGCTGAATTGCATGAGGTCAGAGCTCGCATGTCCCAGTTCATGGAGTTGATGCAGAACGTGGCCATCGGGCAGGAACAGTTAAGGATTACAGTCCAGCCGTTGATAGCACGAGTTGACGAAGAGGGTGTATTGCACAGAGGAGATGATGTCATTCCTTCGGTTGGTAGGTCTGGTCCACGAGTTATTCCTACTGTTGTCGTACCTCTAGGTGGAGGTGGTGTGAATGATAATGGTAACGCTGCTGGCGGGAGTGTGCGCGTTGTGCATAGGGCTGCTGGCCCTCATTGGGAAGATCACCAAAGTGATATCTTTTCCATGAGAAATATGGAGGATGGTTTTCCAACCGAAGCTGACAGAAGGTTCAAACTGATTGAGGAAAAGATGAAATCTCTTGAAAATCAGAACTCTCTGGGTCTCGACATGTGAGATCTTGGTTTAGTTCCTGGGGTCAGGATTCCTCCCAAATTTAAGGTACCGGAGTTTGATAAATACAAAGGGACGACCTATCCTAGAGTACACATCCGAGCATATTTCAAGAAAATGTCTGCTTACTCGGACGATGAAAAGATGCTAATGCATTGCTTCCAGGATAGTCTGACATGAGCATCCTTAGAATGGTATATGGGGATTGAGAGAACTCACATCCGTAGTTGGAAAGAATTGGCCGAAGCTTTTGTGCGTCACTATCAGTATAATAGTGATCTAGCACCAAACAGGATACAATTGCAGAGTCTGTCGCAGAAGAATACTGAGAGTTTCAAGGAGTATGCCTAGAGATGGCGAGACTTAGCAGCCAGAGTGCAACCTCCCATGGAGGAGAGAGAAATGACTGACATGTTCATGGCTACACTTCCCAGATTGTACTATGAGAAGCTGATAGGTTGCATGTCTGCAGGTTTTTCAGAGCTGGTAAGTGCAAGAGAAAGAGTCAAGAGCGGTATCAAAATGGGAAAGATTCAAGCCGCTTTTGATTCCTCAAAAGATGCAAAGAAGCCTTATGTCGGGAAGGAAAAAGAGGCTAATGTTGTATCTACTCCAGTTCAACATTCAGCCCGTCGCCAACAATCTCGTGCTTCTCAATAACAAAATAATCGTCAGCGCCAGAATCAGAATAGGTCGTGCAACAATTTGGAAAGAAGCAACACCCCTCTTCATCCAGTGCCTATGCTATATAGTGATATTCTTCCACAGTTGATTCATAACTCTTTGGTGGAGCCTAAAGCTCTCAAACCATTGCCAGAGCCATACCCTCCTGGGTATGATCCTAATGCTCGATGTGAATACCATGCAGGATCCATGGGGCATGCAACTGAAGATTGCAAAGCCTTTCAAGCTAAAGTGCAACAGTTGATGGACAAAGAGTACATTTCCTTTCTCGAAGGAAGCTTGGTTGTGCACGTCGACCTCTCATCTGATTGAATTTGAAGACTTCAAGGGTCGCATCTCCCTAGCCAGTGGTCCAGATAAGAAGCCTAGATCCTGAAAGCTGGCAATCTGTTGTTTTTATCATGTCATTTCTTTGTATTTGTAATTTCTTTCATGTTAGAATGCAAATTTTGTTTGTAAAACCTGTTGTTTTTCAATTGATATTGATAATGAAATAAATATGCATGTTTTGAATTAATCCATTTATGTTCACTCTATTGCTTTCATTTATTTCAAATGCTTGTTTAAGTGGAATCTTGGGAGGATGACGAAATTGAAAGATGCGTAAGCTGCCGATTGTATGCTTTTAAATAAAACCTGTTGACGATATACATGCATTGTTTCAAATTTCTAAACACCAGAGATATAAGGAAGATAATCCTTTGTCAACCCCTTTGAACCTAGTAGTAGGAGTTTCTTTCTGAAAACAAAAAAAACCCTCAATCAAAACCTGGGGCAGGGTAGGTGTCAGTTAATTTGACCGAGCATCCGAATTAAAACAGGAGTGTTTCCGTTCGAGGATAAATCACACTTGTATAGGCCGTACCTAAAAAACCACCGTGGTTAAATCCGGCCGATCAAGAGTGAAACAGTCACAATCCTTTTTTCAAATAAGTCGGACAAGCCGGTGTCACATGATTTGTTCAAAAAGAAAAAAAATCAAAAGAAAAGTTCGTTAATTCGAATCTTAAAAACAAGCGACTTAGGCAAAAATTAGGGCATTCCGCTGGACTTCAAAATCAGAAACTCAAAAAGAGTTAGTCCAGGCAAAAGTTAGGGGAAAACGAAAAAGCAAAAAGCGCACCAACTCATAAATATGTGTGATAACACCATAAAAGTCGTCCTCACCACCCTCTGTAACTCCTTTTACAACTACACCACTGTTAATTGATTTCTTCCCTTCTGTCCATGTTTGAGTGTGAAATTTATATCCGTTTACAAAGTATGTGTGCCATTCATTTGCACGCTAATGAGGGCCTTCAGATAAACTTCTCAAATGAATTATTTCAGGACTTGGTGCAACAATGCAATATAATTGTTGCTTGAACCATGCTGGAAAATAGGCATGTGTGTAACCTGTCGATGGTTGTTCACCCGTGCTTTGAAAATAATAAGTATTAAATGCCCTATTTCAAAGAAGAAAAAATCTATGTTAAGCTGACAAGTATATATAACAAAAAAAATACAAACTTAATTTAATATACTTACTCAAGATATGGTTTAACTTCAACGCAGTTAATCAACTCATGAACATGAGCAGATTGCATTTCTTTTTCAGAAAACCAATGCACACTTGTCTTTCCAGAAGGACGACCGGGACGGCCAAAAACCGATAAGGTGAATTGACTTCTTTTATTAAAGTGAACTTCATTCCTTATGGTTCTCGGAGTTGCCATACCCTAAATTTGCCCGCCAGCTTGTGTAAATATTTTTATATTTTGTATTTTGCATTTTTCATTTAATGCCGTTTAAACACGTGTCAACTCCCGATTGGATGTTTTTCAAATCTCGACTTTTTGCCAAATAGGAGCAAGACACGTGACCTAAGGGTATTTTTGTAAATTTTAATCCTTTTTAATTTCTCTTTTTTTCCTTATAAATATCAATTTGTTTATTATTTTTGTTTTAACATGTATATTAAATAGGTCTTTATTCATTTAGTTAAATTTTATTTTAAAATAGTTTTATTTATTTATTTTTTATTAATGTTTTAATAGATTTTTTATTTTAGATAGAAATTAGTTTTTAAATAGGTTATTAGATGGTTTTTATGGATTTAGTTTTTAAATATACTTTTTTGTAATAGTTATTAGATTTTTATTAATTTAGATTAGTTATTTTCTTAATTAAGATTTTAAATATTAGAATTTTCTTTTAAAAATTATTTTCTCTTATTTAAGTTTAGATTATATTTTTATTAATTAGGATTTTAATTATTTAGAGTTAATTTAATTTAGTTTAATTATCAGTTTTTGTATAGATTTTTTTTTATAGGTTTATTAATTAATTATTCATTTTCAATTATTAGATATTATTTAGTTTTTAAGGTTTATTAGATGATTAGTGTATTTAGTATTAGTTTAATTAGGATTTTATTAATATTAGTTATAGGTTTTTTTAGTTGCTACTCAATTAACCATTAGTCAACTCTCATCATCATCATTAACAGTTATTTAGTCAAAATTATAATCAAGTCCTTAATTATCAATTAACCTCAGCTGCCACGTGTCAAACTAGTAGTATTTATACTACTATTCATTTCCTTCCTCCCAAGAACCCTAAGACCAACAACCCTTCAGCAGTCTCCAAACCCTAATCCCTATGTCAACAACCCTAGAACCCTGCGCCTCCAACCTCCAAGCTTCAGCACCACGAACAAACCCAGTTCATCCACTTTAACAGAAGTTTACCCAGAAAATCCACCTTGTAAACTCACAACCAGAACTCACAAAACAACCTGCTATGAAATCAAAAACAACTAGAACTCTCTCCATCAAAACAACCATGTTTGTACCTCTATAAAAACTTCCTTCATCCACATAAGACAATCTTTAACATCTTTTATTTTCTCACCAACTATCACCCATTTTCTTCATCAAAACTTCACCATTAACAAACTCAACTTTCAAACCCAGAACAACACAAACAGCTTCAACCTGCAAGAACAACCCTTACCATCCACTTCAGAAAACTCCAAACCTTCACCAATACAACCGTCTTCAACTTTTCTCACAACTAAACGAGGCTCTCATCGCAAACCCATACATTCTAACAAAACCGCAAAAACAACCTTCAACGTCCAGAAATTTACCGTCGTTCCAAAATAGAACCACCTGCAAATAAAACTCTAACAAATCACCAACTTTCGAAAATCGACAAACAACACTTAACCCAGATCTTCAAACATCCAAACCCCTTAATGAACCTTCATTAGCCACCGTCGGATTCGAAAACCCAGATTCAAACCAATTTTGTCCATTCTTTGTCACCTTCGTCAAACAAACTCTGTCAACCAGATCGAAATCCCATCCACCGTTCCGTCTCTAAACGCCACAACCTTCAAGCATAAACCTACCCAGAACATCAACCTCACTCAAACCCAGTTTTCCTCAAACCAACCTCCATTTCATCGTCCAACACGACCTCACACAACCCTAAACTTTCCGTCAAACCCCCAAACTCGACAATCTTCACGAACCCCTTGAGCAAACAACCATTTCCGATCTTCTTCTTCTCCCAAATCATCCTCCCTAGATTTTCTCACAACAAACCATTCTTAAACCACAAATTCAACCCAGAACAACTCTGCAACACCACCATTCTCAAACCATCAACTACACCGCCAAACACCAAACCGCAACCGACGAGAACAACCACTACCCATTTTCCTCCTCTCGTCATTTCTTCAACCCATATCAAACCTCCATTTGAAACAACACAAAAACCAGAAACAGAGTCAGAGATGAAAGAGTGCGATCGAAGTGAAATTTAAAAGAGGAACCTGATGCGGAGAGATTGAGCCATACGAGAAAGTTGAAAGTCGGTATGCTCCAATGAGCTTATTTTTCGAGTTGTTTAACTTTCTGATCTGAAGTCATTTTCACCGATTGTTGCTTCCAAGGACACGACTTGCCATTTTTGTTCGTTACCGTTGCTTTGGGTACATAGATCTTGAGTTTTGACGGGACACAGAATGTTGCTTCAACCATTTTTTCTTTCTTTCTTTTAGTTTTCTTTAAAGAATTTGTTGACGAGGGAACAATTGGATTTGACTGGGTATTGTGATTGCTTTTTGACCGTGTTTAAGTTTGGGGATTTTCGTAACCCCTGTTTTGTTTTGGTGTTCATTACAGTGATCTCTTTAAGGGAGTGGGTGATGGGCTTTCAGCGCACATGATTTTACTTATTTCTCATCACCCTTTTTATTTATTTTCAATTTTCACCCATGTGATTCTTTATTTTTTAGGATTTGCATATCTTATTATTATTAGTTATTATGAAATTATTTTATATTTTGTTTCTAATAACAGAATGCTACTTTGTAAATATTTTTTTTTAAGCTTGTAAATATTTATTAAAAACGGCTTTACATTTTATATATAATTTTATTTTAAAATTTAAAAAAAAAACAGTTTATTATTATGTATTATATAGTTTTGTTTTATTTTTGTATATATATTATCTTTGTAAATATATTTCTTTTAGAACTTTATATATATTACGTTTTTTAATTTATATTTCTAGTTTATAATATCGAGTTTATAGTTTTCTATATTTTTAGAGTTGGCCTTATTTCTCTTTTGTTATTGGGCATTTTTTTTGCCTTTTGGGTCGATGGAGAGATTTCCTTCGATTCTCCATCAAATTATTGATGAGAAATGAAGGATCCGAGACCCCTCCTTTCTCTCCTTTTTTCTTATTCCGATTCGATTTTATTTTTGACTTATGGATCGATGAAGTCTTGTATCCGTGAGCGTCAGATTTTTGAAGTCGATAACCTTCCTGATTTCAAATCTATGGAGGATGACCATTTTGGTCATCTTCCTTACTTTGAGATCGCGATAGGCTACCTTCGATTAATCGACATTTTGTTTGCGGTTAAGACGAGATCCCATTATTTTGTGCCCCGATTCAATTCACTAACCAATATACAACTACTTTAATTTCTGTCAAATATCAACTGCTTTATTTTTCAGTCATTTATATTCTTGTACATATTATTATATATATTATGTATATTATTATTATCTTGTAAATATTCAACTAACTTGTGCATTCTCAAAAAACACTTTAATAAAAGAATTGAGTTCTCTACGTATTGAACTAAAAAGAGGGGATTAAGTGTAGACTTTCTTCCTCTCTGAGTGTCGGGATATTCACTGTAGTGTGGGTGGTATTGATACTCCTCTTTCAATACAAAGACACTTGTATTCTCTGCACCCTCTCTCATAAAACCTTGGTCCCGCACCAAGTGAATTTCCACCCATTTTCCTCCTAAAACCTCAGCCCCGTACCGAGTACATTTCAAAACACCTTTCAGTAAGGAATAATTTCTATTTGTATTGAATTAAAAAGAGAGGATTAAGTGTAGACTTCTTCCTCTCCAAGTGTCGAGATGCTCACTGTAGTGTGGGTGGTTTTGATACTCGTCTTTCAATACGAAGACGTTTGTATTCTCCGCACTCATCCACATCCTTCTCTCCTAAAAAACCACGGCTCTGCACTGAGTACATTTTCAAACCATTTTCTCTTAAAACCTCGGCCCCATACCAAGTCCACTTTCAAACCATTTTTCTCCTAAAACCTCGGCCCTGTACCGAGTGCATTTTCAAAACACTTTTGATAATAAACCGAGTTCTCTTTTTATTGAATTAAAAAGAGAGGATTAAGTGTAGACTTCTTCCTCTCCGAGTGTCGAGATGCTCATTGTAGTGTGGGTGGTTTCGATACTCGTCTTTCAAAACAAAGACACTTTCCATCCACCTTCTCTCCTAAAACCTCGGTCCCGTATCGAGTGCACTTTTAACAAGAAAATTGACTTATCTTTGTATTGAACTAAAAAGAGAGGATTGAGTGTAGACTTCTTCCTCTTCGAGTGTTGAGATGCTCACTGTAGTGTGGGTGGTTTCGACACTCGTCTTTCAATACAAAGACGCGACTTTATCTTCCACCTCTCATTTTCACAACTTCCTTCCGCAACCTTTCTCACCTAAAACCTCGGTCCCGTACCGAGTGCATTTTCAAATCATTTTCATAACAAAAACTTGAATGGTTGTGGAGTGGTTAGGCGTAGGCCTTCTCCTATCCCGAGTGCTTGACATTTACCGTAGGGTTTACAGTCACAAAAGCACTTACCATTCAAAACGAAAAACACTTTTAATAAGACAATGAAGTTCTCTTTATGTTGAACTAAAGAGAGAGGATTGAGTGTAGTCTTCTTCCTCTCCGAGTGCCAGGATACTCACTGTAGTGTGTGTGGTCTTGATACTCGTCTTTCAATACGAAGACGCTACGTTCGCCACACCATTTTCATAACAAAAACTTTGAGATAAGGAATTGGGTACTACCCACAAGGGGTTACTATCCGAGGATCTATCTCGCCCCTAAAAACAATTTAACTAATCAAACATGACTTCTTGCCTCACATGGCGAAAACCAGTCTTTCAAAAAGGATATGTTACGTTTGTTCTACCACAAACAAGTAACGCATAAGTCTCCTCACATGCGAGCACTAAAACACCTAAACTGCTAGAACGCGCACAATAACATCATCCACGAAACCATACCAGTTACCTGTAGTATCACGAACTACGTTGCTCTGATTTCTCTTGCATGTTAAGAATATGTAGGCATAGGATTGCAATATCCTAGCGAGCACCTTTTTTTCTTTTCCACCCCTTTCCCAGAAAGGCATGCTACGTCCGTTCTACCGCAAACAGGTAACACTTAAGTCTCCTCACATGCAAGCAGCAATACACCTAAACTGCTAGAATGTGTACGATAGCATCGTCTACCAAAACTCACTCGCACACCGTAGGCCGAACTACGGCTGCTCTGATTCTTTACTCCTTCAAGTAAAGATACGTAGGCACAAGGGCCATAATCCTTGCCGAGCACATTCCCCCCTATATCTATAGTTCCCCGAACTATGTCGACTCTGACTTTCTCATACCTTTTGAGAATATGTAGGCCTAGGACCGCAAAGTCCTATTGAGTCTGTTCTTTCTCTCTTTTTCCCCGTTACTTCTCTCTCTCCTATTTCTAACCCTTTTCTCCCTATCTTTTGGAACACTTTTTATAGCATAATATTTAAGCAAATACTTTCACACGTTGACAAACAAATGGTTCCCATCGAGTACGATGGATGCGAGGGATGCTAATACCTTCCCTTCGCATAACCGGCTTCCGAACCCGTTCTTGGTCGCGAGACCATCTTATCCATTTCTTTCTTAAGGTTTTCTCGATATTTTCCTTTCCCCTCATGGGATAAATAAAGTTCGGTGGTGACTCTTCTGTCTATCTTTTTTGCCTCCCCGTCGTTGCACGATGCTTTTTTCGAGTAGCGACAGCTGGCGACTCTGCTGGGGACTAGCCAAACCTAGTTTGCTTGTCGCATATGTGATTTATTTGCTTTTGTTATTTGTTTGTGTTATGTTCTTTCTAACTTGTTGGGTTTATTTGGGATTGGTTTGTGAGAATAAAGCTTCCTACCCGAGCTTTTGAGTATACACTAAGTTAGGAGGTGGATTCCTTTTGATTTGCGAGACTTAGGACTCGTTGATTTGGATCGAATTCCACCGCTCAGATGAGACCCTGTTGGGATGATTATGTCTTACGTGTAGTCGTAATGGCGTTTCTATTTCCGACGTGGGAATCCGTGATTCTGAGGACCTTTTGTAGAACCTTATTCTGAAGGTTACTAAAACACAACTCTGTGTTCGTCCTTTGAAAGAATTATCATCTCACGAGTAGTCGTTCTGATGGGAAACTTTTGAGGGTTAGTGCATGGGACTTTGTTTTAAAGCCTTTGGGATACCCTCTTATAAACCAGTAGATTTCACACCTGGTGGGAGAGATACCTTTTTGTCTTGCAGGATCTATGACATTGATCCTTGATGTGGATATGTTCTCGTGTGCACTCATTGAATTGCATTTGCATAAAGCATCTCTGCATCATTTTTCATTTTCTTCCCTAACCAGATGCTGAGGGCTTACCCATCCTCTATTCATAACCCGTAGTTGATTTCCTGACACTCCCATTGAACTTGTAAGAGTTGTGAAGCATTTGAAGCAAGAGGAATGTAGACACGTTGAAAGGTAAAGTCAGACAATGCAAGTCGAGGTAGCTATGGAGCAGAAGCGGTCTATGGAGCAGATTCAAGCAGAGTTGAAGGAAGTCCGAAGCCATATGGGACAATCCATGATTGATATGCGAGCTTTGCGTCAAGATCAGAAAATGCTCAAGGAAGAATTCCATCAACTGAAAACTCAGATGGGCCAGATTATGGAAGTCTTGAAAAATATTCTAAGAAAGGACGGGAATCTTAGGCCTGAAGTCGCAGCAGAAATGATCGTTCAACCCGTACCTATGGAATATCTTCAAGAGCGCGATATGCCTCGTAGATCTTTTGCACAACCTAAGGTTCCAAGATTTCCCCGTCAGCAGCTACCTCCTATTTCCCAAGACAATCATAAGATTATGAGGTATGTGCAGAGGCCGAAGCGGCCCGACAGAAGCTTCGACCGGATCTCTATGACTTATACTCAGTTGTTACAGATCTTACTTTAATTTCGATTGGTTGAACTTCAGACTCTGGCTCCATGTGTTGGTAAGCCACCACCAGGCTATGATTCAAGTGCCCACTGTGTGTTCCATTCTGGGGCACCTGGCCATAATGTGGAAGAATGCAAAACTTTTAAACAAAAAGTTCAAGACTTAATCGATTCAAAAGCATTCGAATTCACGCCAAGAGGTATGAGAGTGCCAGGTGGGCTTATTCCAGTTGCTGTCAAAGAAATGTATATCCCTGTTTTCTCCCCTGAAGCTGCATCAGGTCAGGAGCTTATCTTACAATCTTTGGTTTCAGAATCTCCATGCCCATAGCTATTGCCTGTTCCTGGGCCAAATCTGAGGATGAACGGGCCTACACGTGAGGAATTCCCTAATCAGTACCAACAACCTTATGTTCCTCAACAACAAGACCATCAGTGCCAAAATCAGAAGACGCCTCGCAACAACTTGGAAAGAAGGAATGCTCTTCTTCATCCAGTCTCTATGTCACAGAGTCAACTTCTGTCGCATCTAATTCAGAATTCTTTGGTGGAGCCCAAGACTCTTAATCCATTGCTAGAGCCTTACCCTCCCGGGTACAATCCCCATGTTCAGTATGGATATCATGGAGGATCCAAGGAGCACTCGACTAAAGAATGCAAAGCCTTCCAGGCCAAAGTGCAACAATTGATTGACAAAGGGCACATATCATTTCCAGAGGGATGTTTGGTCATCAATATCAACCTCTCAGATGTCTAAAGCTCGAAGATTTCAAGGGTCATCTCCCAAAGCCATTGGTCCAGACAGGCAGACGTCCTCAACATTGGCAATCCTTGGGCACTTTTTATCATTTGCATTTGTAGTTTACTTCTTGTTAAATTGCTACTTGTGTTTAAACATTGTTGTTTTGAATGGTGATATTAATGAAATAATTATGCATTTTCCGAATCGATCACGTCTTATTCACTCATTATTTCCACTTATCACAAACACAGACACATACACTTTTTATCCACTCCACTTTCAGATAGAATCTTGTCGATGATGTACGAGCATTATTTCAAATCCCCTAAACACCGGAGGTATAAGGAGTTAATCCCTAGTCAACCACTTCGAGCCTAGAAGTAGGAGTTTCCTTCGGATATTCAAACCCTTACACTCAACCTGGGGCAGGGTAGTTGTTCAGTTAATCCAATCCCGCATTTGAATCAATAAAGTAAAATCCAAAGACAAGACGGTTGTTCATCAATGACCCATTGTCGCTACTGCGAAAAACGAGGCCGGCAAAACAAAAGAGTCGCCACCTTTCGTTATTTATCCCTCAGAATGGGAAAGGAAACGATCGGGAAAAACCTGACGCAAAAGGTATAAGACAAGGTCATCGCAACCATCGTCTGGATTCGGGAGTCGGTTACGCAAGGGGAAGGTATTAGCACCCCTCACGTCCATCGTACTCGATGGGATCCACGCTTACTGTGTTTATCTGACAGGTTTTTTACATCTATCTACTCTAAAAGGTCTGGTCTGAAAAGAAAATAAAATGACTCGGCAAAGCGACGCACTTTATGCCTACGTATTCCCTTCTGGAACGAGAAATCAGAGTCAACATAGTTCGCCTAACTACGGGGGAAGGTTGCTCGCCAAGATATCGCATCTTGTGCCTACGTACTTTCACACGGCGTGAAAGATCAGAGCAAACGTAGTTCGGGACACGAAAGACACAGGTTTGTCTTTTTTATCCGAGTAGGGTTAATAGACGGTTCCAGCAGTTTGGTGTATGCAGCTCGACCATGGGAGACTTAGGAGTTTATCGTTTGCGGTAGAACCGGGAGTTAACAGAACTCTCCTTCTGAAAAGGGTTTCCAAGGGATTAAAGGTCCAAGAGGACAAAAAGAGTTTGATCTTTGTTTTCTGTTTTTTAGAAGAAGTATTTTTTTATGGATGTTTGCAACTGATATCGCACTAGAGACTATGACCTAAGAGTGAATGCGTCGCATGTCACCCAAAGGGTGCCATACTAAACATCCAGACTATTGAAAAGAAACTCTCCAACAATCCTTTCTCAAGTAGCTTAAGGCTCGTAACGTACAACGTCAATTAACCTTTATTACTGTATTTTGATTTTGTTTGCAGATGAGAAGAGAAAAAACGCACTAAAGGGGAACTGATCCAATCCTAAAGTTGTCATGCAAAATTGATCCTATAGTTGAGGTTAGGAGGGAAGCTAACTAATGTTATCATGCATGGTTAGAACCCTACTGTCTGTCATAACTTCTCTTGAACAAGAGAAGTCAGAGTTCCTAGGGGAACATGGCAAAGGAAAATAAACAGCAAAAGAAATAAATGTATAAAAACAACTGTAAATAAAATGCATGCAATGCAACAAACAAGCAGAAGGAGCCAAGCTCAACTCCTAGAGCAAGTAAGCCCAGAGGCAACACACAAAACACAGGCAAGGAGACAGACTCAACCTTAAGCCATCAAGCAAATCCAGTCAATAACAGTCAAGCAGAGGGAAACAGACTCAACCTCTAGATGCAGACAAGCAAAGGGAGCTATTCTCAACCTTTAAGATGCTCTTAAGCCTATATCACTATATGAAAAACCTAGTCTAATGCAACACACAGTCAATCAGTCACACAAGCAAAGCAGAGCAGCTAGAAAAATAGCAGACGGACTAGCAGACAAATAGCTCAACAGCAAAGCAGATAAACAGCAAAGCAGATAAACAGCAAACCAACAAACAGCTGCAAGCAAACCATTCAAGCAATCTTCAAGATAAGTCTTAATCACCATGCTTCCACAAGCTCCAACACAAGAGAAGAGAGTGAACATCAAGAATATTGGATTGATAATGGGAAGCAGGAAGGAAACCAAGGGAATCCCTCCTGACACTCAACCAGTCATCTGAGAAAGGCATCCTCAAAGGTTCTACCTATTGTAAAATGCCACACATCCTTCCAAAGAAAATATGAGGCTTTCACATAGGGACCTTGAATCATAGGATGAGAATGGAAAGCAATCAAAGCAATCCATGTTTATTTGGAAGAAAGAGAGAACAACTAAGCTCTTCCTAAACCCTAATTGAACAAGCTCAAAGAAAGCTTCTAAAGGGAGGCCTAAACACCAAATCAAACATTATAATCAAGCAAACAGAAGCTCATACATGTATAAAGCAACAATCAAAAAGGAATAAAAAGTTTATCTCATGCTAAAAGTCATTAATGAAGTCAATCAAAGGGGAAGAGTATGTTATGAACATGTTAAGACTAGGTTAAGTATTAATTCAATCTAAAATACCTAAACTACTTCTAAAAATCTTTTAATTTTTCTAGGGGAACCTAAAGGGATTAGGGATCAATAGTAGAAAGACCAGGGACGAATTCTATGCAAAACAGCCCTAAAGAAATCCTAAATCCTAAGGTACCAAAAGTAAACCCTTTAAATGAAAGACCTAATGTTCTTGATTCAAAATAGAACCTAATATTGCCAAAAAAATATGAGAAAAATCCTAAGGGATCATGCATCTCTAAACTACACAGTAGCCAAAAATCTCATCCAAATTCATTACTAATTGGCCATACAAAATTCAGCAAAGTCAGAGATCAAATACGCAATTTTAATGGACATTAAAATAAATAAAAATCACAATTAAATCAAATAAAATCCTAAAGATGAAAAATCAGCTTCTAAAAATCCCTAAGGCAATCAAGATCCACAGAAAAAATACTCACAATTTTTTGATTATTTTTACTAATTTCAAAGCATTAATATCAAACAGCTATCAAAATAGAAAAAACAAAAAGAAAAGAAATCAAATATGAATTGGGAAGGGGGTGTATTCAGTAATAATTCCAAGGCAATTACGAATGGGCCACGTGAGGCTGGGGTGCGAATAGCAGACAGGCTTGAGCCCAAACGGATTCATTAAACCAAAACGCAGTCGTTCTGGAGCTACACGCGTGGCGCGTTTATGATCATCAGATGCACCTACTTGGTCTTCAATCTCACGTGAATCCAACGGTGACTGTTCCTTCTTCTTCATTTGAACGATTCCCAGGCGCAAATACACAGCGGTGAACGGACGGTAACATGCTCTTGGCCGGAAAATTCGCGAGCTCCTATCTCTCTCAATTCTCAACGGTTCTGAGTGAAATTTGAACCAAAGTCAAAGGAAAAATCACACGGATCATGAGTATGGCACTAAATATCATTGAAACTCCAAGATTAAGGAGATATACCACCAAACAGAAATCGTGTTCATCCTAAAATTGTCTCTAATTTCCAATTTCTTGATCCTCATTCCATCTATGTCTCAAGCCTAACCTAACCACATGTTCAAATTGATCTAGATCATCCTAAATCTAGAGGAAAATTGAAGTTTACATACCGGACTTGAAGCTTTGAATTGAAGCAGTTAGAGCTCGAATCCTCGTGCCAAAAGATGCAGAATCTCTCAATGAGTCTTGCTGAAGGTGCTAGGATCCTTGATTGATCTTGGAATGGCCTTGAAATGAAAATTCGATTTTGGATCTTCTCTTGAAAATTTCCTCTGCATTCTCTGGTTTCAGCTTCCAATCTTCACCAACCTTGATCAAAAATCATTTCTGAACTTAAATAGAGTTGAATGGAAGGATCTAGAGGCCCAGATAAAGCCCAAATCAGAATATCCAAAATCCAATTTTTCTTCAAAAACTTGAACATGGTGTGTACGAATTTGCCTCAATTCCTTCCCTTGGAAGCTTCTGGTAGCTTGCACAACACACCTTGAATGCAATTAGATCAGAAGGAGCTCTCAATTTAGCCTTGTGAATGATTTTTGATGTGTTACTTATTTGTGAAGAAACCACTTGAAACTCCATGAATTATAGGTCAAATGCAAATTCCACTAATGCCAATATTCTCCAAATGGTTTTTCTGATCAAAATGAGTATTCATTCGCATTGTTTTGAGCACATATCAATTAATTTGAATTTTTCAATTAAATGCCTTTAAATTCCTCCTTTTGCAAAATTTCTCAAACCAAGTCTCACCCTAAGCCAAATCAATTCATCATGAGGACATGGGTGACCTAAAAACATCATTTGGAGCAAGTGTTGTGTTGAACAAAATAGCATTTGAAGCTTGCAAGATGGAGAAAATGACCTATAATGCCAAATGACCTATAATCTTACTTTCCCAAAATACCCCTAACTTGTAAACCTCATAACTTGAGTTATACAAATTAGATGGAAGACTTCTAATACAATTTGGAAAGATAAGATCAATACCTATAACTTTCATGTTGGCCAAAAGTTCAAGAGAAACACCCTTCTAGGTCAAACGTTCCTTGGAAGTTGGTGAACTTTCACAGACAAATTTCACATTTCTCAGATGACCTGTAACTTGTCTGGACCATAACTTGAGTTCTATAAATCCAATGTAGGACTTCTAGTACTCAAATTAAAGTTAAGAGCATTCTCTACAAGTTTCATGTTGGCCAAAAGTGGAGATGAAACTTGTATCTTGAGATAAGTGGTCTTGAAGTTAGGCATTAAATATGAGATTTTACCCTGAGAACCCTGATTTAGCGACTCCTCACACTTTGAAATCTTCTTGAATTGATCTTGGAAAATCATCTCATGTGCCTCAACACAACTATCCATGATCACAAAGACTTAGAATTGAGCCTTGATTCTCTTCAATTGCACAGTTGACTTAGGATTACTCAGATAAAAACCCTAATTGCAACACCCTCAACTGTGGCTCTTCATACTTGGCACAATGACTTGATTGAGCTCCAACATGACCCTAAAGACACTCTATGAGCTATAACCACACACTATCTCCTTGATCAAGGCCTCACAATCCACTGATGATCTTCAATTGGTCCTCAGATTAGGAGATTAACCACATACAAACAACTGAACTTCTCAAGAACCCCACCCTCTTCCTGATGACTCTGGTGACTTCTCAAGCTTGCTCAAGACCTCTAGATAGGCTCCTCTGGATACAAATCATACTTGATCCCCTGCATGAATGAACAATGCTATGATATGCAAATATTAGAACAATGCAATGTTAATGCAATGAAACATAAACCAAGTAAGAAAAGGTTAGGCAAATTTTGGGGTGCAACACCCATGACATGGCAGTCACAATCCTCCAACAAAATCCAAAAAAAAAATCAAAAGTCTGCTAAGTCAAGCACCTCAAAGGAGACTTAGGCAAAAATCAAGGCAATCCCGATGGATCTGACAAGTGAAATCAGTCCATGCAAAATTTAGGGATCAAAGACAAAATCAAAAGAGGTCTTCCAAACCCTCAACAAAAACAAAATAAGATTCTTTGGTCACCCAAAAAGGGTCACTGAGATCCAAAAAAGAACCAAATAAGGTGGCTGCCATCTTAGGTAAACCTTGAACCGTCAAGCTTATACTGTCAAGATAAGCATGTGCAGAATTAACTGAACGTTTGGACTGGAGATCATCAAGAAGAAGGGGTGGGTACAAATTAAGTTAAAGCCTAATGTCCTTTGTTTTATAACCATGAACCAAACCACGTTATAACCCTCGAAAGACCTAATTGATGCGAGGTTTATTCTGAAAGCATATTATCGCGAGGTTGCGTAAACTGACTCCTTACATATTTGCTAATCATCAGCATTGGTGTCATTATCCTTGCTGTATATTTTACATCAATCAGTTAGCATAACGTTTGGACTAACGACCCATTCGTCTCACTATCACGACACTTAATAAATGACGTTTTCTTTCAAAACTTGCATGAACTTTGCATTAAAACTACCATTCATGAACAAACAATTTTATTTACAAGTCAGTAGTTGGCGTCAAGGAAATTCCAACACGAAGCAATCAAGCAGGACTGGATTATTCAGCGGTCTGGACCAGAATCGAATATACCATGGAGCCTTATGGATCTGGGGTATTGCCATCCATGAATATGGAACCAGTCAGTCTAATACAAATCCCCAAGCATCGCTTAATTATGGAGTAAATCATTCAAGAAGAGGTTAATCAAAAGTGAATCATCTCAATCATACCAATCAGGGGGCAGGCCACCCAGAGTTTCTTTGACTTGAGGATAGATCCCTCCAATGTTCAATCAAGATAAGTTAAGTCTCTTCAATGCTCTTTCAAGAGCAAGTTACTCCAAAGAGTATATTGAAGCCAACCTCCAAGAGTCGGTTAAACAATGATGAATCCTTTTGTGGTACAAACTCTGGGGCAAGCCATCTTGAGGTCGTCTCATGGCAAGTTACTCAAGCAAGTTCATCCTCATCAGCAACTGTTGAGTTCAAGACGAGTGTCGGGGAGTCGTACCTTCATCTTCCTACCCAAAGTCCAATTTGCATTGGCAACTACTAAAAATTCGCCACATCGACACTTGCACTTCCAATCACCCATCAGCAATCATATGCATCATACTCTTCGCATTCGACTTCATAATCATTCTTGCATCATATGCATACCCCAGAATCATATCATATCTCCCCAGCTCTTGCATTTTCGCGCATTTGCATTTGCATTTCCATTGGATATGGAACATCATTATCAAGCATTAGCATATGCGAGTTCAAGTCCAGGATCAATCTCGAAGATTTCCAAGATCTTAATCGGCCTAGGCAGGGGCATTTTCCGCAAGACCATGGGTGTTCCCCACGAAGTTATGCAGCCGTTTATTGGACAAATTCCAGAGTTTCAAAATGATCATCAGCCCGGCAGGGGCATTGTCTGCAAAAAAGCGTGGGTCTATCAAAAGCAAATTCAGCCTGATCAGGGGCACATCATTCAGGGCCATGAGCGTTCCTCATGGGAGTTATCATTATCCCTCTTTATGGTAATAGCTTATAGTGTTTTCTGTCCATCGTCCTTTTGGTGATGGGTCTGGCATCCTTTTGGTGTCATGATTAGCGTTTGTTCTCCATTATCCTTTTTGGTAATGGATCCCATCATCCTTTTGGTGATGGGTCTGACATCCTTTTGGTGTCATGATTAGCGTGTTTTTCATTATCCTTTTGGTAATGGATCCCCTACATACTTTTTGGTGTTAGGGTTGATTTTGCTTCGCTCCATCATCCTTTCGGTGATGGGTCTAACATCCTTTTGGTGTTATGACTAGCGTTTCCGCTCCATCATCCTTTTGGTGATGGGTCTGACATCCTTTTGGTTTCATGACTAGTGTGTTTTCCATTATCCTTTTGGTAATAGACTCCTTACATCCTTTTGGTGTCGGTTTTGCCTTGTTCCGCTCCATCATCCTTTTGGTGATGGGTCTGGCATCCTTTTGGTATCATGACTAGCGTGTTTTCCATTATCCTTTTGGTAATGGATCCCCTACATCCTTTTTGGTGTTAGGGTTGATTTTGCTTCGCTCCATCATCCTTTTGGTGATGGGTCTAACATCCTTTTGGTGTTATGACTAGCGTTTCTGCTCCATCATTCTTTTGGTGATGGATCTGACATCCTTTTGGTGTCATGACTGAAGGTAGGAAAAATACTTAGAAGGGGGGGGGGGAGGTTGAATAAGGGTTTTAAAAAAACAACTATGACAATAGTAAAAATAACAAGGTATTTTTATCCTGGTTCGTTTGAATTCAAACTACTCCAGTCCACCCTACCAAGGTGATTTTCCTTTCTCAACAAGGACTTAATCCACTAAATCAAACTGATTATAGTGATAACCACTAAGACAAACAGTCTTAGTCTTCTCAAGAAATCTGACTACACTTGGTCTCTTAAGGAACTTTACAACAAGTAAAAATACAATGTGTGTTTAAGAGTTGCTTCTAAAAAGCTATATCACAACTGTGATTTTACACAAATGAAGAACGAATTAAATCTAGAATGAAGTTGAGAGATGTTTGGATATTGTTCTTTTTGTTCAGTAATTCGTCAATTCGTCAACTCGTCAAATACGTCCAATCGTCAACTTAGAAATGATGTAGAAGTCTTGTTTAAATAGAACTTCACTTTCATTTCTTAAAGGGCATGCAACTGGCATTCTGTCTTCTTTGACTTTTCTTTCCCAGAAGAGGAATGTTCAGACAAATCCTTTTTTTCTGAATTCTTGTGTCATGCATGAATGAGGAAAGAGCCGTTTGGATAAGGACAAGGAATATGCCAACGGATCTTTATTTGAACAACATCTTCTTCAACAAATCTGGAACAGTCTTGCATCAGATTCTCTGAGGATGTTCCTTGTTCTTCATATCAGAGTTACTCTATTCAGAGTATTTGCAGCCATGTGCTTTAGCGTGAATGATCTTTATCAGAGCAGACTTGAATATCAGAGCCTTTGTACTTGCAGCGTTAAGTACTTCCAGAGTCTTCTGATTCTTTACATATGCTTTTTCGCTCAGAGTCTCTTTCAGGCAGCGTTCAGAGTCTTCTGATTATTAACTTTCAGAGGAGTTTTTGCTTCCATAGGAATATTAATTTTAATATCTGAAACAAAAACACTTGAATACGATTAGAGTATATATTTACTTCATACAAAATGTCATTAATGTTATCATCAAAATATAGAGATATATTAAGAACCAATCTATGTTCTAACAATGACTAGCGTGTTTTCCATTATCCTTTTGGTAATGGACTCCTTACATCCTTTTGGTGTCGGGTTTTCCTTGTTCCGCTCCATCATCCTTTTGGTGATGGGTCTGACATCCTTTTGGTGTCATGACTAGCGTGTTTTCCATTATCCTTTTGGTAATGGATCTCCTATATCCTTTTTGGTGTTAGGGTTGATTTTTCTTCGCTTCATCATCCTTTCGATGATGGGTCTAACATCCTTTTGGTGTTATGACTAACATTTCTGCTCCATCATCCTTTTGGTGATGGGTTTGGCATCCTTTTGGTGTCATGACTAGCGTGTTTTCCATTATCATTTTGGTAATGGACTCCTTATATCCTTTTGGTGTCAGGTTTACCTTGTTTAGCTCCATCATCCTTTTGATGATGGGTCTGGCATCCTTTTGGTGTCATGACTACCGTGTTTTCCATTATCCTTTTGGTAATGGATCCCTTACATCTTTTTGGTGTTAGGGTTGATTGTGTTTCACTCCATCATCCTTTTTGGTGATGGGTCTGACATTCTTTTTGGTATCATGACTAGCGTTTCTGCTCCATCATCCTTTTCGGTGATGGGTCTGACATCCTTTTTGGTGTCATGACTAGCGTTTGTTCTCCATTATCCTTTTTAGTAATAGATCCCTTACATCCTTTTTGGTGTTAGGGTTGATTGTGTTTCGCTCCATCATCCTTTTTGGTGATGGGTCTGACATCCTTTTTGGTGTCATGACTAGCGTTTCCGCTCCATCATCCTTTTTGGTGATAGGTCTGACATCATTTTTGGTGTCATGACTAGCGTGTGTTCTCTGTTATCCTTTTGGTAATGGATCCCCTTACATTCTTTTGATGTACGGACAGTGTGCGTGTGTGTACTGCCATCCTTTTGGTGGTAGCGACCTTTGCAAGGTATCCAGTATTTCATTCCCAAGCATTTACTTCTCTTTTGGACAAATTCAGGGTCTTCTTCATATCTAATTGATTTCTACCTCGGGAGAATGAACGATGTAGCAGTTCATTTCCCTTTGTCCAAGCCAATTAGATAGGGGCATCTGTCATACCCTAAATTTGTCCGCCAACTTGTGTAAATATTTTTGTATTTTGTATTTTGCATATTTCATTTAATGCGGTTTAGACACGTGTCCACTCCCGATTGGACGTTTTTCAAATCTCGACTTTTTGGCAAATAGGAGCAAGACACGTGGCCCAAGGGTATTTTCGTAAATTCGAATCCTTTTTAATTTCTCTTTTTTTCCTTGTAAATATCAATTTGTTTATTATTTTTGTTTTAACATGTATATTAAATAGGTCTTTATTTATTTAGTTAAATTTTATTTTAAAATAGTTTTATTTCTTTTCTTTTTTTTATTAATGTTTTAAGAGATTTTTTATTTTAGATAGAAATTAGTTTTTAAATAGGTTATTAGATAGTTTTTATGGATTTAGTTTTTAAATAGACTTTTTTGTAATAGTTATTAGATTTTTATTAATTTAGATTAGTTATTTTCTTAATTAAGATTTTAAATATTAGAATTTTCTTTTAAAAATTATTTTCTCTTATTTAAGTTTAGATTAGATTTTTTTTAATTAGGATTTTAATTATTTAGAGTTAATTTAATTTAGTTTAATTATCAGTTTTTGTATAGATTTTTTTATAGGTTTATTAATTAATTATTCATTTTCAATTATTAGATATTATTTAGTTTTTAAGGTTTATTAGATGATTAGTGTATTTAGTATTAGTTTAATTAGGATTTTATTAATATTAGTTATAGGTTTTTTTAGTTGCTATTTAATTAACCATTAGTCAGCTCTCATCATCATTAACGGTTATTTAGTCAAAATCATAATCAAGTCCTTAATCATCAATTAACCTCAGCTGCCACGTGTCAAACTAGTAGTATTTATACTACTATTCATTTCCTTCCTCCCAAGAACCCTAAGACCAACAACCCTTCAGCAACCTCCAAACCCTAATCACTATGTCAACAACCCTAGAACCATGCGCCTCCAACCTCCAAGCTTCAGCACCATGAACAAACCCAGTTCATCCACTTTAACAGAAGTTTACCCAGAAAATTCACCTTGTAAACTCACAACCAGAACTCACAAAACAACCTGCTGTGAAATCAAAAACAACTAGAACTCTCTCCATTGAAATAACCATGTTCACCTCTATAAAAACTTCCTTCATCCACACAAGACAATTTGTAACATCTTTTATTTTCTCACCAACTATCAACCCTTTTCTTCATCAGAACTTCACCATTAACAAACTCAACTTTCAAACCCAGAACAACACAGACAGCTTCAACCTGCAAGAACAACCTTTACCATCCAATTCAGAAAACTCCAAATCTTCACCAATACAATCGTCTTCAAGTTTTCTCACAACTAAACGAGACTCTCATCGCAAACCCAAACATTTTAACAAAACCGCAAAAACAACCTTCAACGTCCAAAAATTTACCGTTGTTCCAAAACAGAACCACCTGCAAATCAAACTCTAACAAATCACCAACTTTCAAAAATCGACAAACAACACTTAACCCAGATCTTCAAACATCCAAAACCCCTAACGAACCTTCATCAGCCACTGTCGGATTCGAAAACCCATATTCAAACCAATTTTGTCCACTCTTTGTCACCTTCATCAAACAAACTCTGTCAACCAGATCGAAATCCCATCCACCGTTCCTTCTCTAAACGCCACAACCTTCAAGCATAAACCTACCCAGAACATCAACCTTCACTCAAACCCAGTTTTCCTCAAACCAACCTCCATTTCATCGTCCAACACAACCTCACACAACCCTCAACTTTCCGTCAAACCTCCAAACTCGACAATCTTCACGAACCCCTTAAGCAAACCACCATTTCTGACCTTCTTCTTCTCCCAAATCATCCTCCCCAGATTCACTCACAACAAACCATTCTTAAACCACAAATTCAACCCAGAACAACTCTGCAACACCACCATTCTAAAACCATCAACTACACCACCAAACACCAAACCGCAACCGACGAGAACAACCACTACCCATTTTCCTCCTCTCGTCATTTCTTCAACCCATATCAAACATCCATTTGAAACAACACAAAAACCAAAAACAGAGTCAGAGATGAAAGAGCCTGATTAAAGTGAAATTTAAAAGAGGAACCTGATACGGAGAGATTGAGCCATACGAGAAAGTTGAAAGTCGGTATGCTCCCATGAGCTTATTTTTCGAGTTGTTTAACCCTCTGATCTGAAGTCATTTTCACCGATTGTTGCTTCCAAGGACACGGCTTGCCATTGTTGTTCGTTACCGTTGCTTTGGGTACGTAGATCTTGAGTTTTGACGGGACACAGAATGTTGCTTCAACCATTTTTTCTTTCTTTCTTTTCGTTTTCTTTAAAGAATTTGTTGACGAGGGAACAATTGGATCTGACTGGGTATTGTGATTGCTTTTTGACCGTGTTTAAGTTTGGGGATTTTCGTAACCCCTGTTTTGTTTTGTTGTTCATTACAGTGATCTCTTTAAGGGAGTGGGTGATGGGCTTTCAGCCCACATGATTTTACTTATTTCTCATCACCCTTTTTATTTATTTTCAATTTTCACCCTTGTGATTCTTTATTTTTTAGGATTTGCATATCTTATTATTATTAGTTATTATGAAATTATTTTATATTTTGTTTCTAATAACAAAATGCTACTTTGTAAATACTTTTTTATTTTTATTTTTAAGCTTGTAAATATTTATTAAAAACGGCTTTACATTTTATATATAATTTTATTTTAAAATTTAAAAAAAATAGTTTATTATTACATATTATATAGTTTTGTTTTATTTTTGTATATATATTATCTTTGTAACTATATTTCTTTTAGAACTTTATATATATTACGTTTTTAAATTTATATTTCTAGTTTATAATATCGAGTTTATAGTTTTCTATATTTTTAGAGTTGGTCTTATTTCTCTTTTGTTATTGGGTATTTTTTTGCCTTTTGGGTTGATAAAGACATTTCCTTCGATTCTCCGTCAAATTATTGATGAGAAATGAAGGATCCGAGACCCCTCCTTTCTCTCCTTTTTTCTTATTCCGATTCGATTTTATTTTTGACTTATGGATCGATAAAGTCTTGTATCCATGAGCGTCAGGTTTTCGAAGTCGATAACCTTCCTGATTTCAAACCTATGGAGGATGACCATTTTGGTCATCTTCCTTACTTTGAGATCGCGATAGGCTACCTTCGATTAATCGACATTTTGTTCGTAGTTAAGACGAGATCCCATTATTTTGTGCCTCGATTCAATTCACTAACCAATATACAACTGCTTTAATTTCTGTCAAATATCAACTGCTTTATTTTTCAGTCATTTATATTCTTGTACATATTATTATCTATAACAATATATAAAGGCAATAGTTGATTTTGGTGTAGCTTTTTTTTTTCCAATTTTGTCCAATAATTCACCCTATTATTCCTTTAACACCCTTCACAAAATCTAACTTCCATTCTAATAATATCTACTGAAGTTAGTTTTTAAAAATGCATAACTACTGAAGTTGGTTTTTACAACTTTTCACAACCCTCTCAAAATCTAACTTCCATTCTAATAATATCTTTATAACCTCTCCTTCTTCTTTTTTGCAAAAATAACTCTCTCTCTCTCTAACGATGAAATTAATGTTGACGATTTGCATACAAAACTCTCTTAACTGAAAAAGGAATGGCTGCACACAAAACGAACACCCTCCCAAAATCATCTATCTTTATGGTAACCTTTGTCAACATAACTATAAATGCTTGGATTATTGTTTTGCTCTGATAAAATTGTGGAGCACTTTGAATGCATGGAGTGTATCTTTGTTTATTTAGAATTGTTCTTTTTGTCTAAAGCTTCATTTGTGTTTGTATCATTACGTATTTTTTTCATAGTATCTTCTTCTCATATCCTTGCAAAAGAAACTCATTTTAATTGTTGATTTTATAAAAAAATTAGGGTGATTGTATTCTTCTTTCCATCTCATTATTCAAAGATTGTATTTTAGAAATTAATGATAGTTTTAAGTTAAAAGTAATATAGAACAGAAAAATTGTAAAAGTTGGTTTAAGCAAAAATACCAAAGTTGAGTTTTCTAAAATGAAAATAGAACTATAACAATTGTTATAGTTTTTTTTATAAAAATAATGTAGTATTTTATTAATAAGCTCTAGCCATAGTCTTAAAAATTAATAGCAATATTTTAGTTTGTAGAAACATATTTGGTGAGTTTTTTTTCTCACCATGCGCATTCATTTCAATATGTCTCGGTATCTTAATTCAAATTATGTACTACAATTTTTCATTTATCATTAAATACACATATAATAAATTTAACTTCAAAAAAATTTGTAGGTCGTGGTGTAACATTCAATGTTATGCATTCAATATATAAGAGTCATGTTTATTCTCTCTCATAATCTCTTTTCATCTTCATCAATCATTCACTTATTAAACTCTCACTCGATTGTTTGATGACAGGAAAATCTGAAGAAAAAAAACTTCTTTTCATCTTCATCAATCATTCACTTATTAAACTCTCACTCGATTGTTTGATGACAGGAAAATCTGAAGAAAAAAAACTTGAAGATTTGAAAATCAGGTACTTTATTCTCTTCATATGAATATGAATTAATTGATTCCCACGTACACATGAGTTGTTATCTATTTATTCTTTACTTTCTCTCTACTCAACTTTTATTTATTTTTCATATAAAAAATCAAAGACAAATAACAACATTTACGTTTCAGTTTTTTTACAGGTTGCTTTAATTTGAAGACATAGAAGTGTAATGTGGATATTAAAATTGAAAGTCTCATCCTGTTAGAAAGATGCAGATTTAATACTTTTTATGAAAGAAAAACTTTAATGTATTTTTATAGGATTTTTGAAAACGAAATATGAAATATAAATAATAGTAAAATACGGTGACTTCTATTATGTATTTGGGTTGCAAGTGTTAAATTGTATTAGCAATTTATACATTTACACCTTCTTTCTTAGTATATATTATTTTGTTATAAATATATATCATGGTTAAATATCTCTCTCTCCACTTTATCACTTTATAATAGTTGTAATGGGCTGCTGGAATTAGAAAATTGGAAGAAAGAGATGGAGAGGATGAAAGGGGCTGTATTTTTGTCATAATAAAAAAAATTGTTATGCAGATTTTTCAAAGAAAATATACCCCAACATAAAAAAAAATTACATAGATGCTTCTCAATGCAGAAATTATAGTGTAGGCTTGCTTATGTAAGAAACAAATTGAGAGAAAAATAATAGTAGCATAATAACTTGCATGTAGATTCAATAGCTTTTATGCTTCTACAATGGCTAATAATCAATAATAAGTTTTATGCTTATGCTATTTATAATTATTTAATATAAAAGATGTTATGGATGGCCTATTTTACTACCAATAATACCCCCTAAAAAACAGTTAAGTGTAGTTTTATAAAATTAATTTTGTTTTTAAAATAATAATATTATATGAAGGTTATAATAAGAATCAACTTCTATTTGGCCTTGCTATTTTATACGAACATGGTCTAATTGCACACCAAAGTTTTATAGAGAAATCAATATGAGTTTTATTTCCATTATTACTAAAGGGTTCCATTGACAACATTGCTAAAAGTACAACCTCTTTTTCAATGATTTTTTCAATGATCTTCTGACGTTCTCTTATATTTCTCACACTTTTTGGCATTAAAATGAAATGGTCATCTCCTATTTCTATTTACCTAATTTTCACATCAACTTATTTACTTATTCCCCCACTAATATATGTGCTAATTTACTAATCTATAGACATAGATAAAAGAGTATACTGATTTTAAGATTGACTCTTTTTTATTATTCGATACTACCTCTTAAATTGTGTTTTGCATGAGAGTAACATAGTTACGCTTTTATAAAAAAAGTTTAGGTGTTTATTTGTGGTATAAAAAAAGTTTAGGTGTTTTATTGTGTTTTATTGTCATTAACCTTGCATATTATTTTCCAAATTATAAAACTATAGTCTACTCTACTAGATTTTGACTTATCTGGTACCCTTCATAAAAATTTGGTATGCTTGAACGGAAGAATGTGATAGTTTCTCATAAAATTACATCATGTAGGAAGCTATTCTCAGTTTCTGGTACAGGTGTGCCTAGGATAGTCTTGACACTAATATTGATCATATCTCATGCTATAACTTTATGACTAGAGCTAACCCAATCTTCTTTAATAATGTGGGTGTTAGACTATATATGATATTTGGATATTATGTAGTATATTATAGTTTACTGAGCAGGATTAGTTTTTTATTTATTTATTTTTGAAAATCTCTATCTTAGATTATCTTGCAAGATTAACTTTCCTATTTTGTACGTATTATATTATTAATGTCAGTATAACTATAATATGTCATTTCAGTTTTATTATTAAGCTTAATTTCCATTGTTTTGGGTGCAGACAACTTACTTGACATCGCAAGAGAGTGTGGTATTCACAAAGGTGCATTTTATATTTTAGTTGTTGTTTTAAGTTGGAAATTTTTTTATTTAGGACAAATATATGATAGTATCATGAAGGAAAATGCTTATTCTTGCGTAAGATTATTTCACGACAAACTTGCGATTGACAATATAAACAAGTGTATATGGCATGCTTTTTTTAGTTGAATTCTACATATTACAACTTTATGATATTCATAATATTTATAAAAAATTGGGAAGAATTATTTCTTTGGAATTTTGTATTTAGAGAGAGGATGAAGTAGATGGAATCACGTGAATTCAAGTTTTGGTGGGTCAAAATGATGATGTCGTGTTTTTAGACAACACAAGTGGGTAGTAATATATATAAAAAGAGCCGTATAATAATAATTGATTTGGAATTTATGGGAGAATTTTTTTTAAGAAGTAGAAGAATGATTAGATGGAGAGTGAATTAATAATTAAACATTGTTGAGTAATTGTGAATTGCAGTATGTCATATCGTATCTATAGTACACGACACATTCATTTTTGTATTATAAAATTTTTAAATATTACATTTAATTTTACAGATAAAATAATATAATGGAAAATATCCGTAGACAAGATTTAAGAGAGCGTCAAAGGGAAATACGAGCACAAAATGCAAGAGATCGAAGACAACGGATGAGTGTTGAGCAAAGACAACAAGAATTAGCTAGAAGGCGTTCGAATTACAGACAAAAAAAAGACAAAGGGAAACAAGTTCAAACATATAATACTTCTAATATGAGAATCATAATGCCATTTCAAGACTTGACGAATGTCAATCTTGCTTCTCGATTGTTTCCGATGGCACATGACAGTGAAGCTGGACCGAGTAATGCACATGTCAGTCGCATTTCATCCCCGGGTTAGAAACTTTAATTTTTGTTATACATTATACTTTAACACATTAAATTTAAAATATATTAATTAATTATGCAAAAATGATTGTCTGATCTATTAATTCAAAACTAATTTACAGATCAAAATTTTCCATGCCCAATTTTTCAACAAACTAATAACAACGAAGCAAGACCATCTATAAGAAATATTGATGACAATGATTGTGGTAAGTATAATTCTGTCAATAATAATCACATTAATAGTAATATTTAGATTTATACATTATTGTTATTTTTCAACTATAACTCTATATTGAAGTTAATACTTTATTTTGTAGAATCACCTTCGCAAAATATGAATCCAACGGTTGAAACTCACGAAACACAGTCAGTTTTTGATCAAGGTACGATTATCTATTTCTAATCTATAATATATATTGTATGTTTTTATTTAAGCAATACTAGCGTCCAGATGGGCACTCGCGTGCCTGTGCGCTCGCTTTTTAAATGCACACGTAAAAGTTTAAATGACATTTTTATTTAATATTAATTATAAATTTCATGTTAGTAAGCATGTATATAATAAGTATATTTTTTTTAATGGATGTTTTAAATGTAATAAAACACAGATTCACGGTATGTTTTTCAAACAAGACATAACATTGCTAGAAATTTTCGAAATACTGTTATGACAGTCAAATCCCTACTGCCTCCTTCAAGTGAGTGTAGACGATGCACTGCAAAATTGTTTCATAAAGAATCTCAAGATATGTGTTGCAAGGGTGGAAAGGTGACAATTACACAAGTGTCTGCTCCTGACGAGTTGTTACAGTTATTTTCAGACACTTCTACTGAAGGACGGCATTTTAGACAGCATATTAGAAGTTACAACCATGTAATGTCGTTTACTTCACTTGGTGTCCACGTCGACGAAAATTTGGTTACAACTGGTCATGGTATTTACACATTTCGTGCACAAGGCACAATTTATCACAAAATAGGAGGTTTTCATCCGAATCAAGGTTCAAGGCCACGCTACTTGCAGCTATACATTTATGATACTGATCATGAGCTTCAAAATAGGATGAGGGAAAACCCAATACTTAACCAAGCCATAGTGTATAAATTGCAAAAAATACTCCATCAATGCAACCCGTTTGTCATCAAGTTTAGGCAGCTTGCACTAGAGCCAAATGTTGAAGAATGTAGGTTACTCATTAAAGAACGTCCGTCTAATCAGCCACAATATAGTTTCCCTTCAGCTTCTCAAGTTGCAGCAATTGTTATTGGTGGTGGTGATGAAGATACAATAGAACGTGGAAGAGATATAAATGTCATCAATTGTGATGGAAATCTAACAAAGGTTCAAGAAACAATTGGGTATTATGATCCTTTACAATATCCTATATTGTTTCCGTTCGGAACATACGGTTGGGACATAGAAACAAAAAATAATGTTGGAAAAAATGTTACATGCCGAGAGTACTACAGTTATGTGCTTCAGGTACATGCTAAACTTTTTTTTAAAAGAAATTTACTTCTAAAAGTGTAAAAAAATAGGTCATGATTGATTATTTTTTTCAATGTAGATTCGACATAATGATCAATTTGTATTGTTAAAATCGGGTCGACTTTTACAACAGTATGTTGTAGACAATTATGTAAAGATTGAAACAGGAAGGTTGAGATGGATTCGAAGAAATCAAAATAATATTCGGTCTGAGGTATATCAGGGGTTACAAGATGCATTGCACGATGGGGAGAATAACGCAGGTATTTAATATAACATGTTAGATTTATATATGAAGAGCATCCACTTTATGTTTGCCACTATAATTTTTTTTAAATTTTCATATATTTCTATAGATAATGTTGGACAAATGACAATATTACCATCATCATTTATTGGAAGTAAGCGAGACATGACACAAAGATATCAAGATGGTATGGCTATTGTTCTTACTGATGGTAAACCGAATATATTCCTTACAATGACATGCAATCCTTCCTGGATTGAGATAACTTCCGAATTAGGCATCCATCAAACTCCACAAGATCGACCTGATTTGCTAACAAGAATTTTTCGATCAAAATTTGAGCAGTTGAAGGATGATGTCATTAATAAAGGAGTCTTAGGGAGAGTTAGAAGTTATATGTATGTAACGGAATTTCAGAAACGTGGACTACCACATGTGCATATGCTACTCATCTTGGATACTGATGACAAGTTACGGGAACCTGAAGAGTATGATAGTGTGGTGAAGGCAGAAATACCACAACATGAGTCTGAGCCAGAATTGTATGAAGCGGTGTTAAAACACATGATCCATGGTCCATGTGGAGTATTGAATCAAAAATCTCCATGTATGAAGAATGGTCATTGTAAAAAAAGATACCCAAAAGAATTTTGTGAAGAAACGCGTCAGGGAAATGACTCATACCCGGAATACAAGAGAAGGTTTAGTGATCCCATTTTTCTAAATAGAAATAAGTCTATTGATAATAGATGGGTGGTTCCTTATAACCCATGGTTGTTGCTGAAGTATGATTGCCACATCAATGTCGAGATTTGCAGCAGTATCAAAAGCATTAAATATTTGTATAAATATGTTTACAAAGGTCCTGATCGAGTTGCGATGGAAGTTCACAGCGGTACAGGTTTGGATGAGATTCAACAATATGTTGATGCAAGATGGATTTGTGCTCCAGAGGCATTGTGGAAAATATTTAAATTCACACTTTACAAGTTATATCCCTCTGTTGAGAGACTACAAATCCACTTGCCAAATCATCATCAAGTGCGGTTTTATAAGCATCAAAGAATCACAGATGTGCTCAATGATAACCAAAATGCAGTAACCATGCTCACTGAATTCTTTGCACTAAACCAAATGGATCCACATGCTAGGAATTATTTGTACAGAGAGATTCCAGAGCATTATTGTTGGCTAAAAGGGGTCAAAAAATGGCAGCGAAGACAGAGAAAACGAAAAGTTATTGGTCGAATCTATACAGTATCCCCTTCAGAAGGTGAGAAATTTTACTTACGTGTTTTGTTGTCTCATTTAAGAGGTCCAACAAGCTGGGAATACCTTCTTACACATAATGGTTCGTCTTTTTTCACATTTAAAAAATCAGCTGAGGATTGGGGGTTATTAGAGAGTGATAATAGTATTCGTGAATGTTTGCTTGAAGCATCAAATATGCGTATGCCATATGCTTTACGAAGGTTGTTTGTGACTATATTAATTTTTTGTGAACCAACTGATGTTAGAGGCCTATTTACTGAGTTTTATCCCTACATGGTGGAGGATTATCAAATGACAAATGTTGTTGTGGGGGATAACTTTGAAAATATGTTATTGAGGGAATTGAGGGATCTTTTGCTACTGCATGGAAAACTAATAAAAAACTACGATCTTCCAATGTTGACAACGGAAACAAATGAAGTCGGGGGAATGCCAACAATTATTCAGGAAGAGTTATCGGTCCAAATTCCAAACGAAGACGTTCAATCTGTTGTGAAGTTAAATAATGACCAGATGAGTGCTTACAATATAATTATGAACGCCATCCACCAAAAACAAAGTCAAATTTTTTTTGTTGATGGTCCTGGAGGGACAGGTAAAACTTTCCTTTATCGAACTATAATGGCAAATTTGAGGCGTAATAATGAAATTATCTTAGCAACAGCTTCCTCTGGTATAGCTGCTACATTATTACCTGGTGGTAGAACTGCACACTCTCGATTTGGGATCCCCATTGATATAGAGCCCCATTCTATTTGCAAAATAGCAAAGAATTCTGACCTTGCAAAACTCATTAGAATAACCAATGCAATCATTTGGGATGAAGCACCCATGATAAATAGATATTGTGTAGAAGCATTGGATCGATCACTTCAAGACATCATGAATAACAATGCTCCATTTGGTGGAAAAATAATGATCATGGGCGGAGATTTTCGTCAGGTGCTACCAGTTATTGAAAAAGGAAATAGAGGACAAATGATTTCAGCATGTATTGTTAGGTCTCGATTATGGGCCACCACAAAGGTCCTACATTTGCGCCAAAACATGCGATCAATTCATGACCAGGACTTTGCGCAGTTTCTAATGAGGATTGGAGATGGTAATGAACCTACTAAAGAGGATGACATGGTCAGAATGCCTGCTGAAATTGTAATACCTTGGGAAGGAGAAGTCTCCATACAAAAGCTTATACAACATACATTCCCCCGTTTAGAAAACCATGGATGGGATGCTTCATATATGGTGGAGAGAGCGATACTTACTCCAAAAAATTGTGATGCGCATATGTTGAATGACATGATTATTGATAAATTCCCTGGAGATGAACACATTTTGTTATCTTTTGATGAGGTTGAGGGTGATACTCATAATCTATATCAACAGGAATACTTGCACACAATTGCTCCTGGTGCTTTACCGCCACATATTTTAAAGATAAAAATAGGGGCTCCACTGATGTTGTTGCGAAACATAGACCCTAAATTTGGGTTGTGTAATGGGACAAGGTTGTTATGTCGTGGTTTTTTTATGAATTTGCTTGATGTTGAAATACTTACAGGCCACAATGCTGGAAAAAGAGCTTTCTTGCCAAGAATTAAGCTCAAAACCACTGAAGGTGCGGGACTTCCTTTTGTGCTTATTAGAAAACAGTTTCCTGTTAAACTAAGCTTTGCACTCACTATAAATAAATCCCAAGGACAAACAATTCCAAATGTTGGAATTTATCTTCCACGACATGTTTTCAGTCACGGACAATTGTATGTTGCTTTATCAAGAGGTGTTTCGCGGGCTGCAACAAGAGTGCTAATTAAAGACGGAAGAGTAAGTGGGGAAGAAGGGGAGTTTACAAAAAATATAGTTTTTAAAGAAATTTTGTTGTCACAAACTCAGGTATTTATCTATTATGTTTAATCAATCAACTATACTTTTGCAATCTCACATTAGGCGTGTACTTACTAGATTACACTATATCGTTGACTACTAAAATTTACTTCATTTGTTTTGCAGTGAAACGAGAGATATTTCTGATTTTGATTCCATGGTTGACCTTCCTATTAAGCAATAATGTAACTTAATATCCGTGTTAATGTTATTGTTTAGTTGCTTAATAAATTGTGAGAAAGATTTTTGTTCTTCTTCTATCTAAATCTTCTTATGCTTTTGACTAATCTATAGCAATATATAAATACAAAACTTAATGTTTCATCATATAAATAGTTTATATTAAAATCAATATAAATAGTTTATGATAAAATTAAGCATGTAAAAAAATACGCTGTTAATATTTTTGCGCGTTAGCGCAATAAAAAAAGCGGACAAACGGGCACGGATGTGCCCGTTTGGACGCTAGTATATATTATGTATATTATTATTATCTTGTAAATATTAAACTAACTTGGGCATTCTCAAAAAACACTTTAATAAAGAATTGAGTTTTCTACGTATTGAACTAAAAAGAGGGGATTAAGTGTAGACTTTCTTCCTCTCCGAGTGTCGGGATATTCACTGTAGTGTGGGTGGTCTTGATACTCCTCTTTCAATACAAAGACACTTGTATTCTCTGCACCCTCTCTCATAAAACCTTGGTCCCGCACCAAGTGAATTTCCACCCATTTTCCTCCTAAAACCTCGGCCCCGTACCGAGTACATTTCAAAACACCTTTCAATAAGGAATCATTTATCTTTGTATTGAATTAAAAAGAGAGGATTAAGTGTAGACTTCTTCCTCTCCAAGTGTCGAGATGCTCACTGTAGTGTGGGTGGTTTTGATACTCGTTTTTCAATACGAAGACGCTTGTATTCTCTGCACTCATCTACATCCTTCTCTCCTAAAAAACCTCGGCTCCGCACTGAGTACATTTTCAAACCATTTTTCTCTAAAAACCTCGGCTCCGTACTGAGTCCACTTTCAAACCATTTTTCTCCTAAAACCTCGGCCCCGTACCGAGTGCATTTTCAAAACAATTTTGATAATAAACCGAGTTCTCTTTTTATTGAATTAAAAAGAGAGGATTAAGTGTAGACTTCTTCCTCTCTGAGTGTCGAGATGCTCATTGTAGTGTGGGTGATTTCGATACTCGTCTTTCAATACAAATACACTTTCCACCCACCTTCTCTCCTAAAACCTCGGCCCCGTACCGAGTGCATTTTCAAACCTTTCCTCCTAAAAACCTCGGTCCCGTACCGAGTGCACTTTTAACAAGAAAATCGACTTATCTTTGTATTGAACTAAAAAGAGAGGATTGAGTGTAGACTTCTTCCTCTTCGAGTGTTGAGATGCTCACTGTAGTGTGGGTGGTTTCGACACTCGTCTTTCAATACAAATACGCGACTTTATCTTCCACCTCTCATTTTCACAACTTCCTTCCGCAATCTTTCTCACCTAAAACCTCGGTCCTGTACCGAGTGCATTTTTAAATCATTTTCATAACAAAAACTTGAATGGTCGTGGAGTGGTTAGGCGTAGGCATTCTCCTATCCCGAGTGCTTGACATTTACCGTAGGGTTTACAGTCACAAAAGCACTTACCATTCAAAACCAAAAACACTTTTAATAAGACAATGAAGTTCTCTTTGTGTTGAACTAAAGAGAGAGGATTTAGTGTAGACTTCTTCCTCTCCGAGTGTCAGGATACTCACTGTAGTGTGTGTGGTCTTGATACTCGTCTTTCAATACGAAGACGCTACGTTCGCCACACCATTTTCATAACAAAAACTTTGAGATAAGGAATAGGGTACTACCCACAAGGGGTTACTATCTGAGGATCTATCTCGCCCCTAAAAACAATTCAACCAATCAAACATGACTTCTTGCCTCGCATGGCGAAAACCAGTCTTTCAAAAAGGATATGTTACGTCCGTTCTACCGCAAACAGGTAACGCATAAGTCTCCTCACATGCGAGCAGCAAAATACCTAAACTGCTATAACGTGCACGATAACATCATCCACAAAAATACACCAGTTACCCGTAGTAGCATGAACTATGTTTCTCTAATTTCTCTTGCATGTTGAGAATACGTAGGCATAGGATTGCAATATCCTAGTGAGCACCCTTTTTTCTTTTCCACCCCTTTCCCAGAAAGGCATGCTACGTCCTTTCTACTGCAAACAGGTAACGCTTAAGTCTCCTGACATGCGAGCAACAATACACCTAAACTGCTAGAATGCGTATGATAGCATCGTCTAGCAAAACTCACCCGCACACCGTAGGCCGAACTACGACTGCTCTGACTCTTTACTCCTTCAAGTAAAGATACGTAGGCACAAGGGCCACAATCCTTGTCGAGCACATTCCCCCCTATATCTGTAGTTCCCCGAACTACGTCGACTCTGACTTTCTCATACCTTTTGAGAATATGTAGGCCTAGGACCGCGAAGTCCTACCGAGTCTGTTCTTTTTCTCTTTTTCCCCGTTACTTCTCTCTCTCTCCTATTTCTAACCCTTTTCTCCCTATCTTTTAGAACACTTTTTATAGCATAATATTTAAGCAAATACTTTCACACGTCGACAAACAAATGGTTCCCATCGAGTACGATGGATGCGAGGGGTGCTAATACCTTCCCTTCGCATAACCGGCTTCCGAACCCGTTCTTCGTTGCGAGACCATCTTATCCATTTCTTTCTTAAGGTTTTCTCGATATTTTCATTTCCCCTCATGGGATAAATAAAGTTCGGTGGCGACTCTTCGGCCTATCTTTTTCGCCTCCCCGTCGTTACACGATGCATTTTTTGAGTAGCGGTAGGAGTCAACATCATATGATTGAAATAATGAGAGCAAAAATGTGAAGTTTCTCGATGTAAATAATGTGCACATATTGATCCCTCAACTCTCGCCTTATTTTTCACAGATCGCTTTGAATCACCCATGAATCGCTCAAATGGATAAATCCATCTATATTGAACAGGTCCACCAAGGTAAGCTTCATAAGCAAGATGCACAGGGAGATGCTCCATAGAATCAAATAAACCCGGGGGAAATATTTGCTCTAACTTGTAGAGAATGATGGGAATATTTTGGTCCAACTTAAAGATGTCATCCACTCGTAAAGTTGGCGCACAAATGTCTTTCAAAAATTGACTAATCTTAATTAGTGGATTAAGAACATGCTTAGGAAGTGAACTGAATGCAATTGGAAGCAATCGTTCCATGAAAACATGACAATCATAACTTTTCATTCCATGCAGCTTTCATGTTTTCGCATCATCACATCTTGCTAAGTTAGAAGAATAACCATCGGGCACCCTCAACTCATTTAACCATTGACATAATGCTTTTGCTTCTTGGGGATTAAGAGTGTAACAAGCCTTGGGTTTTAATAATTTTCCATTTGGTTGGGGTTTTAACTCCAAGTATTTTCGATTACACAAAAGTTCCAAGTCCTTTCTAGCCTTCTCATTATCTTTTGTCTTGCCTTGGACATCCATCACTGTGTTAAATACATTATCAAAAAAATTCTTCTCAATATGCATAACATCAAGATTATGTCGCAACAAATTATCCTTCCAATGTAGGAGGTCCCAAAAAATACTTCTTTTTGTCCAATTGTGAGCATCCCCATATCCTGGAATTCTGCATGTTTTACCATTATCTATGAATTTTGGCAAGTCACTAACATTATTCCATACTTCAGTCGATGACAGACGAGGGGGAGGAAGATTTGTTACTTTTATTCCTTTCTAAAAGCATTTTTATTTTTTCTAAAAACATGGTTCATAGGTAAGAATCTACGGTGACAGTCAAACCATGAACTTTTACCACCCATTTGCAAACTAAACACTTTTGTGTGTCCCATGCAATGTGGACATCCCATTTTGCCATGCGTACCCCAACCAGACTGCATGCCATATGCAAGAAAGTCATTAATTGTCCACATCAAAGCAGCTCGCATATTAAAGTTTTGTCTGCGAGACACGTCATAAGTCCATTCTCCAATCCACAACCTCTTCAAATCATCAATTAAAGGTTGCCCGCTTTTGGACTCGACGGTCCTGGAATGAGGCATGTCAAAAACATTTAAGGTTTCGTCATGCACATCTCAGGAGAGATATTGTATGGGGTAACAATAACTGGCCAACAAGAATAGGAAATTGCTGACGATTGGATATAAGGAGTAAAACCATCTGAGCATAACCCGAGCCTGACATTTCTGGGTTCTACTGCAAAATCTGTATGTACTCTATCAAAGTGTTTCTATGCCTCGCCATCAGATGGATGTCGCATCATGCCTGAACTATTGGAATTTGCATGATGCCATGTCATTTGGCTTGCACTATGAATTGATGCAAACATCCTTTGCAATCTAGGAATTATTGGCAGATAGAACATGGACTTCACTGCAACTCGTTTTTATTTTCGATCAACACCTTTACTGTGAGCTAAATACCTCGGACTCTGACAAAACTTACATTCCTCTAATCCCCCATCATTTGTACCAAACTCGTTATCATAAAAAAAACATACAACCTCCAATGCAACAATCAATATTTTTCACTTTTAGTCCCAACTTCGACACCATTCTCTTCGCATCATAATAACTTGTAGGCATGTTTTCTTTCACAGGAGTCGCATCCAACATCATTTTTGTAAAGAATTCTAAACACTGATCAGGAACATTCCAATTTGACTTCGCAACCAAGAGTCTCACACACATGGATAACATGGAGTCAGAAGACCCCTCAAACAGTGGTATATTTATTTCCTTCAATAGTTGATAAAACTTTTGCGCTTCCTCGTTCAGGAGCTCATCTGCATCAAAATCTTGAGGTTCATCATAAGTCACACTCACCCCTAATGCATCACTGTCGCTTGCGCGAAAATAAGGTGCCGGCACAACAGAAGAGTCGCCACCTTTCGTTATTTATCCCTCGTCGCAACCATTGTCTGGGTTCGGGAGTCGGTTACGCAAGGGGAAGGTATTAGCACCCCTCATGCCTGTCGTACTCGACGGGATCCACGCTTGTTGTGATTACTTGGAAGGGTTGGTTTTATCTATCTACCTATCAAGGCTGGCTTAAAAAGAAAAGAAAATGACCCAGCAAAGCGTCGCGCTTTATGCCTACATATTCTCATCAGAGAACGAGAAATCAGAGTCAACGTAGTTCGACCTACGACGGGTTATGGGGGAAGGTAGCTCGCCAATACGTCAGTATTGTGCCTACGTACTCTCAACAGGTATGAGAGATCAGAGCTCACGTAGTTCGGGACACTACGGTTTATTTCCTGTCTTTTACGAAAGAAGTGTTTTTTATTGTGTTTGCGATTTCAATTGCACTAGAGACTATGACCTGAGAATGAATGCGTCGCATGTCACCCAAAGGGTACCATACTAAACATCTAGACTGTGGAAAAGAAACTCTCCCACAATCCTTTCTCAGATAGCTTAAGGCTCGTAACGTACGAAAGAAATCATTCATGATTACTGTATCTTAAACTGTTTTGAGATGAGAAGAGAACAGGCCCCACTAGGAGGGAGACTATCAAGTCCTACTGTTGTCATGCCATGGATTCATCCTATGGTTGAGGTTTGAACAGGGAACTCCTAGAAGTTGTCATGCATAGGTTTCAACCTAAAGTTCTATCATTAATTCCTTATCAAAGGAAATGAGAGTCCTAAGGGATCATGTCAATGATACACCAAAACAGACAAAGCATCAGCTTAACAGTAAAATGCATGCAATGCAAGTGAGGGAGGAAATGTGTGTGGGGCTTAAGCCTCCACAAGCTCATCTCAACCTCAAGCCAGAATGGATAACAGTAAGAATACTGAAATATAACAACATGCTATCAAGCAATATACAGTAAACTGCAATCATATAGAAGAAATGAAATAAAATGCCACCAGGACAAACAAACCACCTGGGCAAGGGAGCAGGGCTCTACCGAATACCCGCAAGCAAAGCCACACAGTAACAATACAAGCAGAGGGAGCAACTCAACCTCTAGTGCAATCATGCTCCTAGATTCTACCTATTCTAGATATGAACTTATTCTAATGCATCAAGCAAGTCACACAAAACATGTCAATACATAAAAGAAAACAGAGAAGAAAACAGATCAACCCCAAGCTTCAGCTCTTCCAACAGCAACTCAGTCTTCAGACTTCCATCACTCTTGACCAATACCAATTTGCTTTCTCAGGTTTCAACCCTTCAACATAAGTTTCAACTTATCTTCTCCTTTAAGCTTCATCTCTTTGATCAGCTCCACCTTCAGGCTTCACCTAATCTTCAGGGGTCTTCAAGTATCAACTTGCTCTTGTTGCTCTTCAAGCTTCAGCTGGAATGGCAATACTCAAGGATTCATCCTCTTCCACACTCTTCATTGAAGTCTTCATCTTCACACTCAAGCTCAGCATCTCTCAAGATAATCAAACTAGAGGAAATCACTTACTGGATAAGTTGGGGATATTGAACTGCTTATTGACCACCAAAGGTGACCTATAAGGGTTCAACATCAAAGGAATGGTTCCCTCAAAAGTTCTACTTCCTAGGTACAATCACTTATCCCTCCAAAGGAGAGAGGTGTATACCATGGAAGGACTTTGAATCATAGGGAGGAATGGAGGTGAAAGAGACCATCCATGTTTAAGAAAGAACCTAACTAGGTCTAAACTCTTCCTAATACCTAACCCTAAAATAATCAACAAAACAAAAAAGATCAAGCTCTAAAGCTCCTCAATGCTCCTCAATGCTCCTACTATGCTCCTCAATGCTACTCCAAGCAATACCAAGCTCTCCAAGCCCACAAAGCAAAGCAAACAAGAATACAAGCCCACAAGGGCAACACAAACAATCATCAACTACAAAAAATCACTTAAAAATAGTATACCACTATATTAAAATCTAATATAATTTCTAAGGGATCCTACATACCTACCCTTAATACCCTTATATGTCCCAATGTCTATCTTGACCTAGAAACCCAAAATTCTAGTGTTATTATGGACCTATGTTAAGGATTAACCTAATTCTACACAACCTAATGTCATCTAATCAAAACTAATCTAAAATTCATCACAAAACTATGGAATAAATCCAGGGGGGAGATAAAGTCCTAATCTAACTATCCTAAAAATAATGGCCTAAAAATACTAAGGGAACTACCTAAACAAAATTCTACAAATTCATGTATCAACATAAAAGAAATAAAAAGCTATTAAAACGAAAAAATACACAAAAAATACTAAAAATGCATGAAATGCAAATATTTTTATTTGATAATTTTCTAGACATTATTATGAAATGGGAGAAAAAATCCCCATGCAAAAATCATTAATTTCCTATTTATTATGATTTTTCAAAGTTTAATATAAAATGGAGAAAATGAAATGAAAAAGATAAAACCTAGGTGCAGATAGCAAGCATGTCCAGTTCAAATTTTATATGGGCTAAAAACAGGGGTGCGGATAGTCACGCGTACTGGGCCCAATTTAAGTCAGAAAATCAATTAAAAAATGAATGGAAAATGGAAAATACACGGTGTGGATAGCAATCAAATATAGTTCAAAACCAAGTGGGCCACGAAGGTGGGGTGTTGTTAGCAATCCAGCCCAAGGTCCTTTTAATGAAACGCCGCGTTTCATCATACTCAGGGTTTCCCTCTTCAATTTGAATTAAATCCTGTCCGTCAGATCTTAATCTCAGTCAATGGTCCTCTCACGATCCAATGGCCATGCACTTGTCTTCTACCTCCAGCTAGGGTTCTTAGAGCATCCATGGAAATGCAGAGCACCAAACTCCATCTTCCTCAAACACGAATCTCATCAATTCTTCATGGAAAATCAAAATTCAAAACCCTATCTTGCCTAGAATTTCATGCTGAATCTAACCATGATCTTAGATTACACTGAAACCTCCTCCAACATGAAACACGATTCAAGATTGAAATCATGGTCAATCCTCAACTTCAACAATTCTTGAATTTTCTTGCATCAGCATACTCACCAACTCACACTGAATGAAATTAGCTATCTAATTCATGTTATGTCTCATTATACCATGAGTTCTTGATCATCAAAGAAATGGTGTCCAATATTCAATCTTCATCAATTGATCCCTAACTCTCCAAAATCCATCTCCTATGTGTCTCTAACCTTTCTACACTAACAATTTTACCTAAAGATGCATAAATTATGGTGTAGTGGAGAATTTGCAAACCTGGTATTTCTTGATCAACAGATGGTGAAAACCTCTGATAACACGAAATCATATAGATATTTTCATGCATAATTCAACTAAAGTCTAACCGTTTTCGATCCGATTTCGGGTTATTTCCGTGTATTTGTCTGATGTTTTTGCAGGTATTCAACGATCACGTCTAAACAAGGCAACATGAAGAAAAGAAGCAATCTCAGATGAAATATGGACGAAAAAGGAGTGAAAACACAATGAAAAGCACAGCAAGCTGTTTTTGCTGATGTGACGACCGTCACAGCTTCATGACGACCGTCACACGGGTGACGACCGTCACACCTTGTGACGACCGTCATGCAGGCAAAAACGCCCCACTCAGATTACACGTCAAAGAAACAGTTCCAATTCCCACAGAGTGGACCACTACTCCCTAAATTATCTGCCTCAAGGTCCATCATCTTCAGAGATAACCGTTGGGATTCCACTTCTATAAAAAGGGAAGCAGGGGACGTCAGAAAGAGAGCTGCATTCATACCACGAAGTGCAGCCGAATTTACTTTCTAGAGCAATTACTTTCCAGTTTTATTTGTATTCATTTCTCTTTACCTTTCCTTATTCCCATTTCCGCTCTTCTGTAATTTCTATTGTACTGTACAATCAAATTGGCACTAAAGACCAGAATCCTGCCAACATCTGTGGAGGATCTGCCCAAAGGCCAATTGGCATATTTATAGGTTTTCATTTTGATCGACTTCAGTCTTATTATAATGCAAATTATTATTTATTATTCTTATTTATATTTTGTTTTTCCCAATTCCATGTCTAGCTAAACTTAGGTAATCGATATGTAGTAATAATTCGAATGGGATTTGATAACACTTGGTTGAAAACTTTCTTTTCACAAAAGTAATCTATGGTCTGAGTGTTTAAAATTGATTCACTGAATAAACTTCGTCGCGAAAGCGAGAACTTATTTAAAAGTAATTTTGCCACGAAAGTGGGAAATTAATTAAGATACGAACCAACAAGCGAAAGCTGCGGTAAGGTCAGATAGTAAACACTAGGCATTTGTTTTAATAACAGCGAAAGCACTTTAAAACGAATTAGAATTTAGAGATTTCCAAAAAATAATTTTAACCCCGAACGGAATACGAAAGTATACGTTTGGCCCTTAGGATTATGATTAGCGTCAATAACCATCGTGAGGCGAGAGTTTTCAAATCTCCATTTTCTGCTTGAATAAACTTTGAAAATTATTTCATACACCATAACTTATCAAATCCCTGAAGAACACAATTACTACGTATCGATTTAATCAATTATAATCTAAATAGTATTCTTAGTTCCCTTTTGTGACAATCTTATTCCCTTAAACATATCCTACCTAGCTAAACATAGTAACTCCCGAGAACACTAGTTTGATTACGAGTCCCTGTGGGATCGATATCTATTATTACTACGCGATAGACTGTGCACTTGCAGTTAGTTGTATTAGACATAGAAAGTCGCGATCAAGTTTTTGGCGCCGTTGCCGGGGACCCGTTTAGTCAATAGTGTAACCTTCTGTTACGCCGTATAGACTAGGTTAACGATTTTCATTTTTCCTTTACTAGTTCTGTCGATTGTATGCCAAGAAATCGCCCGCAAAGCGATATCGTAAAACCTTCAGTCGCAGAACTAGAACGCTTCTTACATTTAAGAAGTAGAATCATTGAGTACCAACTCAAACAACTCAAACATAACACTCCCGAACCTCTCACTCCCATTCCCAAATCAGAAGAAGAAGAACCAGAGATGGCTGAAGGACCTCCGAACAAACCGCTGAAGGCATACGCTACACCATCTCAGATGGAGCCTAGAAGTAGTATTGCTGCCCCAGCTATTACCCGAAATGATTTTGAGCTGAAACCATCATTGTTGTCGGCTGTATAACAAAACCAATTCTCAGGAAACGCAACTGAGGATCCGAACGAACATCTAACGAAGTTTGTACAATACGCAGACACAGTGAAAGCAAATGGAGTAACTCCAGACGCGATAAGACTTCGTCTTTTCCCATTCTCTCTTAGAGACAGAGCGTGGACATGGTTACAATCGTTACCATCCAACTCCGTTACGACGTGGGAGCAATTGAAGAACGTCTTCTTAGCGAGATATTTTCTGCCAAGCAAAACTGCTATGCTTAGAGCTCAAATCAACGGATTTCGACAGAAAGATACTGAATCTCTTTACGAAGCATGAGAACGATTCAAAGATATGATGAGAACATGTCCTCACCACGGTATAGAAGACTGGGTGACAATCCATACCTTCTATAATGGGCTTCTATACAATACTAGATTGACAATAGACGCTGCCGCGGGCGGTGCACTTATGGATAAGCCATACGATGAAGCCTATCAATTAATAGAAAACATGTCACAAAACCATTGCCAATGGGGAGGTGAACGCACTCCAACTGAGAAAACCACAGCGAAAGGTGGGATGTACGAAATCAACAGCCTTGAAAAGTTCAATGCTAAAGTAGATGCTCTAGCACAGAAGATTGATAGTCTGACCGTTAACCCCACTGCAACTGTCGCTCCAGTAACTCCAAATTGCGAGTTATGCGGAAGCACCACTCATAATGCACCCGAATGCCCATTGCTAGCCGGAATCCCGCCAGACCAAGTAAATTATGCTCAAGGAAATCCCTACGCAAATACCTACAACCCAGGTTGGCGAAATCATCCAAACTTTTCTTACAAAAGTGAAAATGCATTGCAAATGCCTACTGCTCCGCAAGGATATCAAAAACCAGCTGCTCAGAATGCACCTAGGAAATCAAACCTCGAATTGATGATGGAAAAGTTCATAGCTACTCAAGCTCAAACAAACAAAGAGTTCCTAAATCAAAACATACACACTAGCGAGCAAATTAAACAGTTGACAGGAAAAGTAGACGCTTTAGTCACCCACAACAAAATGTTAGAAACTCAGATATCACAAGTGGCTCAACAGCAAGCATCTGCTGCCGCACCTGCTGGCACATTTCCTGGACAACCCGAACAGAATCCCAAAGGCCAAGCAAATGCTGTGATACTAAGAAGTGGAAAAGAATTGGACGAACCGATTGATCCGAGGACCGAAAACTCAGCCATGCAACAGAAACCAACTGAACAAGCAGAAAAGGAATCTGAGTTAGAGAAGAAGGAGGACAACGAGAGGGAGGATACCGCAAGTGAAAAAACTCAAGCACCTCCAGCGCCATATAAACCACCTATTCCTTATCCGCAAAGACTAATAAACTCTAAAACTTCAGGACAGTTTAAGAAATTTGTAAAGCTCCTTAAACAGCTGAATATTACTATTCCTTTTACAGAAGCGATAACTCAAATGTCGTCATACGCTAAATTTCTCAAAGAGATCCTGTCGAATAAGAGAAAGATCGAGGATAACGAAACAGTTACACTTACTGCAGAGTGTAGCACTATTATTCAGAACCGCATGCCTCCTAAAGTAAAAGACCCAGGTAGTTTCTCCATACCCTGCGTCATAGGAAAGTTCGTAATAAACAAAGCTCTATGCGATTTAGGAGCCAGTATCAGTGTTATGCCCTTATCTATATGCAAAAAGCTGAATATGGGAGACCTCAGGCCAACCAAAATGTCCGTACAATTAGCTGACAGATCAGTAAAATACCCCGTCGGAATACTGGAAAATGTTCCAGTACGCATAGGACAATTCTACATTCCAACCGACTTCATAATCATGGACATCAAGGAGGACACTGTAACCCCAATTATCCTAGGAAGACCGTTCCTAGCACAGCCGGAGCGATTATAGACGTGAAGAAAGGAAGGCTAACATTCGAAGTAGGAGAAGAAAAGATAGAGTTCATTTTCACCAAGTTCCTACAAGCACCAGCAATAGACGATACCTGCTATTTATTAGACGAAATTGACGAATGCATAAGAGAACTTGAAAATGAAGAGACCACATATTCAAAAATAATAAAGATTCAAATACCCGACATTTCTAAAGACGACAATTGGCGTAAACCGTACAAAGACGACAGCCTAAGCGAAAGCTTAGCACTGACCCCAAACCATATGCCAGGTCCGAAGAACCCATCTTTAGAACTTAAAACACTACCCAAAAACCTCAGATATGAATTTCTAGACGATGAACTAAAAAGACCAGTGATAGTCAACGCCGACTTAGGACAACCAGAAACCGAAAAGCTATTAGAAGTCCTAAAGAAGTACCCCACCGCGTTAGGCTACAACATAAGCGATTTAAAAGGTATAAGCCCTTCAATCTGTATGCATCGAATTATAATAGAGGAAGACTCTAAAACTTCTCGAGAGCATCAGAGAAGACTAAACCCCATCCTGAGCACTGTAGTCAGAGATGAAGTAAAGAAATTGCTAGATGCAGGAATCATCTATCCGATCTCTGATAGTGAATGGGTTAGCCCAGTTCATGTCGTACCAAAGAAAGGAGGAGTCACAGTAGTTAAAAACGAAAAAGGCGAATCAATAACAAAAAGAGTCGTGACTGGAAGCAGGATGTGTATTGATTATAGGAAGCTTAACAAGGCTACGCGCAAAGATCACTTCCCGTTACCCTTCATAGACTAAATGTTGGAAAGACTAGCCAAACATTCATATTTCTGCTATCTAGATGGTTACTCAAGATTCTTCCAAATTCCCATCCATCCTGATGACCAAGAAAAGACTACATTCACCTGTCCTTATGGTACTTTTGCTTACCGCCGAATGTCGTTCGGACTCTGTAACGCTCCAGCAACCTTCCAAAGATGCATGATGGAAATCTTTGCAGATTTCATAGACGACATTATGGAAGTGTTTATGGACGATTTCTCGGTATGTGGACAAAGTTTCGAAGGATGCTTACAAAACTTAGAAATGGTACTAGAACGTTGCGTAAAAGTAAACCTCGTCCTAAATTGGGAAAAATGCCATTTTATGGTCCGACAAGGAATAGTTCTAGGACATGTCATATCAGATAGAGGGATTGAGGTAGACAAAGCTAAAATAGAGATTATAAAAGATCTTCAACCTCCAAAATCCGTACGAGAAATACGGAGTTTTCTAGGACATGCCGGTTTCTACAGAAGATTTATAAAAGATTTCTCGAAAATCACAAAACCTTTGACCGGCCTGTTAATGAAAGATGTTGAGTTCGTCTTCGACGACGACTGTTTAAAAGCATTCAAAACATTAAAATCAGCCCTTATCACCGCACCAATCATGCAACCACCCGATTGGAGACTACCGTTTGAAATCATGTGCGATGCGAGTGATTACGCTGTAGGCGCAGTTCTAGGACAAAGGAAGGACAAGAAACTCCATGCCATCTACTATGCCAGTAGAACCTTAGATCCTGCCCAAATGAACTACGCTACCACAGAAAAGGAACTTCTAGCAGTTATATTTGCGCTTGACAAATTCCGTTCTTACTTAGTAGGAGCCAAAATTATAATATACACAGACCACGCTGCCATAAGGTACCTAATAAGCAAAAAGGATGCCAAACCAAGACTATTGAGATGAATCCTGTTACTACAAGAGTTCGACTTAGAAATCAAAGATAAGAAAGGAACCGAGAACGTTGTTGCAGATCACTTATCCCGAATAGAGGGCATCAGACATGAACCAGTACCGATAAATGACGATTTCCCGTACGAACGTCTGATAGCCAAATTGGAAAGTGACATGCCCAATTCAATCTCAGAAGATCCAGAATTCGAAAAAGTCGTAGAAGCCGTCTATGCCCAAGTCACATTACCTTGGTATGCTGACATCGTTAATTACCTCGCTGCGGGCGTGCTTCCACCAGATCTTACTTATCAGCAAAAGAAGAAATTCTTCCACGATCTGAAACACTATTATTGGGACGAACCCCTACTCTTCAAGAGAGGGGCTGACAACATATATCGTCGCTGTGTCCCAGAGGAAGAAATAGAAAATATTATTTCCCAATGCCACTCAGCACCATATGGTGGTCATGCTAGTACGTCCAAGACGTGCGCTAAGATTCTCCAAGCCGGCCTATTCTGGCCTAATCTCTGGAAAGACGTTCACATCGCTGTGCAAAAGTGCGATAGATGCCAACGAACTGGCAACATCTCACGACGTGATGAAATGCCTCAGAAAGGAATCTTAGAGGTAGAAATCTTCGACGTCTGGGGAATAGATTTCATGGGACCTTTCCCACCTTCTTTTGGAAATAACTACATACTCGTCGCTGTCGATTACGTGTCTAAATGGATAGAAGCCATAGCTGCTCCAACAAACAACGCACGAGTAGTAATCAAACTCTTCAAAAACACAATCTTTCCTAGATTCGGTGTACCCAGACTCGTCATTAGTGACGGAGGATCTCACTTCATATCGTGAATATTCGATAAACTTCTCTCTAGATATGGAGTCCGGCACCGAGTAGCTACGCCTTATCATCCGCAAACTAGCGGACAAGTAGAGGTCTCGAACAGAGAAATAAAACAGATCTTGGAAAAGACTGTCGCTAACTCAAGGAAAGATTGGTCGTCGAAGCTACAAGAAGCTTTATGGGCTTATAGGACCGCATTTAAGACACCAATAGGTACTACCCCCTATAAATTAGTTTACGGTAAATCCTGCCATCTCCCTGTAGAGTTAGAGCATAAGGCCTTTTGGGCCATTAAGACACTCAACTTCAACTACACCGAGGCAGGAGAAAAGTGAATCTTGAACTTACACGAGTTGGAAGAACTTCGATTAGACGCTTACGAAAATGCCTGTATCTACAAAGAACGAACTAAAAAGTGGCATGATAAACGTTCAATCAGGAAACAATTCAGTGTGGGAGACATCGTATTGCTCTTTAATTCACGATTAAAACTCTTCCCAGGTAAACTAAAATCTAGGTGGTCTGGACCCTATGAAGTGACTAAAGTACTTCAGAGTGGAGCTGTTGAAATTACCGATAAGACAAATGCACCATTTATCGTAAACGGGCAACGTCTAAAACATTACAATAAAAACGACAACAGTCCTCAAGTAAGCAATATAACATTGCTTGAGCTTCCAGCTCAAACACCCGAATAGCTTCTCACCAAGCTATCGCCAGGCTTTAGACGTTAAAAACAGCGCTTACTGGGAGGCAACCCAAATTTCCCTTGTTATTGCATTTCATTTTTCCTTAAAATTCTACTTTGAAAAATCCAACAAAAATTCTAAAATTACTACTACTTTCTACTTTCGTTCATTTTCGTACTTTTATTCTTATTTTATTTTCTCTCTTTTGTCTTTTGTTTCTACCGCTTTTCGTTTCTAAAAATCCTGACTTCAATTTCTTATTTCAAACTTTTCAGGATTTTTAAAGTCTTCAAAACATTCCTTTTGTTTTCTCCGAATTACCTGCGAATATGGCCGAGTACGACTTCATAAAGGTTCACTTCAGAGGACTCGCTCAAAAGGCAAGATTTGCAGCACTGACCGAACGAGAATTCGCCTTAACGTTGTATTATGATAAGGCTACTATGGATAAACTAGGGATCACAGATAGCATTCAATACCTGTTCAATCAACTGGGTTGGGAGAACACTGCTCTAAAAACATGTTTCGCTACCTACAAGGATCTTACCTATGAATTCCTTAGTTCTTTCAGATACACACCCAACTATGGCTTTGGATCCAACACAGAGCTGATTACCTTCCGATTGTTTGGAATGGACCAAACCCATAGCCGGATGTCACTAGCTAACCTCCTAGGATTCCCTAGCGGACCACATGTGTTCATCAGTGCAGAAGATGACGATATTGATTTGCAACTCGATCAATTCTGGGGTAGAATCACAGGCGACTATCACCCTGAACCAGGCAGAATGCACAATGATGACATACACAACCCAGCCTTCAGATACTTCCATAAGATACTAGCTCACACCTTGTTTGGAAAAGAAGAAAATATTACTACAGTGTCTAAGGAGGAGTTATTCATCATGTTCTGTGCTTCTCAGGGACAGACAGTAAATGCAGTGCCTTTCATGATGAGATCTTTCAAACGCCTCACGCTGGAACCTCAGACACCTATTCTTATAGGAGGCCTAGTAACAATGATTGCCCACGAGCTTGGCCTTAGATTCCATTTAAATGCCAGCACTCGTTTTGGTACCATCAGACCCATGAACATACAATTCTGCTTTAACAGATGCATCTTAGGGACTATGGGACCTGGACCGTATGAGTACCTTATTAACGAAAAACTAGTACAGCTATTCACACTGCCTGATCATCTGATGACAAGCATCCACAACAAGGATAACTGGCTCTACGAATTGGACGAGCCTATGGGACCTCCTTCACCACAGTCAACACCACAGAACTATATGTATGACAGTGACCACATCTCTGAGGCACACGACTATATGTACTATGAGGATGCTGCCTCTGAAACTGAAGTAGACCCTACGACTCCTCCACACTACAATACATATCCTGAGCCTATCCCTGAGGAGACCACTGACAAAATGGATACCGTGTTACTCAGATTGGACGACGTTGATAAAGCTCTGACTAATGTAAAAGCTGATATCGCAAGCATGCACGGCGAACTGGTAGGCTTCATGGATCTAGTCTGCGACCAACTCGACTATTATTCACAGAAATTCGATGAGTTGAAGTCACGAAAAGATTAGTTATTAGCTCTTAGCAGTGGTTTCAGTTTAGTATAGTCTAGTTTAGTTTCATTTAATCATTTGGATTTTTCGCATTGTTAGTTTTCATTATGTACTACATACAATTGTTTCAATTTTATGTTATTTCAATTCCAGTTTTTATTCAACTATTCTGTTTTCGCATTAATTGTTGTTTGTTGGCTGTTATATTACATCACCGTATCAACACTAAGCATTAAAGTCACTACGAGTACGCCCTCAGAGCAAAATTCTGCGTTCTGCAGATTTTGCTGCTGTGACGACCGTCACAGCCACATGACGAGCGTCACGCGGGTGACGACCGTCACACCTATGTGACGACCGTCACGCAGTCCAGAACTGCTATCTGATAAAACAGGGTTCGTGTTCCTTTCCACTCCCCCCATTATCACTTTCAAACATCCTAACTCCTACCCCACTATGAATTTTCGTCCTCCCCACATTGAACTATAAACTTCAACTCCAAATTCAACCTCCAAACCACCGTTCTGTCATTTTTCCCTCTCTGCAGAAAAACCCCAAAACCTCAGAAACCTCTCCATCTTCCAACAATGGCAAGGAATGCAGACACCCCAGATGTCAGCAACATTACCTTCAGTGAAGGCGAGTTAGGCGAAAGACAACGAGCAAACTACATTGCATTTCATCAGAGGTCACTCCAGCCGACTCACTACCCGCACCTTCCATCGCTTACGGAGCTCGGACTCCTTGAAGGTGTAACCTGGATGCTTCAAAGAGCAGGCATCTGGAACCTCTGCACCAACCCACAGCCAACCTACGAACAACTCACTCTTGAGTTCTTGAGTTCGTTCACTTACGTCACAAGCAGCGGCGAACTCAACCAGCACACAGGTGCCGCATGCTTCCGGATGTTTGGCGTCAACTATCAGGTGAATCAAAATCAGATTGCCAGCATCCTACAGCTACCTTGCGGCGACAACGCTCATCGCTGCATCACCGATCAGTTCCAGCACGAAGCCTTCGCGCTATGGTATCAGTTGACCGGCCTCAATGCCGATGGTTGGGACTCCCTGCACGCCACTCATATCCATAACCCAACCATCAGGTACTTTCACAGAGCGTTGAGTAACACTATCTTCGCCAGAGATAGCAACCACAAAATGAACTCCAAGGAGCTCTTCTTTCTTCATTGCGTCTTCAATAATGAACCTGTCAACGCTGCCCCGTTTCTGCTGGCTCACATTCAGGCCAACTGCAACCGTGGCTCGAAGCCATTCTATTTTGGTGGGATTGTCACGGCTATTGCACTTGGGCTGAACCTTGGCGACCGCCTCCAACACCTCCATTCCATCCCCTCGGTGTTCCTTGACACCGACCACTACAGAGCCTCTCATCTCATCCGATCCCGAGCTGACGACAAATACCATCCGGTTGTGCGTGGCAAGACCGTCTGAAGCATCATCCTTCCGTCCCGCACCCGCATCCATCCAGAGGACCGTACCAACTGGTTGTTCGACCTCACTGCCCCTCCTGCTGCCGCTTTTCCTACTCAGGATCCCACTCATGGTTCCGACGATGAAATCCAAGCTGAGTTGGACAGGTCCGAGCAGCCAGAGGCATCGCAGCCTCCTCCTCCCGTAGGTACATCTTCTCGCCGCCGCCGTCATCATCCCGTGCCAGAATACACAGAAAAGGACCTCCGTCGCTCCCTAGACCAGCAGGCACAGATACTCACGATGCTGCAGCAGCAGAATCAGCGAGCTGACCAGTTCGAAGCTTGGTACCGGACTCAAATGCAACAACTTCACACCGGCCAAGCTACGATCACTGAGAGCCTAGCGAATCTAACCCTGCAGGTCGAAGGACTCCGAGACACCGTCTACCACACCGGAGCTATGAGCTATGAGGACAGAGTAGCCCTTGCTAGAGCCAGAGGACGCCAGCGCGGACGTGACAGAGGCCGAGACTAGATTTCCATTTTTTTTCCTTCATTGTTTACTATATTTCAGTTATTTGTATTTTCATTTTCAATTGTATCTCCCTCTCGCATGCTTCAAGGATCAGTGAGGACACTGATCGAGATAGTGTGGGAGCGGAGCCTTATTTCCATTCCACTGTACTCTGAATTTCCCTTTATTTCCTTTATTTCCATTTCACTGCACTTTGAATCCTCGTAATTTCTATTTTTACACTTTCTATTTCTTGCAAATAAAGCTCGTCTATATATTTTTCACGTTACGCAAACAATCCCCACATTATTCAAAGTAAACAAAAACTTTCATTTGTTCCTCAAAAGCAAAAGCATCACGAGAATGCACCTGAGTTCAAAAACTCCGAGGAAACGACAGTTCTAACAAAACCAGTATCATTCAGACACCTTAGATCTCTAGTTTATGCGAGTCGGTTTCACCACCTACGTGTACCAAAGTCTCAAGTGTCTGCGCAAACTCAACCCCAAGTAGTTTATACTAGCAGTCAGCACCATCCTAAAAACACTTCTAAGCGAGCGACCGATGCAAATAAGTGTATGATCTCCAAAAAGATGAAAAATCATGAAAAAAGAGCTAAATAGCCCAAGAATATAAGATATGTTTCCTTCTAAGTTAGGTGCTCCTCACCCGAGCATTTAGCCCAACGGCACGAAAAACTCATTGAAAAATCAATGACATCAACTTATGATCAATGAAGAAGATCAAAAACAGAAATGAGATCATAGTCACTAACAGGTCGACTTGCCATGAAAGTGTGCGGACAACGGGCTTAATGTGATTGCGCTAGAACAAACAGGGTGAACTTGCCACGAGAACCTTGACACTAAGATACAGTAGCATGACTGAGACTGATTTGCATAAAAAGGAGACCTCCAAAGACTTGTAGTCCAGTGTCGTCATGATACTCGTCTTGTTCCTACCAAGAATCCCGGGTTTTCCAAACTCTGCGAACGAAGAAGCTGCCTCGTGCTTGCCGACTTTTCCATGTTTTACTTAAGGACAAGCAAAGATTCAAGCTTAGGGGAGTTTGATAACACGAAATCATATAGATATTTTCATGCATAATTCAACTAAAGTCTAACCGTTTTCGATCCGATTTCGGGTTATTTCCGTGTATTTGTCTGATGTTTTTGTAGGTATTCAACGATCACGTCTAAACAAGGCAACATGAAGAAAAGAAGCAATCTCAGATGAAATATGGACGAAAAAGGAGTGAAAACACAATGAAAAGCGCAGCAAGCTGTTTTTGCTGATGTGACGACCGTCACAGCTTCATGACGACCGTCACACGGGTGACGACCGTCACACCTTGTGACGACCGTCATGCAGGCAAAAACGCCCCACTCAGATTACACGTCAAAGAAACAGTTCCAATTCCCACAGAGTGGACCACTACTCCCTAAATTATCTGCCTCAAGGTCCATCATCTTCAGAGATAACCGTTGGGATTCCACTTCTATAAAAAGGGAAGCAGGGGACTTCAGAAAGAGAGCTGCATTCATACCACGAAGTGCTGCCGAATTTACTTTCCAGAGCAATTACTTTCCAGTTTTATTTGTATTCATTTCTTTTACCTTTCCTTATTCCTATTTCCGCTCTTCTGTAATTTCTATTGTACTGTACGATCAAATTGGCACTAAAGACCAGAATCCTGCCAACATCTGTGGAGGATCTGCCCAAAGGCCAATTGGCATATTTACAGGTTTTCATTTTGATCGACTTCAGTCTTATTATAATGCAAATTATTATTTATTATTCTTATTTATATTTTGTTTTTCCCAATTCCATGTCTAGCTAAACTTAGGTAATCGATATGTAGTAATAATTCGAATGGGATTTGATAACACTTGGTTGAAAACTTTCTTTTCACAAAAGTAATCTATGGTCTGAGTGTTTAAAATTGATTCACTGAATAAACTTCGTCACGAAAGCGAGAACTTATTTAAAAGTAATTTTGCCACGAAAGTGGGAAATTAATTAAGATACGAACCAACAAGCGAAAGCTGCGGTAAGGTCAGATAGTAAACACTAGGCATTTGTTTTAATAATAGCGAAAGCACTTTAAAACGAATTAGAATTTAGAGATTTCCAAAAAATAATTTTAACCCCGAACGGAATACGAAAGTATACGTTTGGCCCTTAGGATTATGATTAGCGTCAATAACCATCGTGAGGCGAGAGTTTTCAAATCTCCATTTTCTGCTTGAATAAACTTTGAAAATTATTTCATACACCATAACTTATCAAATCCCTGAAGAACACAATTACTACGTATCGATTTAATCAATTATAATCTAAATAGTATTCTTAGTTCCCTTTTTGTGACAATCTTATTCCCTTAAACATATCCTACCTAGCTAAACATAGTAACTCCCGAGAACACTAGTTTGATTACGAGTCCCTGTGGGATCGATATCTATTATTACTACGCGATAGACTGTGCACTTGCAGTTAGTTGTATTATACATAGAAAGTCGCGATCAACCTCCACTTCAAGCCTTGAAATTCTTCAGAAAGTTTCCTTGGATGATGATCTTGCTACTGTTTGCAAAAGATTTGAGGGAGAGTGCTTGAATCTCAGAAATCGATTCTGACTTGCTACCTTGAAAATTCAATTGCCAACTTCTCAATTCACCATGGATTTGCTCTCAAATTGATCTGCACAGCCTCACTATCATCAATGGAGTGTGTTAAGATGGAAAGAATGAATGGAAATGGTTCAGAATAGGGAATTCACTTTCAACTTGCAATGGAAGCAAGTGAAATGGCCAACTCTCTCTTCTCTCAAATCTTACACCAACCTTACATCTGAGCAAGTCCTATAGGTTATATAGAGTGGTTTAGAATCATCTAGAACCATCTAGAACCTTCCCATGAGAAAATGGAAATCTCATGTCATGACATTATGAATTCACTTCTCCTTATGTGCTATCTTATGCCATAGCCCTTGTAACCACCAATTCTGACTTGAAATTCTCCCCATATGAGATTTATGATGTGTTGAGATGCATAACTAACTTGTTCATTGAGTTTCTTTGAGTTTTGCTTTGGTGCCTTAAGATGCAAGCAAGCCATTTCCAAAGCAGCCCCATGATCTAGGCCTCAAATCAAAATTGTGGCTGAACCATTGTTTTTAGAATGCCTTTTAGAGTCAAAATGACCTATTATATGACATGGTTTGGATGTGTAACTTGGGATTTCCAATTTCCAATTTCAACTTATTTAACTTATGCCTCCATTTTAGGCCATTTTTATCACTTTTTGATACAAGCCTTTTCAACATCTCAAGACCTTCTTACTAGCCTTAAAACATCATTATAAGCAAGTTTGATGTTGAATATTTTTCCATTTGAAGCTTGGAAATAGGAGATATGGCCTTATGCTTGAAATGACCTATAACCTCCAAATGACCAAAATGCCCTTGACTTGTCAAAGCCATAAGTAGAGTTCTACAAATCCTATCAAGGACTTCTAGTACTCTATAGAAACCTACGAAGATTCTCTACAACATTCATGTTGACCAAGAGTTCATAGGAATCATCCTACTAGGGAAAAAGTTGGATGCAAGTTGGGTGACTTTCAAGGACCCAGATTCACATACCTCAGATGACCTGTAATTTGTCAAAGTCATAACTTGAGCTCTACAAATCCTATCAAGGACTTCTAGTACTCAAATTAAAGCTAAGAACAAGCTCTACAACATTCATGTTGTGGGGAAGATGAGATGACAATCACATCTTGAGCTAAACTACCCTGAAGATAGGGATCAAACTAGGGGATTTTACACTGTCAAGCCTTAGAAACCCTAGCTTAAAACTTCTCAAACTCCTCAATCATGATGAGTTGGTCTAGGAATCATCCTTATAGCATCTCAGTTCATCATTCCATGATCACATGGCTCTTGGATTAGGTCCCAACCCTCTCCAAATCATCAGTTGACCTAGGGTTGACCCAGTCAAACCCTAATTCCACCACTCATGGCTGAGTCTTCTGAATTCTTGCACAATGACCTCTCTAGGCTTCATTATGGCTTTCAAGACATATCATAAGCTTTCTTAAAGCTTCAAGTCCATCCTCATAGTCTCAGAATCATCTGAGGGGCTCCCACAACTCTCAAGTTATGAGACACACAACCTTGGTTTCCACCAATCTCTCTGAGGATCTCTTGAGTTCTCTGACAAAGGTATCAAACTTTGAACACTTGAACAACCTTCTTGGCTAGCTTCAAAGTCTCATATAACTCTTGCTGGGTAATCATACCTCTTGACCCACTGCACACATATCAATGAGAAGCAGATGATCATGCTAGGTAAATAAATGTTGGTCAAATTTTGGGGTGCAACAACTGCCCCTATTCAAACGGCTTGAACCTGACTGGGTGAGGAGCGAACAACTCTCAGCTAATCAAGGTGAGAGACGGTTGAATACCGATAAACCCAAAAATTTGCCAACTGCACAAGTACACGGTACTCTGGCGGGGACAAATCTTCGAAAACTGCAACAATAGTTGCACGGCAACTAGCTGGAGAATTGGTCACACGGTAACTGGTAATACATAGTCGATCATGCTATCAGGCATCACGATTCCTCGAGACTCTTCAGGTCAACCATCAGGCATTCAAAGAAAACTGTCGGGCATCAGCCGGACCTCAACCATCAGGTTGATCATGCCATCAGGCATCCAAAGAAATTTGTCGGGCATCAGCCGGACTTCAACCATCAGGTTGATCATGCCATCAGGCATTCAAAGAAACTTGTCGGGCATCAGCCGGACTTCAACCATCAGGTTGACCATGCCATCAGGCATTCAAAGACATCTGTCGGGCATCAGCCGGACTTCAACCATCAGGTTGATCATGCCATCAGGCATTCAAAGACATCTGTCGGGCATCAGCCGGACTTCAACCATCAGGTTGATCATGCCATCAGGCATTCAAAGACATCTGTCGGGCATCAGCCGGACTTCAACCATCAGGTTGATCATGCCATCAGGCATTCCGCATTACTGTCGGGCATCAGCCGGACTTCATCAGCAAGTCGGGAATAGAATTCTTGGTCAATCATGAGCCAACTGGGAACATCTAAACCTCTACCATCAGACACTCCGCATCAGTTGAGAGAACTGCTTTATTAACACGGTCAGACTTCAATCATGGAGTCTTCAAGGGAGGTTTCAACTTCGCCGTTCAAAAACCTGCTGGGGATGCTGGAGAACTATCAAGTAACTCCGCTCCGGGGGTCCAGAAATCATTCTGGATGAATCAACTCTGCTGAGGACTTCAAGAATCATCTTGGACAAATAACTCCGCCGGGGATTTCAAGAATCATCTTGAACCGATAACCATTCTGGAGATTTCAGGAATCATCCTGAGCGAACACTCTGTTGGGGATTTCAGGAATCATCCTGGGCAACCTTTACTGGGGACTCTAAGTATCAACTTGAGCAACCAACTCTGGTGACTGCACTGGGGTCTTAAGAATCATCTTAAGCAAACGGCCCTACTGGGGAATTCAAGAATCAACTTGAACCGAAGACTTCGCTAGGGACTTCAAGAATCATCTTGAGCAAGCGACTTCGTTGGGGAGAATGTCAGGAATCATCCTGAGCAACCGATCCTGCGGCGGAACACCTGCGAAACAAGAACGGTAACAACCTAGATCATGTTTATTATGCATATGCCTCGGCAATGGCGCAATGCTCCACACGGTGGAAATGCTATGCGTTTATGATAAATGCTATGCAATCATGCACAATGATGCGATCCCGCCAGCAAAATAAATGCTGAAGGGGGAATCCTCCTGTCAAGGAAAAAGAACTACTCAGATAGAGGAATCATCCTACTGAGGAGAACAAGGTCACGCCAATCTCAACTGGACTCCGCAGGGGACTCAACTTCAGTTGACTACCGCGGGGGAATGAAGCTCTATGAGAACTTGGACCTGCTGAGGGAAAGCGATGTCAATCGCGGGAATAAGCTGCATGGCCTTCTCGGCTACTTCTCTGGAGATGACGACTCTGTGGGGAAATAACTTCGGTTGTTCATCCTTCCACTGGGGAGAACCAATCATGGCTTGAGCAACTTCCAAGGATTCGGCTCTCTTGGGGATCTGCAAACTCGGCTGAGGAAGGAGTAATCATTCTGCTTCGCTGGAGAGAGTACGACTCTGGTGAGGAATCTCAATTCTGCTGGGGAAGAAGGAATCATCCGACTTCGGGGGGAGAGTACGACTCTGGTGGGGAATTTCAATTCCGCTGGAGACTTCAGTCTGGACTATCAATTGCTGCACACTTCAGTGAACGAATAGTTTCCTACGAAACCTGCACTTGTGACCCGGTGCTGGGGGATGAACATACGCTTCGGCGCCTGATTCAGCTGAGGAGATGACGTTCCTTCAGGACGCATCTGATTGGGGGAGAGAATCATCTCTGCCTGGGTAGACATATCAATGCTCGCTATCTCGCGTTCAGACTCTGCGGGGAGAGGCTACTGAACTCTGCTGGAGAAGGAAGAATCATCCTGCTTCGGGATGCGCACAGCACACTGTCTGGAATATGCTACACCTGTAACAACACAAACAAACATACAAGATACCCTTCTCAAAGGGACCTATCAAAGTTATCATCTTGTGACAATGTTCAAGTAATTCATTGTTTCAACAATCAGTGGCCTAAGCCAGTAAGTTTATGTATGCGCATTTTATCAAAAACATCGGCGTTCTTTTTCGCAAACAAAACAGATAAATGCTAAACAGACAAACAGAATTGCTGAATAGTATGAATTTTATTGATAACGAACCCCTGAATGGGTAACAATGTTTTACAACAGAGGCAAGCTCCTGGAATGAGGAAGCCGCACAAAAATAAAACATAAATATACATCAGTATATACAAATGTCGGCAACGAGGCGTAGACGAACACCATGAGTTTATCCCTCTATGACCCACTCGACTTCGATACTTCTCCGACGCTTCAGCCTCGGAAGAGATTGATTCAGATAAACGGCCCTCAGGTCTTCCAAACCACTAAACAAAGAAAGTCCACATGCGGAACGCAGTCATTTGCTTTTTCAAATCCCTAACTTTTGCGTGAACCGCCCTTTGCGGGTTTTCAGTTCACCGGGATACCCTTTTTTGCCGAAGCCGCCCAGTGTAGGTTTTCGACTTCGCGGGTGTACATTTTTTCAATTTATATCCCTAATTTTTACCCGAACCTTTTATTCTGTTTTTGGTTCGCCAAGATGCCCCATTTTTGCCTGGACTCTCTTTTTTGTCCAGCGGGTCACTTTCAAGCAAAGTATTTTTTAACTGCGTCCGCGTTCACCGGGGATGCAAAATCTTCACCATCCATCGTGGATAACAACAAAGCTCCTCCCGAGAAGACCTTGCTGACGACGTACGGACCTTCGTAATTCGGAGTCCACTTGCCCCGGTGATCGGAGTGTGGAGGAAGAATCTTCTTCAGGACGAGATCACCCGTCTGAAAGCTTCTAGGACGCACCTTCTTATCATAAGCTTTCTTCATTCGGCTTTGGTACAGACGACCAAATGCAATCGATGCTAACCTCTTCTCGTCCATCAGGCTGAGTTGGTTCAGTCGGTTCGTAATCCATTCTGCCTCGTCAAGTTTCACATCAACCAAAACTCGCAAAGAAGGGAACTCCACTTCTAACGGTAGGACAGCTTCCATACCGTACACTAAGGAGAAAGGAGTTGCCCCGGTCGACGTACGTACCGCTGTATGATAACCGTGCAGTGCAAATGGCAGCATCTCGTGCCAGTCTTTGTAGGTCACAACCATCTTCTGAACAATCTTCTTTATGTTCTTGTTGGCCGCTTCAACGGCGCCATTCATCTTCGGCCGGTAAGGAGATGAGTTGTGGTGCTCAATCTTGAAGCTCTGGCACAGCTCCTTCATCATCTTGTTATTCAGATTCGAACCATTATCAGTAATGATCCGCTCGGGAATTCCGTAACGACAGATGATGTCCCTCTTTATGAATTTGGCCACTACCTGCTTGGTCACATTAGCATACGAGGCTGCCTCCACCCACTTGGTGAAGTAGTCGATAGCTACCAGAATGAAGCGATGACCGTTAGACGTAGTGGGCTCGATCTTGCCTATCATGTCGATGCCCCACATGGAGAACGGCCACGGGGATGACATGACATTTAAAGGGCACGGCGGCACATGAACTTTATCAGCATAAATCTGGCATTTATGACATCTCTTCGCGAATTTGAAGCAATCTGATTCCATCGTCAGCCAGTAGTACCCTGCTCTCAGGATCTTTCTCGTCATAGCATGCCCGCCGGCGTGCGTACCAAATGTGCCTTCATGGACCTCTTCCATGAGCATACTCGCCTCTTTCTCATCTACACATCTGAGTAGCACGAGATCGTGGTTTCTCTTATACAACACTCCATCAGGATTGAGATAAAAATTTCCAGACAGCCTCCTCAGAGTCTTCTTATCCTGGGTTGACGCACCCGCAGGATACTCCTTAGTCATAAGGAAAGTTTGGATGTCATGGAACCATGGCTTGCCTTCGGCGGCTTCCTCGATTGCAAAGACGAATGCAGGTCTATCAAGACGCGAAAGCACAATTCTTGGAGCCTCATTCCAAAAATTGACTTTATACATTGAAGCCAACGTGGCTAAGGCATCAGCCATCTGATTTTCCGCTCTGGGCACATGATGGAGTTCCACTCGATCAAAGAACGGAAGTAGCCTTCTGGCATAATTGATGTACGGCACCAGATTTGATTGACGAGTCTCCCACTCCCCTTTAATTTGGTTGATCACAAGCGCTGAGTCACCATATACGTCTAGGTTCTTGATTCTCAAGTCAATTGCCTCATCTAGACCCATGATGCATGCTTCGTACTCCGCCTCATTGTTGGTGACTGGAAACGCCAGTCTCGCAGTGAACGGGATATGGGATCCGTGGGAATTCGTGATGATCTCCCCGATGCCACTTCCATAGGAATTAACCGCCCCGTCGAATATCAATTTCCACTGGGATTTCCTATCTGGCCCCTCGTCGGGCAACGGTTCATTGCAATCTTTCGCTTTGAGAAACATGATATCCTCATCAGGGAATTCAAATTTCATCGGCTGGTAATCCTCGATCGGCTGTTCGGCCAGGTAATCAGACAATACGCTTCCCTTGATGGCCTTCTGGGACACGTACTGGATATCATATTCCGTTAACACCATTTGCCATCTGGCAATCCTGCCCGAAAGAGCCTGCTTCTCGAAGACGTACTTGATCGGATCCATCTTCGAAATTAGCATGGTGGTGTGATTGAGCATGTACTGTCGTAAACGTTTGGCAGCCCAGGCTAGTGCACCACACGTCTTCTCCAGCATCGAGTAGCGAGATTCACAGTCCGTGAACTTTTTACTCAAGTAGTAAATGGCATGCTCCTTTCTGCCCGTCTCGTCGTGATGACCGAGAACACACCCCATACTATTCTCAAGAACTGTCAAGTCCATGATTAAAGGCCGTCCAGCCACTGGGGGTATCAAGATTGGAGGTTCTTGGAGATACTGCTTTATCTTGTCAAATTCCTTCTGGCAATCCTCATTCCAAGTAATTGCCTTATCTTTCTTTAAAAGCTTGAACATCGGTTCACACGTGGCCGTGAGCTGAGAGATAAACCTTGCAATGTAGTTTATTCTGCCCAAGAAACCACGAACTTCCTTTTCTGTTCTCGGCACTGGCATTTCTTGTATCGCTTTTATTTTCGCAGGATCAACCTCGATGCCTCGTTCACTCACAATAAACCCCAGTAGCTTTTCGGACCGTACTCCGAAAGTACATTTGTTAGGATTCAGCCTCAACCTGAACTTCCTAAGCCTCTCAAAAAGCTTTAATAAGTTGACCAGATGCTCTTCCTCCGTTTGGGACTTCGCAATCATGTCATCAACATAGACTTCAATCTCATGATGAATCATGTCATGAAACAAAGTTACCATTGCTCGTTGGTAAGTGGCCCCTGCGTTCTTCAGACCGAAGGGCATTACCTTATAGTAAAATGTTCCCCAGGGGGTGATAAACGTCGTTTTCTCCATGTCCTCCGGTGCCATCTTGATCTGGTTGTAACCGGAGAAGCCATCCATGAACGAAAACACGGAGAACTGGGCTGTGTTGTCGACCAACACATCGATATGAGGCAGCGGGAAATCATCTTTAGGGCTCGCCCTATTCAAATCCCGATAATCGACGCACATGCGTACCTTACCGTCCTTCTTCGGTACAGGCACAATGCTGGCGACCCACGGAGGGTAAGTAGTGACCGCTAAGAAGCCAGCATCAAGTTGTTTCTGCACTTCTTCTTTGATCTTAACGGCCATATCTGGTCTCGTCCTCCTAAGCTTCTGCTTAACGGGAGGGCAATCTTCTCGCAGCGGCAAGTGGTGGACCACGATATCCGTGTCAAGTCCGGGCATATCTTCGTATGACCAAGCAAAGACGTCACTATACTCTCTTAGCATCTCGACCAATCTCTTCTTGACATCACTCTGCAGTGCAGCCCCTATCTTGACGTTTCTGACGAGCTCTTCAGAACCCAGGTTCACGATCTCGATCTCCTCCTCATGAGGCAGAATAACTTTTTCCTCTTGTTTCAACAAGCAGGCCAACTCTTCGGGAAGGTCTTCGTCTTCATCAATCTCTTCCTCGGCTTGATAGATCGGGCAATCGAAGTCGAAGTGAGCCGTAGAAGGTCCAGAGTCGATGTCATCTGTTATGTGGATCCTGCAATAACAAGGGTTAAGTTTAAAACAAGGATGCGCATGTTAGCACAAACCCCATTGCCATTTTACTGTTTTTCAAAACAAATATAAAACAGGAATAACAGAGATCACAAAATTTGAATACGAAGAAAACGCCTTTGATTTATTAACAAAATGCATGTACATAATCCAACAAAGCCCTGACAATAAAACCACTATGCCCCGGGTAGGACATAGGGTTGTACAATGATGGGAAAAAGTAAATCATTACTCTTCACTTGTCATCTGGATGATATCCTTGATGGTCCAATTGTTGAGGCCCTCGCCTGGCTTGCTTGGCTGAATCCAAGAGTCGAGGTTACAATCGCTATCCCCGCTGTCTTCAGACGTCGCGTTGATGCTTTCGAAGATCACTCCACCACTGGTAAATTGGATCGGCCCCTTACCCCGTGACGCACTAGAAGAAGAAGAAAAAGAAGCTTCAGCTCCAGGAGAATATCCCAACCCAAACTTATCCTGCTTGTTGGGTATCTCCAAAATTCGCCCCCAGCCTGGGGTAGATCCAGCTTGGACAACGGCCCGAGCTTCTTTGAAGGAGGAGAGATTCATCTCTGGCTTTTCTGTGACTACAGGAGCTACTTCTTTCACCTTGACAGCTTCGAACGCTTGGCAAAGAGTCTCATGGATTTCGCCATCCATTTCAACATACTTAAAGGATGACAAATGGCTCACCATTATGTCCTCCTCGCCGCACACGGTTACGATGCTTCCCCCGACAGCATATTTGAGCTTTTGGTGCAACGTGGAGGTCACGGCACCAGCAGCATGGATCCACGGCCGGCCCAAGAGACAACTGTAGGCAGGCATGATGTCCATGATATAAAAGACCGCGTTGAACGTTTCCGGACCGACTTGGATCGGCAGGGCCACCTCCCCGAAAACGTGGCGTTTAGTTCCGTCAAACGCTTTCACAACCAGATCACTGGGTGTGCAAACCAATCCACGAGTGTCCAACTTCATTAATGCCTTCTTCGGAAGAACATTCAGTGACGAACCCGTGTCCACCAACACGTGCGACATGATTGTGCCCCTACACTCTATCGAGATGTGCAGGGCGCTATTGTGATTCCTCCCTTTTGGCGTCAGCTCTAAGTCTGTGAAACCCAGCCCATTTCCAGCATTTACGTGGGCTACAACCTCTTCTAGCTGATTCACCGATATTTCTTGCGGTACGTAGGCGGCGTTCAACACCTTCAGCAGCGCGTTGCGGTGTGCTTCAGAACACAGCAACAAGTTGAGAATGGAAATCTTCGAGGGCGTCTGATGTAGATGGTCTACAATCTTGTAGTCACTCTTTTTGATCAACCGCATAAACTCCTCGGCATCTTTGACAAGCAAATCTTTTCCTACCCCACACGGGACTTCTTCGACGACTTTGCTTTTCCCTTTATCATCCGCATCAGCTTTGACCGCTTTATCTGCCACGACCTCCGGCGGTGCAAATACTCTTCCGCTGCGAGTAATACCACTGATTCCCGCAAGGTTCTCCACAATTGACCCATACGGCTCTAGCTCCAACCTCTGTCTGTTGCAATAGACTTCAACCCCATAATGCCACGGAACAGCGTTAGTGCTCTCGAATGGTATCGACCCAGCTTTGGTAATAGTAATTGTAGGCGGTCTGGGCGCAGAAATGGTTATCGGCCGACGAGGGATGGTGATGGTGGCGACTTCATCGGCCTGCTTCAGCACTACCTCTCCTGATCCACCTTCAGCCCTCCGGCTAAACTGCAGAATCCCCTCAGTCATCAGACTTTGAATTCCTTCTACCAGCTGCTCACATCCATCAGAATGTGTGGCACAGTCCATGCATAGTTCTCCGCAACCTGGAAAGAACCCTCTTTTCAGCAACTTAGCTTTAACGAAGCTAAGCGGCGTCTTTAGGTCTCTGACATCAGTCAACAGATCTGCACTCTCTTCTTCGATAATGGCGTTCACTCCACCTCCCCTATGATTTGGCATAGGATTCTTCGTGATATTGGGCACATTATCGGAGAAGTTGATCATTTTGGCATCCACCAGGTCCTGCACCTTGTGCTTGAAGGCTTTGCAGTTCTCGATTGTGTGGCCTGGTGCCCCTGAGTGGAAATCGCAAGTGGCATTGGCGTCGTACCCTGGTGGAGGTGCCCTTGTCAAGGGGGCCATCGTCCTCTTCTGGACCAACTGTAGCTGAAGCAAAGTCTGCAAGAGTTGCGGGTACGACATGGGCGGTGCCTCGAAGTGACGGTTTTCCAAAGATGCCCGATTCTGGTACTTTCTATATCCCTGTTGATTCGGTTGTTGCTGCTGCTGCGGAAATGCCGGGATATTTATACTGGCTACCTGTTGCTGAGGGCCTTTGCCCTTTCTTCGAGCGTTGGTCACAATGCTCGTCTCTCCTTCTCGCCTTTTACCAGCATAAGGTTTCTTTCCACCTCCTCCAGCTGAGGATGACTCACCTTGAGTTTTCCCGATCTTGATTCCATTCTCGACGTGCTCGTCCATGATAATGAGAGCTGAGAACGTCCCAGACATACCGCTGACTAACTTTTCATAGTAAACCCCTGGGAGGGTGGCAACAAACATCTGCACGAGCTCACGTTCAACCATCGGCGGCTGAACCCGAGCGGCCAACTCACGCCACCGCTGGGCGTACTCCTTAAATCCTTCATTATTCCTCTGCGACAGGTTCTGCAGCTGGACTCGGTTCGGGGCCAAGTCTCTATTGTACTGGTAGTGGTGCACAAACGCTTCAGTGAGATCCTTCCATGTGCGCACACTAGTGGGCTCCATACCCATGTACCACTCGAGGGATGGCCCAGAAAGACTATCCTGGAAGAAGTGCATCAGCAACTTCTCGTCTTCGGAATGAGCAGACATCTTCCTGTAGTACGATCTCAGGTGGACACGAGGGCAAGTGGTGCCCTTATACTTCTCAAATTCAGGTACCCTGAACTTAGGAGGTACCTTGAAATCAGCAATTAATCCCAGCTTGGACATATCAACGCCCAAAGTATTCTGATTCTCAATATCTCTTATTTTATCTTCAAGTGCCTTAAATCTGAGCCGCGCTTCAGCATTCAGCTCCCCTTCAGCACCTTTCTGAGAGAACACATCATCCTGACGATCCTCCAGCCATGGCTGAGGCACAAACAGATTCCCGACGCCTGCATTGCCGTTGCCCGGCCCGATATTGACATTAGCTCCCAGACTCCCATTACCGACGCCCGCCGTATTGAGTCTGATGTTGGCCATCACATTGCCATCAGCACTGTCGTTGCCCCCGGCCACGGGGACACCATTCCGCTTTTTGGACTCAAACGTCAGCTTGCGCTCCTTCAGGTTAGCGAGAGCTTTGTTGAGCTGGCCTTCGGCGGCGTATCTGCGGGCGGTTTCTTCATCAAACCTTTTCTCACTGTCCTTCACCTGGGCTTCTAGCTTGGAGATCTGTAGCATCAGCTTATCCTCCCGCTCTTTCCTGGTGGCCAGGGAAGCCTTCCAGTGCTGGTTGAACTTGGATATCCTCCGATATGCCTCGTCCAAGTGCTGCTTCTTCGTGGCCAGTACGTCGTTGACAGCTTTGAAGTCTCGACCCATGCGTTCCCTCTCGGCTATCTGCTTAGTCAGGTCTGTACCTAGCTGGTTCACCAACTCTGTCTGCCTTTTGAAAGAATGAACGGCTTCGTTCCTCTCGCTTCGGAGCTGAGCTAATTCCTTCTCCAGTTCTTCGTTCGCCCGTTTCAATTCATCCCACTCGGCTAACACCTGGTTATGCTGCTGAATGGGCACAGTAGTAGGCTCTTCAATCGTTGGAGGGCTTTCTGGCTTGGCATGAGGAAACGGCATCCCTATAGCATCTACTCTGGCTCTGATCCAAGTCAAATACGGAGGGTAGGCTTGACTGTTGCTCTTTCCCAGCAAAGGCTTCCCTCGCTTACTGATACCATTTCACGCGCGCTGAAGCTTGGACAACAGATCCCCCTCTAGAAGACCAGTGAGGTACAGAGATTCCCGTACCTCTTCATCCTTCGGCGGAGTTCTCAAAGCATACGCGAACTGTCGAACCAGCAACGACGGATTGTAGTTTATACAACCTTTCCTACCTATCAAAGGCACATTTGGAAACCCGCTGCAACTGAAGATCACCTCAGTACCCAACCTATCTCTGTCGAACCAGTCAATATCCTCTGCAGATAAACTCATCAGACGCTCAGGCCACTCTGCTGTGGCTGCAGACGAGACAAAAGGACCCCTCTTGGGCAGATGGCTATCAAGCCATTTGTACAGCAAGGGTACACAACACGAGACGTTCTTCCCCCTCCTGTTCTCATTTTTGTAGTGGATAGAATGGTAGACATCTCCGATCAAGGTAGGGACTGGATTCCCTGAAGCAAAGATGTGAAACGCATCAAAGTCTACAAAATCGGGCATATTGGGGAACAGAACGATGCCGTATATGCACAGAGCGAGGATGGCATTGAACGCGACCCAACATCCGTCTTTGGCACACTGTTGAGCCTTTCCCACTAGAAACTGCAAGGAGAACCCAGGAACCTTGTTCCAACTAGTCAACACTAACTCGGAGGCGTCCAGATGAAGTGAAGGAGCTAAACCAGCCAGATCAGGCTCAGCATCCATATGAACGAAAGGCATCTGCCTCTTGATAGGCACACCTAGCAAATCAGCATACTCTTCCAGCGTAGGTGCGAGAACGAAGTCCTGAAAAGTGAAACATCTCAGCGGAGGGTCGTAGAACTGCAGCAGAGCGCGCAACCCATTCACCTCAAATGCAGAAGGTTTGTGAACCAAACTGAGCAACCTGCCGTAAGATTTTCTGAACTCATCCCTCAATGAATCATCTGTTAGAGCTATCAAACCAGTCAACTTAACCACATCGGGGACAGGGAACTTGTAAGTCACGGTCTTCCTCAGAGAGCCCATAACAATACAATAGGAGGCAAGAAATCCTGGATCGGGGAAAACGATACCTGCAACACAGACACACGTTAATGAAATGCAAATGAATATGCAAACTAATGCAAAATGCAATCATGCAATAAGAGGTCAGGGCAAATGGTGCTGTGGAGATTCTATATCAACAAAACCATAATCTTGCTCTATCAAGAACGACCACTGATAAGAAGAAACCCTGGCGTAGGACCACAAATCTGATATGCCAAGAACCACCATCTGATAGGGCCATATACATAGGATCATAATTCTGCTTTGTCAAGAACAAGTGTCTGATAATAAGGGCCTCTGGTGTAGGATCAAGAAATATCTGCTGATGAGGTCTTCAGACCCCAATCAAAAATCTGCTCTATCAAGAACAAACAATATCTGCTGATGAGATCTTCAGACCCCAATCAAAAATCTGCTCTATCAAGAACAAACAACATCTGCTGATGAGATCTTCAGACCCCAATCAAAAATCTGCTCTATCAAGAACAAACAACATCTGCTTATGAGATCTTCAGACCCCAAATCAAAAATTTGCTCTATCAAGAACAAACAACTGATGATGAAAACTCTGCTCTATCTAGAATAAATACACATCTGATGATAAGATCCTCTGATCAAAACCTGCTCTATCAAGAACAGACAAATCTGCAGCTGAGAAACCCTGGTACCAACAAAACTGATTCGCTGTCAAGAAAACCAGGTGATCTGAAGGTCAAAGTTTCCTGCAACAAACCCAACCCCGCTCACAGGTATGGACCTAAACTGACTCAAGTTCGGCATTCTATGCGTTCATCAGCGTCACAGACATTCAAGAGGGGTGATACGATACCCAGAAGGTGTGGCATCACCAGCTCATGAAGCGGCCTCACTCGGCTGAATCACAAATGATCGGTCCCCAGAGTCGACAATCCACCAAACCAGCAACCGTCTCAACCCAAAGGGTTGAAAGAGAAGCCAACCGGGAGAACCTCGTCTGAGCGTGGATTTCATGAGATACTAGTGCCTGCAAAGCAAGCACGCGCCCACTAATTTCCACAACTAATGCTATGGTGCACTCAAGCCTGGGTCTGACTTCTCACTCATCAGAATGCCCCTTCCCACAACAACACAGATAATCATATCATACTGAAAATAAAATGCGGGAAATAAAGTGCGAGAAGTAAAATGCGATAAATAAACGCAACCCAACAAGTAAACATACAATCGCTAGGATTGACTCGCGTAGGGAACCGTTGAAGTCCCTAGCAGAGTCGCCAGTTGTCGCTTGCGCGAAAATAAGGTGTCGGCACAACATAAGAGTCGCCACCTTTCGTTATTTATCCCTCAGAGCGGGAAAGGAAACGATCGGAAAAACCTGACGAAAAAGGGTAAGACAAGGTCGTCGCAACCATTGTCTGGGTTCGGGAGTCGGTTACGCAAGGGGAAGGTATTAGCACCCCTCACGTCCGTCGTACTCGACGGGATCCACGCTTGTTGTGATTACTTGGACGGGTTGGTTTTATCTATCTACCTATCAAGGCTGGCTTAAAAAGAAAAGAAAATGACTCGGCAAAGCGTCGCGCTTTATGCCTACGTATTCTCATCAGAGAACGAGAAATCATAGTCAATGTAGTTCGACCTACGACGGGTTATGGGGGAAGGTAGCTCGCCAATACGTCAGTATTGTCCCTACGTACTCTCAACAGGTATGAGAGATCAGAGCTCACGTAGTTCGGGACACTACGGTTTATTTCCTGTCTTTTACGAAAGAAGTGTTTTTTATTGTGTTTGCGATTTCAATTGCACTAGAGACTATGACCTGAGAATGAATGCGTCGCATGTCACCCAAAGGGTACCATACTAAACATCCAGACTATGGAAAATAAACTCTCCCACAATCCTTTCTCAGATAGCTTAAGGCTCGTAACGTACGAAAGAAATCATCCATGATTACTGTATCTTAAACTGTTTTGAGATGAGAAGAGAACAGGACCAACTAGGAGGGAGACTATCAAGTCCTACTGTTGTCATGCCATGGATTCATCCTATGGTTGAGGTTTGAACAGGGAACTCCTAGAAGTTGTCATGCATAGGTTTCAACCTAAAGTTCTATCATTAATTCCTTATCAAAGGAAATGAGAGTCCTAAGGGATCATGTCAATGATACACCAAAACAGACAAAGCATCAGCTTAACAGTAAAATGCATGCAGTGCAAGTGAGGGAGGAAATGTGTGTGGGGCTTCAGCCTCCACAAGCTCATCTCAACCTCAAGCCAGAATGGATAACAGTAAGCATACTGAAATATAACAACATGCTATTAAGCAATATACAGTAAACTGCAATCATACAGAAGAAATGAAATAAAATGCCACCAGGACAAACAAACCACCTGGGCAAGGGAGCAGGGCTCTACCGAATACCCGCAAGCAAAGCCACACAGTAACAATACAAGCAGAGGGAGCAACTCAACCTCTAGTGCAATCATGCTCCTAGATTCTATCTATTCTAGATATGAACTTATTCTAATGCATCAAGCAAGTCACACAAAACATGTCAATACAGAAAAGAAAACAGAGAAGAAAACAGATCAACCCCAAGCTTCAGCTCTTCCAACAGCAACTCAGTCTTCAGACTTCCATCACTCTTGACCAATACTAATTTGCTTTCCCAGGTTTCAACCCTTCAACATAAGTTTCAACTTATCTTCTCCTTTAAGCTTCAGCTCCTTGATCAGCTCCACCTTCAGGCTTCACCTAATCTTCAGGGGTCTTCAAGTATCAACTTGCTCTTGTTGCTCTTCAAGCTTCAGCTGGAATGGCAATACTCAAGGATTCATCCTCTTCCACACTCTTCATTGAAGTCTTCATCTTCACACTCAAGCTCAACATCTCTCAAGATAATCAAACCAGAGGAAATCACTTACTGGATAAGCTGGGGATATTGAACTGCTTATTGACCACCAAAGGTGACCTATAAGGGTTCAACATCAAAGGAATGGTTCCCTCAAAAGTTCTACTTCCTAGGTACAATCACTTATCCCTCCAAAGGAGAGAGGTGTATACCATGGAAGGACTTTGAATCATAGGGAGGAATGGAGGTGAAAGAGACCATCCATGTTTAAGAAAGAACCTAACTAGGTCTAAACTCTTCCTAATCCCTAACCCTAAAACAATCAACAAAACAAAAAAGATCAAGCTCTCAAGCTCCTAAATGCTCCTCAATTCTCCTACTATGCTCCTCAATGCTACTCCAAGCAATACCAAGCTCTCCAAGCCCACAAAGCAAAGCAAACAAGAATACAAGCCCACAAGGGCAACACAAACAATCATCAACTACAAAAAATCACTTAAAAATAGTATACCACTATATTAAAATCTAATATAATTTCTAAGGGATCCTACATACCTACCCTTAATACCCTTATATTTCCCAATGTCTATCTTGACCTAGAAACCCAAAATTCTAGTGTTATTATGGACCTATGTTAAGGATTAACCTAATTCTACACAACCTAATGTCATCTAATCAAAACTAATCTAAAATTCATCACAAAATTATGGAATAAATCCAGGGGGGAGCTAACGTCCTAATCTAACTATCCTAAAAAGAATGGCCTAAAAATACTAAGGGAACTACCTAAACAAAATTCTACAAATTCATGTATCAACATAAAAGAAATAAAAAGCTATTAAAATGAAAAATACACAAAAAATATTAAAAATGCATGAAATGCAAATATTTTTATTTGATAATTTTCTAGACATTATTATGAAATGGGAGAAAAAATCCCCATGCAAAAATCATTAATTTCCTATTTATTATGATTTTTCAAAGTTTAACATAAAATGGAGAAAATGAAATGAAAAAGATAAAACCTAGGTGCAGATAGCAAGCATGTCCAGTTCAGATTTTATATGGGCTAAAAACGGGGGTGCGGATAGTCACGCGTACTGGGCCCAATTTAAGTCAGAAAATCAATTAAAAAATGAATGGAAAATGGAAAATACACGGTGTGGATAGCAATCAAATATAGTTCAAAACCAAGTGGGCCACGAAGGTGGGGTGTTGTTAGCAATCCAGCCCAAGGTCCTTTTAATGAAACGTCGCGTTTCATCATACTCAGGGTTTCCCTCTTCAATTTGAATTAAATCCTGTCCGTCAGATCTTAATCTCAGTCAATGGTCCTCTCACGATCCAATGGCCATGCACTTGTCTTCTACCTCCAGCTAGGGTTCTTAGAGCATCCATGGAAATGTAGAGCACCAAACTCCATCTTCCTCAAACACGAACCTCATCAATTCTTCATGGAAAATCAAAATTCAAAACCCTATCTTGCCTAGAATTTCATGCTGAATCTAACCATGATCTTAGATTACACTGAAACCTCCTCCAACATGAAACACGATTCAAGATTGAAATCATGGTCAATCCTCAACTTCAACAATTCTTGAATTTTCTTGCATCAGCATACTCACCAACTCACACTGAATGAAATTAGCTATCTAATTCATGTTATGTCTCATTATACCACGAGTTCTTGATCATCAAAGAAATGGTGTCCAATATTCAATCTTCATCAATTGATCCCTAACTCTCCAAAATCCATCTCCTATGTGTCTCTAACCTTTCTACACTAACAATTCTACCTAAAGATGCATAAATTATGGTGTAGTGGAGAATTTGCAAACCTGGTATTTCTTGATCAACAGATGGTGAAAACCTCCACTTCAAGCCTTGAAATTCTTCAGAAAGTTTCCTTGGATGATGATCTTGCTACTGTTTGCAAAAGATTTGAGGGAGAGTGCTTGAATCTCAGAATTCAATTCTGACTTGCTACCTTGAAAATTCAATTTCCAACTTCTCAATTCACCATGGATTTGCTCTCAAATTGATCTGCACAGCCTCACTATCATCAATGGAGTGTGTTAAGATGGAAAGAATGAATGGAAATGGTTCAGAATAGGGAATTCACTTTCAACTTGCAATGGAAGCAAGTGAAATGGCCAACTCTCTCTTCTCTCAAATCTTACACCAACCTTGCATCTGAGCAAGTCCTATAGGTTATATAGAGTGGTTTAGAATTATCTAGAACCATCTAGAACCTTCCCATGAGAAAATGGAAATCTCATGTCATGACATTATGAATTCATTTCTCCTTATGTGCTATCTCATGCCATAGCCCTTGTAACCACCAATTCTGACTTGAAATTCTCCCCATATGAGATTTATGATGTGTTGAGATGCATAACTAACTTGTTCATTGAGTTTCTTTGAGTTTTGCTTTGGTGCCTTAAGATGCAAGCAAGCCATTTCCAAAGCAGCCCCATGATCTAGGCCTCAAATCAAAATTGTGGCTGAACCATTGTTTTTAGAATGTCTTTTAGAGTCAAAATGACCTATTATATGACATGGTTTGGATGTGTAACTTGGGATTTCCAATTTCCAATTTCAACTTATTTAACTTATGCCTCCATTTTAGGTCATTTTTATCACTTTTTGATACAAGCCTTTTCAATATCTCAAGACCTCCTTACTAGCCTTAAAACATCATTCTAAGAAAGTTTGATGTTGAAGATATTTCCATTTGAAGCTTGGAAATAGGAGATATGGCCTTATGCTTGAAATGACCTATAACCTCCAAATGACCAAAATGCCCTTGACTTGTCAAAGCCATAAGTAGAGTTCTACAAATCCTATCAAGTACTTCTAGTACTCTCTAGAAATCTAAGAAGATTCTCTACAACATTCATGTTGACCAAGAGTTCATAGGAATCATCCTACTAGGGAAAAAGTTGGATGCAAGTTGGGTGACTTTCAAGGACCCAGATTCACATACCTCAGATGACCTGTAATTTGTCAAAGTCATAACTTGAGCTCTACAAATCCTATCAAGGACTTCTAGTACTCAAATTAAATCTAAGAACAAGCTCTACAACATTAATATCATGGGGAAGATGAGATGACAATCACATCTTGAGCTAAACTTCCCTGAAGATAGGGATCAAACTAGGGGATTTTACACTGTCAAGCCTTAGAAACCCTAGCTTAAAACTTCTCAAACTCCTCAATCATAATGAGTTGGTCTAGGAATCATCCTTATAGCATCTCAATGCATCATTCCATGATCACATGACTCTTGGATTAGGTCCCAACCCTCTCCAAATCATCAGTTGACCTAGGGTTGACCCAGTCAAACCCTAATTCCACCACTCATGGCTGAGTCTTCTGAATTCTTGCACAATGACCTCTCTAGGCTTGATGATGGATTTCAAGACATCTCATAAGCTTTCTTAAAGCTTCAAGTCCATCCTCATAGTCTCAGAATCATCTGAGGGGCTCCCACAACTCTCAAGTTATGAGACACACAACCTTGGTTTCCACCAATCTCTCTGAGGATCTCTTGAGTTCTCTGACAAAGGTATCAACCTTTGAACACTTGAACAACCTTCTTGGCTAGCTTCAAAGTCTCATATAACTCTTGCTGGGTAATCATATCTCTTGACCCACTGCACACATATCAATGAGAAGCAGATGATCATGCTAGGTAAATAAATGTTGATCAAATTTTGGGGTGCAACAATCACCAACCATATCATCTATGAGATTAAGTTGTTCCTGGTCTTGCAAATGTGATTGACTGCTTGATGTCTCTCTACCTATCTCAACTCCAATATGTGTTTGACTGCTTGAAGCCTCTCTATTCATCTCCGACAGTATTTCTCCATTAGAATACCACACCTAATAATTTGGCCTAAAACCATCTTTCTCCAAGTGCCGTTTCACTTCATTTGGGTCACTAATTATATTTCTGCAACCACACTTTAAACACGGGCATCTTACCCTTCATTCGCTTCGACAACATTCTTGAGCAAACGCATAAGTAAGAAACGCAACAACTCCTTCTTTAAAATGTGGTTTAAGCCAACGTCTTCCTGGATACGTTCTATCATACATCCAACTACGATAGAACTGGTAATATTCCATACTGCACATGTGTAATGTTGTTCATGTTTAAATTTATATTTAAGAAAAGGGGAATTGATCTACCTACAAACATATGACTATTGACCTGACTAATATATCATATTATGTTTCTACAAATTTACATGTTTTATAACATTTTATAGACTTGTATGTTTCTACAAATATTATGTAATATGTTATTAAAGTATAAAATATTTTACAACTTTACAAATTATAACATATTTTTACAAATTTACATACTTTTTACAACAATATTATGTTTCTTATAAATATATACCTAAATTATATTAATATTTTAAAAAATAAATACTTTTTAAATAAAAATTAATACTTTCTAAATAGAAAATGTATATATTACAAATTATATACTTTATATAAAAGTTTGTATATGTTACTTAAATATATTACAAATTATATATTTTTATGATTTAACTCATACTTTTTAAATAAAAGTGTATATTAATATATATATATATATATATATATATATATAATCTATTCTTTTATAAAAATAATATATAATATGTTTTCAAATTTAATTAAACAAATATTCTGTTTTTAAAAATAATATATAATATGTTTTCAAATTTAATTAAATAAATATTCTGTTTTTAGAAATTTAATTAAATATACTGTTTTATAATAAAATCTGTTTTCTAATAAAATTAAGTATATTTTAATATACTGTTTTAATTAAATATATATACTGTTTTAATATACTGTTTTATATAATACTGTTTTATATAATTAAAATCTGTTATATATATACTGTTTTAATTAAATAATATATAATACTAATAAATATACTGTTTTAATTAAATATACTGTTATAATTAAATATTCTGTTTCAAATTTTAATATATACATACTGTTTTCTAATAATTTAAGTATATTTTAATATATATACTATTATAAATTTATTTTTAAAATCTGTTTTCTAATAAAATCTAAATATAATATAATTATTTTAAATCTGTTTTATAAATATTTTAATAAATCTGTTTTATAAATATCTTAATAAACTGTTTTATAATATTGTATTATAAATCTATTTCTAAAATCTGTTTTATAATATAAATTAAATGTAATATAATCATTTTTATAATATAATATGTTCAACAAAATATATTTTCTTTATAATGTAAAAGAGAATAAAAATATACTATAATCGTTTTTCTTATATTTTCTTTATATTTTCTTTACAATACACTCTTTTATATTATATTGTAAATTAAATATAATACAATATAAACAAAATATATTTTTACAGTTTTTTTTAACAATTATTTTAAAACTATTATAATATAAATCTGAAAAACTTAAAAAATAAAAATAATATTTTCAAAAATAATATACTAAAAATATATACATAAATTTCGAAATAAAAAATAACATATATTTTCTTATACCAACATCAAAAGTACATTTTTTTATACCAACATCAACATAAATTTCGAAATAAAAATATATCTAAAGTCTTAAGGAAAAAAAGAAGTGTGTACCTTTTGATGCCCCCCTAAATTTATAGCTTCTCTTAGCAAAAATTTGATAGCTTTATATATTATCCACAGTACATGCAACACAACAAATATATAAAAGAAATTAATTAATAAATCTAAACAATAAAATAAATTACAAATACGAAAATAATATAACATATTAAAAATGCTTACTTTGAATTTTATGGAGTGAGACAAAAATGGTGGAAGATGAAAGAGGAAGAAGAAGAATGGAGGAAGAAAGGAGAAGAAGAAAAATGAAGGAAGAAAGAGAAGAAGAATGAGAAATAATGAATTCAATCTGTCAGATATAGTTGAAAATCGTTGGACATTTATTACTGTTATTTGCGAGGGGCTGCCCCACACGAATCCCAACGGTTACAATGACGTGGCATTGCTTGCGAGGGGATGCTCCACGCAGGCAGGGGATATGCAATTTGCGAGGGGATACCCCTAGCCAGTGTTGGCGTGTTGTAGGTAATGTGGCAGCGGAATAAATGCCTTTGCAGGTGAATTTGAATAAGGTATGATAAATGGCGAGGGGAGGCCCCTGGCAAATTGTGAAGCATGACGTGGTGAGGGGATGCCCCCTCGCAAATGTCCATGATTTTCACCAAATTCTGCGCTGACCCCTAGTAAAAGCATATTTCAAATTTTAAAAAACTTTCCCTCCTTGTTTGCGAGGGGTATCCCCTAGCTAATTGTTTTTATTTTTTATTTTTCCTATTTTGTGTTTTGTGAGGGGTTTAACCCCAAGCAAATTTATTTGTTTTAGTGAGGGGTTTTTTCCCTAGCCCATGCCCCTACCTAATTTCATGTTTTCTTGTAGTGAAATAAACCATATTTTTAAAATATTTACGAAAATAACTATGTTTCATAAAAATAGAAAATATTGGCGCTGTTTTATTTGGAGTGTGCTCCCAATGCAACACACATGCGTCATTTGATTTGGAGTATATATGTATGTCAATCTATTTCGAATGACGCATACATGTATGCATGGAGTGCATGCGCTATTTGAAATGACACATCCTCCTTATATTATTATTATTTTTAAGAAATGTAATTAAAAATATGATTAAAATAGAAATAAATAGAAAATAAATAAAACTATTATTTATATACATTAAATGTTATAATAATTGATTAAAAAATCAATGTCTCGTCCGATCCGAGGTCTACCACGATTTTGTTGAGGTGTTTGTGGTCTTTACGTATTGGTCTGCGGAAAAGGTATTTGGTATGAGGGTCTCGGGGTATTTGACATATTTTCAATCATTTGTCCCCAATAGTCGGGGGTTGCTGCCAACGAAGTTGACGTAATTTAGTTTCATGCTCATGTTTTTGAAGTTGGGTCGTAATGGTTGGATTAGGTGAGGACGGTATGATTGACCGAATTGGTACATTGAATCATTTTGGAAATGATACAATGACTTTTGTAGGGTAAGGAAGTCAAATAGTGGTTGGGTGTTTTGGTGGTGGGATGTTTGTGTGTTCATCTATGGTGGGCTAGGGTGGAGTTGAGTCAGCCATCGGGGCTATAGGAAGATGTGGTGTCCGTGTGTGAATGTTGGCGGTAAGGGTCAGGCTCTTGTTGTTGTGTTTGGGTGGGTGGCATGAATGTGTTGCAGGTTTGGATATTTGATGGTTGGGTGTACATGGCATGTCGATGGTGTGAGGTGGGTAGTTGGGATTAGGTGGGTAGATATTGTTATTGAGTGTGGTAATGGTGTATGGTTGGTTGTTGGGCAAGTGTTTGTTGTTAGGTGTGTGACGACGAAGCATGTTGATGCGGGTCGATCAAATATGTCGGCTCAGACACAAATTATTGCATTGTAACCGACCTATATAGTGATGACTTAGTGTAGCCTTTTCCACGACAGGCTCGTTTAAGATGTGGCAACGTCGATTCTTCCAATGTCGACACATCTCTCTAGCAAAGTCTCTCCAATCTTCGTAACCCCATTATGCATCTACTATCAATTGATGCCAGTCTCCCAAACACATTGGAGGGACTGTAATATCTTATTGCATGTCAAACTACAGTTTCACTCGATCACTTTGGTGCATCTCCACAGTAGTGAACCTAATGATTGGTGTTTTTGTTGTCCAGACTACAAGATCATCGGGGTTAGGCTGATGGTCGAGACCCAGATACAGCCTCCAGACAAATTGCATAATAAAATACATAATGAGAACAATTGTAGTATGTTAATTTTATTGCCAAATTTATAGTAGTTTAGAATAAATTACATCGTTCGGTCCAAAGTGGTCTAAAAAATTATGGTACATGGCTATTGCATTTCTGGAACATCGGTTGTAATTCATCCCTAGAACTGACCACCTAAGACAAAAAGATAGAAAAATAATTAGTTTCAAATAAACTTTTTTTTACAATAGACATTTGAAAATTTAAAATAAACTTACTTGTTTGCGTAGGGGAATGTATGGATTTGGGTTGACCGGGACAAATGTCGACATTCTTGACCAACCCCATGGTTGTAGTAGAAAGGCGCAAGCATAAAACATACAAGTATTTTTATTGCATTTTTACAGAAGGAACTATATAGATGGGGCAAAACAGCTAAACTCCAACTATATGTGCCTACTTTATTAATGTTTCATAACAGCGGAAAATACATAATATTTACCGTATTTCTAGTACTTTCAGAAAATAAAGAATGACCATATAAAATCGTAATATAACACCGAGTTTTAATTATCTTTTCATACTCGGTGGATTCGTCATCTAATGTTAAATTGGAATAATGTTCTCTAAGGTATTTTAAATTAATACCTTGATCTCTGGGTCGGTCTGAAGATTGTATCGGATTTGTGTCTTCACAAAGAGGGGTACCCAACAAATCTTCGCATATTTTGTTATCTAGGTTAACTTTACCGTTAACAGCCTTACCATCGATGCGTAGGCCTAACAACATATAAATATCTTCCAGTGTAATTGTACATTCACCGAATAGAAGGTGAAATGTGTGAGTCTCGGGTCTCCATCGTTCTATGAAAACGAGAATAAATTTGCAATCAATCGAGTACGAGACTATGTTTAGCACATGACCGAAACCGCATGCTCGTAGGTATGATTCTATGATTGGTTCGTGTGGTACATAGTCATACACACGACATCGAAATCTCTTTACATCCTGACAAAAGATATAAAGAAACTAAGTTAGCAAGAATAATAAACCATACTCTTATAGAAACTATATCTTTAAGTAAATAAGTAAGCAAAACTAGTAAACTTAAAAACTTACAAATGATGCAATATTGTCAATTGTTCCTTTGTGTTTATCACCCATAGTAAGGAGAGACATTTTTTGATGAAAGTTAAGAGATTGAGTGTTGAGATATTAAGAATGTGTGTAGATTAAGAATGTTGAGAGATGGTGCATATGTTGATGAAAGTTGTGTGAAAGACATGGCTATTTATATAAGGATTAGAGCTTGTTCATGTGAATTGTTTTTTGCATGGCAATGTGAATACACACGCCATATGAAATGGCACATATGTATGTATGATAAAGTATACGCCATATCATATGGCTCATATGTGTGAATTCCAATGGATTTTCCATTTGGTATGACGCCTTCTTTAATGAAGGAATCTTGTAAGAAAATCGTGTAAGGTGTAAGGCATCTTGTAAGGCATACATGCAGAAGATAAGAGAAATACGTAAGGTGTAAGGCATCTTGTAAGGCATGCATGCATAAGATAAGAGAAACATGTAAGGTGTAAGGCATCTTGTAAGAGAATCTTGTAAGGCATGCCACTAAAAAACAAAAAATGAAGGCAAGCCATAAAGTGAAGGATTCATGGAATGCATGCTAAATTAATACAAGAATAGGGTCTTAGTAGGCATAAAAATCTAAGATAAGAAGATATAATTGAGACAAGACTAATGCATGTATAGTCTGAACGAGCATGCATGTATAATTGAGACAAGACGAATGCATGTATAGTCTAAACAATAATATATAAAAAATTATATTGCATGAAACTATAATTCTATTAATAAACATGAAAATAAAATTTTATTGCAACACAATTCTATCAAACACCAGTACACTAACATATTGCACGTATGACTCAAACACCACAATACATGATTAATGCACATGTAAATGGTGAGATATTTGATTGTACTATAATCGATTTCAATTTTCGTAATACCGAAGTTACTCGGTTTTCAATTAATAGACGATCAAATTTTTACAATTTGAAAGGGAGATTAGAAAAGAAATTGCAATGCGGTCCAGTGGGCCAGATCATCTACAAGAATCCATTGGTTTTTTGCTGACAACCAAGTCAAGTTTTTCCAGTTAAGGGTTCGAGATGATGAAGATGTTCATAATATGTTTCTTAGTCATGAATATCTCAGTTTCAATGATATTGAGATTTATATTATACTACAACAACATAAAATGTCTCAACTTGTTGATCCTTCTCAAGTTTTTTGTGAATCTGACGATGAACAAGTTGAAGTCGATGTTGTTGATGAAGAAGAAGAAAAATCTGAGGTCTTGGTTGATGAAATGGTAAAAGATTCCACTACTGACCACGAGGAATACCCATTACCGGCTAGTCATGTTTATTGTCCATCTCAACACATGACAAACCTGAAATTAGGTGCAGATGAACCATCTTCAGGTATTTTTTACAATCCATATATGCAAACACAAATAGTATTAAATGAGGGATACAATTGAGAGTGCATATAAGAATCTTGATAATGGCTGACATGATCCTCCTTCAACGCATGTCTATTGCATTAGACACATCGCTCAAAATTTCATGCGGGAGATCAAAGACAAGACGTTGTAGAAGAATGTTGTGAACGCATCAGGGTACGCATTAACAGAACCTTCCTTCAAACACTACCATGAAGAAATCAGATTAAGAAATGCAAATGCATTAAGTGGATAAAAAATATTCAATTGGAGAAGTGGACCAAGGCATACGACAATGCACAATAATAGGGCCACTTGGCAACAAATCTCGTGGAATCAATGAACTCTGTATTCAAAGGCATCTGAAACCTACCGATAACCGTTTTGGTAAGGGCAAACTATTTTAGGCTCGGGGCACTTTTTGATATCAAACATTCAAAATGGAGTTTTGTCTTACAATTTGGGCAGTTGTTTAGTAATAGTTTAATGAAATTCATTAAGGAGGAAGCTGCCAAAGCTAACACACATGTGGTCACAGTGTTTGACCGTAATAAAGGCCGATTCAATGTTGATGAGTCAATGGATCACAATGAAGGGAGGCCGAGGGGATCCTATCGAGTGGAACTAGATATAAGTTAGTGCGACTAGGAAAAGTTTCAAGCCTTTCGTATGCCTTGCTCCCATGTCATAGAGACATGTTCAAAGGCTTGCCAGGACCATTCCAGCTTACTATCTATTGTTTACTAAGTCATAGATTTATGCAATGTCTACAACACTAACTTTCTGGTGGTTGCAAAAGAGGATTATTGGCCTACATTAGAAGGGTAAATAGTCGGGTACAATGAAATTATGCAAAGAAAGAAAAAGCTTCTAATCCTAGTCACCGAATTCGAAGCCTCCCATTGTAGAACTGAATCTACCTTGGATGGATCCACATCAATACCATCGCCTAAAATAACATGACCAAGAAAACTCACCTCTTTCAACCAGAATTCACATTTTGACAATTTAGCATAAAACTTCTTCTCTTTCAACACTTCCAACATAATCCACAAATGTTCAACATGTTCCTTTTCTGACTTAGAATAAATCAGAATGTCATTAATGAAGACCACTACCAATTGATCCATGTAAGTATGAAAGATTCGATTCATATACTCCATGAATACATAGAGACTCTGAATAACATCACCAAATACTCATAATGTTCATATCGAGTACTCAAATCCTTCTTCTAAATATCCTTATCCTTCACCCTAACCTGATGATAACCCGAACTCACGTCAATTTTACTAAACACACGAGCATCTACCAAATGATCCATCAAGTCATATATTCTTGGAAGTGGATACTTATTATTAATCATCACTCTATTCAACTGTCTGTAACCCAAACACAACCTCATAGTACCATCCTTCTTCATTACCAACAACATCGGAGCTCCCCAAGGCGACACACTTTGTCTCACAAATTCCTTTTCCAGCAACTATTCTAATTTCTTCGTCAACTCTGTTAACTTTGATGCTGATATCCTGCATGGTACCATAGAAACATGTATGTTGCCAGGGATAAGATCAATAGAAAATTCCACCTCTCTCTCTGGAGGCACATTTGAAATATCACCTGGAAAACCTCTGGGAATTCGCGTACCACCTGCAACTCACCAATCACTGATTGAATTTCCACAGATAAGGATGCAAACAACACAAACACTTGAGATTCCTCTTCCAAAAGCTCTTTCAACCCTTTGGCAAATAAGAAAACCAACTTCTTCCTCATCACCAGGAGTAGGAAACCACACCAATTGATTAAAACAATTAATTTGGACATGGTTAAACATCAACCAGTTCATTCCCAAGATAATTATCGAGATTCATCAACGTCAAGCAAATGAGATCCACACCAAAATCTCTATCAAAGATTCTCAAAAGACAATTCAATCAACCAAGAGAAGTAGCCACTGGTCCCTTAGCAGGAGTTCTGATAACCATTTCTCCCTTTATCATAGATACACTAAGGCCTAGCCTTTCCACACAAGTATCACCTTCTAAGAATCATTTTACCTACGTAGTAGATGGAAAACACTCTACCTTCCTCAAGCTTAACTTCACGGCTCGAAAGCAAGTCACGAATATCTTTCAAGAAAGACATCAGGGATCACACACCATTGGTATGACATATCCGTCACATTGCTCTCTACAGGGGGAGGTGAAATGTTGTTTTTTTAGAGCTTTTTAGAAAATGAAGAAGAAGGGAAAGGGAAGGGTTTGGGCACGTGTTATGAAATAAAAGTCCGGAGATGCATCTTCGGACCACCAACACATTTTTGAATAAATTGTGTTTACAGAGATGCATCTTCAGACATACTTTTAATACATATGGGAATGCATCTCAGGACTAAATTTAAATGTAAACAAATGTCTCTTTAATTTAGCTCAAAAAATAGTGAAAATAGGTGCTTCCGGAGATGTATCTTCGGACACATTTTTAATACATATGAAGATGCATCTCCGAACTAAATTTTCACGTAAAAAAGGTGTCTCTTAAATTTGGTCCAAAAAATGGTGAAAATAAATTAGTATGGAGCTAAGAACATTAATGACTTTTCATGGTAGTGTGGGATGAATTTAGAGGATTTCTGAATACATCATACATGTTACTTACGCACCACACGAAAATACTAAAATTCCCCTCAGATTCTGGAGATGCATCTTCAGACGCACCATGCACCAATGTTATGGTGCACCAAATGAGTGCCACCCTAGATGCATACTAAAAATATTACGGAGATGCATTCCTAGGTATTTTCATCAAATATAACGAAATCTAATAAGCCCAGTGGTTATTCCGGAGATGCATCTTCAGATGTTTGTGGCAGGATTTTGAAATTCACTCTCAATTTTGCATGTCAGATACTTTCAGAGATGCATCTCTAGAATAATCTGATAAAACACACACCTGCATGATCAACTTGCTTTTCATTCAAAACCCTCACCAAAAATCCTTCCATTCTCAATCCACATTTTCACTCCAATTCATCAATTTTGTGTTTTGTCACATCAAAAGGAGCTAAAGTTGGAATTCCAGATACATATCATTTATTTCAAGCCTTATTGCTAACACATTGCCTATTTTCGTTCTGAAAAGCCAACGTTATTTCCGGAGATACATTTCTGGAGCGAGTATGAACTTACTCGAAAATGTATTTCCCGTATTTGTCTATGTTCATTTTTTCAGTTCTGTTTTTAGTATTAGCGATTATTTGTTGTTTTGTGATAATTTTTGTATTAGATATGATTCATCATGATGTTTTCCCCAAACAAGTTGTGTCTCCCACTATTAAAGGTGTTACTGTGAAGAATAATTGAGGAAGATTCCTTATTTGGAAACCATCGACTTGAAACCACCCTCTTAACTAGTAAAAGTAAAAGGTGCTCCAATATATTTTAAACATGTTAACAAAGTTTTTCCGAACTCACCAACTCCAAAATCTCAACAAAAAAAAGTGTTGTCAAAGGAGATCACATATTAGCAAGCCACCTCCTTCGCCGCCTCCGCCAAAGATTCCATTCATTAACGAGATGTCAATTTTTATGTAAAAATACATTGAGTGGATCATCAATGTTGAGAGGGATGGTAATTATGGTTATCGAGTTGTTTCAAATTTACTCGGTAAAGGAGAAGATAACCATACACTTGTCCGCCATCAACTTATCTAAGAGTTGAAGACTCATAAATAATCATACACATAATTGTACGGAAAGAAAGAATGCTTCAATAAATTTTATGAGTCTCTTGTTCCTTACCTTAGTAGATCGACATCAGAGGAAAAATGGATGCACTTCCCTGAAATGGGTCACCTCATAGCATGTATGTATGATAGGGTGTGTGTTGATGTTACACGATACAATTTTTTGGAAACCTTTTCCCACTGTGTACCATCCCACCTCAAAATCCAAATGATCGTATTATGTGTATTGGGTGGTGTCGCTACTGCGAAAATCGGCGCCGGCTGACAGAAGAGTCGCCACCGTGCGTTATTTATCCCTCAGAGCGGGAAAGGAAACGCTCGAAGTAAACCTCGCAAAAAACGGGGAAAAGGTATGGTCATCGCAACCATAGCCTGGGTTCGGGAGTCGGTTACGCAAGGGGAAGGTATTAGCACCCCTCACGTCCGTCGTACTCGACGGGATCCACGCTTGCTTGGGTTGTCTACTGGATGCAAAACAATCTTATCTACGGCTGCTAAATCTAAACGGAAGGGAATTGACTCGATAGAGCGTCGCACTCTATGCCTACGTATTCTCAAGAGAGAAAGTCAGAGTCAACGTAGTTCGGGACTACGGGGAAAATTGGCTCGCCAAGACCTCGCGTCTTGTGCCTACGTACTTCCACTGGATGGAAGATCAGAGCCTTGCGTAGTTCAGACTAACTACGGCTAAACAAACATTCTCACACAGCAGTGAGAAAAACAACTGGTTTCACAGGGTCGGGAACCTATGGTCAAAACTATGGCTTGGTCTCAAATGCACTCGGGCAAGAGAGAAAAAGGGTACTCAATTAGTCGTCAGCGGGAAAGTCTCGATCGCACAGCCGCGAGAGAACAAAAGGTTAGTCGTTAGTGTGCTCGCTAGGATATCGCATCCTATGCCTACATATCTTCGTCTGGTACGAAGAATCAGAGCAGCTGTAGTTCGGATACTATCGGACCACAGCTCAAATCTCGTTTTATTCATCTCTGAAAAATGATTACAATAGGTTAATACTGAAATAAATCTCCTAGGAAACGCTATCCTATTCTATCTTGAAAAATCGACTGAAAATAGCCCCCTAACAAATGGGCCTCTAAGCTATCCTAAAAGTCGGAAAATAAAGTCTATGAAAATATCCCCTAAAAGAAATGCTTGAAAAATATTAAATCGAAACTTTAATATTTTTTCTTTTTTTCTCCTTTTCTTTTCTCATATTTTTCTTTTCTCAAAAATATCATTTCTCAAAATATCTTTTTTTTGAATATTTTCTCAAATATATTTCTTTTCTCCCTTTTTTTTTCCAAATATTTATTCTCACTCTTTTTTCTATTTCTTTTTCTATTTTCTCTTTTATTGTTTTTTCTTATTTCTTTTTTCTTCTTCAAATTTTTTTCCAATCTTTTCATATTTCTTTATTTTCTCTTTTATTTCTTTTTCCACTTTTTAAAAGAATAAAGATAAAGAAAACACAAGCAAAGGGGGCTGGGGGGTGCAACTTGTTTACAGGGTTATATGCAGAAAAAAATAAAATAAAAAAACAGCTAAACTGGGCCCAGCCCAAGTCTTCCCCAAAAATGCAGAGGGGGGGTGCGTTGTGGAAACTGGGGCGCTGCTGGAAAAATTAGGGCCCAGGCCCAGAATTGCCAAAAACGGAGGGAGGTGTGCTGCGCCAAAAACTGATTTGGGCCTGGCCCAATCTTCTTCCCTCCTTCCTCTTCTTCCATGTTTCAGAAAAAACCTAGGTTCTTCTCCTTTCTCTCCCTTTCTCTTTCTCGCGATTCATCATTCAAGTTCTGACAATCTCCAGAGAATACTCTTTGATTGATGAAGATGTTCCTGACGAAGAACCACTGACGATGCCATTTGTAGGACTGAGAAGGTGAAGGATCCATGGAGTCTTACTCTGAATATTCTTCCTTCTGGAAATCTGGTGATACTTGTTTTGATGAAGTTCTTGGAGCTTACAGAGTGTTGAGCATTCTTAGAAGTGGTTTATGGATTCTGAGAATTAGTGTTGACGAAATCGATGCTTATGGATGAATGATTGATCAGCGTTTGAAGCTTCATCTGTTGATGGCATTGATGAGAGATCTGGAAACACGAAGATGATGCTTCTCAAGGTTCTTCTGGAGACGAGTTCTTGAAGTTGTTGGACGAAGGAGATCCTTCGCTCTTCTGTAGAGATGAACGAGGAGCTTGATGATGAACAACATTGTTGAAGGTTGATGACGCCTCTCGAGTGTTCTTGATGGATATCTGGGAATTGCTTGAATGACGTTGATGATCTGATGATGTTGATGTTCATCGCTCTGGTGGAGTTCTGGAGTTCTTGAAGGTTGAGAACGATGAAGATCTGGGGAGGTTGACGATGAAGATTCATCGTCTCTGGATGATTTTCTGGAGTTTGTTGGTGGAGGCGATGGAGGTTGGTGGATCGGTTGCGGTTGGATGAAGGTTGGATGGAGGAAGACGGTTTCTGGAGTTTGTGGCCGGAATCTGGAATTGTGGTTTCTCCGGTGACGGTTGGTGGTGGCCGTAAGTTGTTGGAGGAAGATGATGGGAGGAAGAAGATGAAGGGAGGTTTTTCTGGGCGTGTTGGTCGCCGGCGACGGTTGGTGCTGGCCGGAGTACATGCACGGCGGCCGGAGTGGCTTTTCTGGTGAAGCGTGTGGAGCAGGACGCGTGGTAGAGGAGCACCCTGCATGCGTGCCACGTGGTGGCAGCGTGGCTGAGAGAGAGGGAGGGTCTGATACGTGGCTGTGAATGGAAGTGAAAAGTGGGGCCTCCTCGCTTTGGACACGTGTTAGCTTCTCTATTTAAATGCTGAGCTCTTCTGGCGCCTTCTGGAAGGATCTGGAAGGAACTGGAAATATCTTTGGATTGCTGGACGGTTACTGGACTTTTTTTGGACCATTCTGAACCCTTTTTTCTGGACAAAAACCAATGGGCCTGCGAATTGGCTGGATACTCAGCCCAAAACGAAAAAATGAACAAAAACTTAAAAAAACTGCACTACTCTAATTAAACCCTAATCAAACACTAAATCCAATTAACCCCTAATTAATAAGATCCTAATAAACCTCTAATCTTTTATTAGACTCTAATTAAATTCTAAAAATCTAACATTCTATAAAAGAAAATAAAACCTATTTATTTTTAATAAGGAAAAATCTATTCATTTATTATTATTATTTCTATTTAAATTCTATTTAAAAATTATACTAATATTCTAAAAAAAATCCTATATTATCTAAAAATATTAAAATCTATAAAAGATTTCTACAAATGATTTAAAATCTATTTAAAGGAATTAAAAACCTATTAAATTCTAAAAATGAATTTAAAATCTATTTATTTTTTATAAAATGCTAAAAATTGAAAAAAGAATTAAAAATATCAAAAATTCTATTAAATCCTAGAAAATTGATTTAAAAGCTATTTAAACTCTATAAAATCCAGAAAAATCACCATAATTCCCAGAGGGACAAAATAAGCACCGAACGACACAAAAATAATCGGTAAAAATAAACGGGCACCGAAATATCCCAAAAATCGATTCTACTGATCAAAAACACCTGAAACACGAGACGGGAGTTGTGATCCCTGATAAAATCAATACAAATGAAAAATGCAATGTATGCAATATGCAGATGCGAATGCGGTTATGCGTCGAAACATCGAGCCAAATGCGAGACCCGGTTGGTCAAATTTTGGGGTGCAACAGTTGCCCCTATTCAAGCGACTTCGACCTGAATGGGTGAAGAGCGCTCAGCCTTCAAACATTCAAGGTAGATGACGGTTGAATACAAATGGAACCCTGAAATTTGCCAACCGCAAGAATATACTGCAAAGCTGCTTGAGGAATAGCTTCCAATAAACTGAAGTTTGGTTATCACGGCAACATCTGGTCAATTTTCTGATAAATTTTCTTCTTCTTTTCAACACCTGTGTGACGCCACAAGTATTGAAATAATGCTTCATAAATCAAACACTTTGATTCCCATCTCTCTCATGGGATCAAATCTGGTCAACTCACAGTTCATTGCGAACTTGAGGACAATTCTCCTGAGGAAATTCTGAATGGAACTGCCTGGCACCTGTTTTGACAAAGGGGGCAGCTTCAGAAGTCTGATATGTGTCAATCTTTGTGGTTGTTGTTGTTGTTGTTGTTTTTTCCGATGCTGACGTAACACCCAAATATGAAGAATTACTCCGCTGGGGAAGACAAGAAGCTGAACCAAACAACTCTGCAGGTGAACAAATTTGAAATCCAATAGGTAACCATCCTGGTCTATGTTTCGACATGCGTATGCTTGATAATGATGCAATGCCCTATATGACATGTAAATGTTATGCGTTTTGTTTGAAAATGCGATGCCCAGACGGCATGGATACGCTATATGCTTGTATAACTGCTATGACTATATATGCAAATGCTAATGCAGGCTCGAGCTACCAGAGAACACCAGGTCTGAAAACCACTTGGCAAAATAAATGCCGAAGGAATCGTCAACTCTCCTGGGGATGATCTGAAGTCACAGAACCATCTCAGCAAAATAAATGCTGGAAACAGGAAATCAAATCCGCTGGGGATAACTGCCCTGCTAAAGAAATGAAGAGGCAACCCTGCTTGACGACTTCACTGGGGAAGGAAAGATAACTCTGCTCGGGGATGCTTTCTTCAAACCATTGGCAATTGATTGTACTCTGCGGGGATTGACCCAAACTGAGGTTGATTACGCGCAGCACACTGCTGGAAATGCTCCTACTATCAAGGATATCAATCTTAATCTGCTGAAGACACTCCTGATCCTACTCTGATACGGGGTAAAAGACAATCTCGATTCTTCCGGGGATAATAAGCAACTTTCATCTGCTGAAGAGTAACAATTCTGACTTGACAATATCCACAAGGAATTCAAACATTACTCGGAGCACTGTATCTGTCGAGCTTCGTATCGGAAAACATGACAACATGCGGGTCATTGGGAAATACTGTGTCAGATCTCTTTAGATTTTTTCGTTTTTGGTTTAGAATAAACATGGACTATGTACACAGTGGAAGATATAAGAAATACTAGACGAGAACTAGCATTCAAAGGTAGACTATCAGGCGAGAACTGATAGGAGAATAGGTTAGGAAAATTGATTTTTGCGTTTTTGAACTAGACGGACTGACTGGATAACAGACTGAGGTAAAGACAACCAGGCGAGAACTGGCTGAAAGCTAACGTACACCAGGCGAGAACTGGTATAACACTTGAAGAAGCGGTGACCAAACGAGAATTGGTTACCAATAAACTACACCAGGGCGGGAACTGCTGCTTACAATAAACTGCACCAGGACGGGAACTGATGCTTACAATAAACTGCACCAGGACGGGAACTGATGCTTACAGAAGGTGGGCCAGACGAGAACTGGTTACCGATTTGCCAGGCGAGAATTGGACTTTGGAAACGACTGGTTACTGACACGCAACAGGTTTAAACTGCAGGATAATGATCCAACGACAACAAGATCTTCTTATTTGAAAGGTTTTCGATAAGGGTATTGACATGATTCCCCGATACTCAACTCTGGTTGGGGATAAACAAACTGGTTTGAACAACTTGCCTCAGTACACTTAGCTGGGGAATAAAAGACTGGCTTGCACAACTTGCCCCAGTACGATTCACCTTGCCCCAATCTAACTCTTGGGAATATTGCTCTGAACAGCTTGCTACGAGAATACTTCGAGAATACTTGCCCCGGCATCTGCACGACAAAAGAATTCAATCTCCAATTAAACACCTAACAACCCAGTTGATTTCAACATTCTCTGCGATGACTTGCCTCTGAATGAGCGTCCTAGCGACTCAACCCGATCTGATTATCCACCTGAAGTATCTACTTTCAAATATCTGCATTCTGCATAATTGCCCCTGATTGGCTCTCGAGGAGACTCATTTCTGATCAACTGCTTCTCCAACAACTGCCCCTGCTCAACTGAAGCTTCGGGACTTGCCCTCAGACTGACTGATTCCGAACTTACTGGAAGATAATGCCCCTGATTCACAAGGCTTCACAACATTCACCATTCTGGTTCAGACTGCTGGATTACTCAGTCCTGCTTGATTATTCTCGCTGGAATTTCTTTCATGCCAACTACTAACCTGCGATTAGAATCGTCTGTCTACGAATGGTAATCTTAATGCAGTGCTCATGCAGATTTTGAAAAAATTTGAGCTGTCACTCATTTATATGCATATGATGAAAGTGACGAATGAACCAAAGTTCAAACGCAGTGCTTACGTGGTCAGTGAAAATACAACAAGATATGACTAGCAAGTCAAGAAGGAGTCAGGTTACTCAACCTTATCGTAATGCGCTTCAGACTACCCTACCTCAATTAGGTCTTTTGAGGGTTGTATCGTGGTCGGGTTCACGGTTCGTGAAACAAGGATATTTGGCTCAAATTTTGATTTGTACCCACCCCGTCTACGTGATGATCTCCGATCCTAAGGTTCAGTTAACCTGGCACAAGCACTCGCCTCTTCGAGAAGTATGTTGAATGGTAAGAACCACAGTTAAGGAATTCACAAGCTTTTCTTCCAGAGTGATAGTTACTCCTTCTTCGCTTTCGGTGTCTGTGTACACGACTTTGGGATTTGCTGGGGAAAATTTTCTTTTGATATCCCCTCTTTTCCATTCTTTTGATTCCCTAATTTTTGCCTGGACTGACTCATTTTGAGTTCTTTTCGATTTTTTCGATCTCTTTTGAAGTCCAGCGGGATGCCCTGATTTTTGCCTAAGTATTAGCTTTCTCAGCTTTTCTTTCTTTTTACTTAGCGGGCTTTCTTTCTTTCTTTCTTTTTGGAACAAAGTCGTGCGACACTGATTGTCTTGATTGCTCCGAAAGGATTGTAACTGTCTCACTCCTGATTGGTGAGATTTGACCTTTTGAAGGTATAAACTGATTGGTCCTCGAAAGACAACACTCCTCTGTAAGACTTGAATGCTCGGTCAAGCTAACTGACAACTACCCTGCCCCGGGTTAAGATGTGAAGGTTTAAAAAAGTCCGAAAAAACTTCTACTTCCTGGCTCGAAGTGGTTAACAAGGGACTAACTCCTTATATCTCCAGTGTTTGGGGAATTTGAAACAATGCCTTGTACGTCATCGGTACGGTCTTATCTGAAAGCATACAATCATTGGTTATGAGTTTAGTTTCATCATCCTCCCTCCAATCTTTGCTAGTCACAGCGAAAAAGTGGAGTGAAATAAATGCAAGTGTCAGTGCAATGCAATAAATGAGCGACAGCGACATGATTAATTCAGAAAAATGCATAATCACTTTATTATTATCACCATTCGGAACATACAATGGTAAAAAGCAGGTAGTAACTAACAGAAAAAGAAACTACAAATGCAAATGATATAAAAGCTTGAGAACTGCCACTGCTGAGGCGCCTGCCTGTCTGAACCACTGGCTTATGCTGGGGAACGCCTTCTGAATCTACGAGCTTAGACAGCTGAGCGGTTAGGGATGAACAAACAGAAACCCTTCTCGAAAGGAAATGCGATCCTGATCAATCAACTGCTGTACCTTCGCCTGAAATGCTTTACAATCTTCCGTCGAATGCCCCGGAGAGCCACCATGATAACCACACTGAACGTGGGGATTGTACCCAGGAGGGTAAGGTTCTGGAACTGGCTTAAGAGCTTTCGGCTCCACCAAAGACTTCTGGATCAAAGATGGTAGCAACTGGCTATACGGCATAGGCACTGGGTGAAAAGGAGCTTTCCTTCGTTCCAGGTTGTTACGAGGTCTGTTCTGATTCCGCCGCTGATTCTGATAACCTCGGCCACGAGTTCGCTGGTTTGCAATGGAAGCGACATAAGATTCCTGATAGGGTGCCCCAGGCACGGCTGTCTGTTCAGTATAACAAGCCACGGGAGGTACTGATCTCTGATAAGATGATGAACCAACAAAATTCACTGACTCGCTTGGAGGATATTCAACCTTTGGCATGACTGAGTTGATCACAACTTCTTCTTCACTCTGATAGTCACAAGGGTATTCAGTTTCACCAGCTTGATCATATGAAGTAATCTGAATTTTCCCCATTCTTATGGAGTACTCAAGGCGTTCTCCTAATGCTACCACGTCAGAGAAACTTGCCGGAACTCCGAGCAATCTTTTGAAGTACGGATATTGCAGGGAATCCACAAACATGCTTGCCAGCTCTTGGTCTAACAGCGGGGGACGCACTTTAGCAGCAAATTCTCTCCATCTCTGAGCATACCTCCTGATCGGTTCATTGATCTCTTGAGACAACTCTTGCAAATGCATGCGATAAGGAGCAATGTCTAGGTTGTAATCGTACTGCTTCAGAAAAGCTCTGGCTAAATCCACCCATGACTGAATCTGATTCCTCTCCAACTGCATATACCACCTCAAAGATGCCCCAGTCAGACTATCTTGAAAGCAATGAATCATCAACTTATCATCTCGCACAAACGCAGTCATTCTTCGACAGAACATCATCAAATGCAGCTTTGGACAGCTATCTCCCGTGTACTTCTCAAATTTCGGCACTTTGAACTTGTATGGCAACACCAGGTCAGGAACCAAACACATGCCTACAGCATCCAGGTTGACAGCATCTTTGGCTTTCAAAGCTTTCATTTGCTCTTCCAACACTCGGACTCTTCTAGCCTTTTCGAGAGCTCCTGGATCTACCATCCCAGCTGCTGGAATATCTCTTCGGTAATTCATCACAGGGAAAGCAACACCTTGATTGTTGGCAGGAGGAGGACGCTCATTCTGGGCAACGAACTGCTCATGTCGATCTCGGTTCTCAACAGAAGGCTGTACAACTTGGTCTGCAGCAACGTTGTTCACTTGCGGGAAGTCTTCCATGGAATCATACAGAGGGTTGGACGTCATAGTGAACCCTGTCAAGGTGTTAGGAGACTGGAAATTGCCTTCAGACATGGCTACCAATAATCTTCAGCTGACTTCGACACTTGATTCTGCTCTACTCAACCCCTAGGTAGATCTTCTGACAATCAACAGCTGCTCAATCCAAACTCCGGGTAATCACCTTCAGGAAACAAAGGCCGGATCAGAACTCTGGCTAGCTGGAGGATGATATGCAATGCAACATTGATATGCATATGATATGCAAAATGCAGCAAACAATGGGACCACAGCCCCCACACAAAATCTAAATACTGCTGCGCTGCTGACGGAGACGTTCTCTGAAAAGAAGACCAGAATAACGGGTAGGTTGGAAGTCAAGTTTCCTGCAAATAAAAACCCCCCCACTCACAGGTATGGACCTATATCTGACAAGGTACGGCATCCTATGCGGTCGTCAGCGTCACAGACTTTCAGAACTGACGATACGATTCCCAGAAGGAGTGGCATCATCGAATCCTGAAGAGGCCTCACTCAGCTAACTTCCAAATGATCGGTTCCCAGAGTCGACAATCCAACTAACCAGCAACCCACGCCAACCAAAGGAAGGGACAGGAGGCCAACCAGCAGAACCTCGTCTGAGTGTAGATTTCATGGGACACCAAAGCAAGGCAAAGCAAGCGGGCACCCACTAATTTCTACTCTAAGTCTAAGGTGCACTCCAAGCCCAGGTCCGGCTTATCTCTCAATATCATAGAACACCCGTAACACCCCAACAGCAACAGATAATATCGATAAATAGGCCCCAATAGCCAAGCAAACAAGCGCTAGGATTGACTCTCTCTAGGGGACGTTGGATCCCCAAAATTGACTCGCTCTCGGGACATTGGATCCCTAGGAAACTATCGCAGTCCCCAGCAGAGTCGCCAGCTGTCGCTACTGCGAAAATCGGCGCCGGCTGACAGAAGAGTCGCCACCGTGCGTTATTTATCCCTCAGAGCGGGAAAGGAAACGCTCGAAGTAAACCTCGCAAAAAACGGGGAAAAGGTATGGTCATCGCAACCATAGCCTGGGTTCGGGAGTCGGTTACGCAAGGGGAAGGTATTAGCACCCCTCACGTCCGTCGTACTCGACGGGATCCACGCTTGCTTGGGTTGTCTACTGGATGCAAAACAATCTTATCTACGGCTGCTAAATCTAAACGGAAGGGAATTGACTCGATAGAGCGTCGCACTCTATGCCTACGTATTCTCAAGAGAGAAAGTCAGAGTCAACGTAGTTCGGGACTACGGGGAAAATTGGCTCGCCAAGACCTCGCGTCTTGTGCCTACGTACTTCCACTGGATGGAAGATCAGAGCCTTGCGTAGTTCAGACTAACTACGGCTAAACAAACATTCTCACACAGCAGTGAGAAAAACAACTGGTTTCACAGGGTCGGGAACCTATGGTCAAAACTATGGCTTGGTCTCAAATGCACTCGGGCAAGAGAGAAAAAGGGTACTCAATTAGTCGTCAGCGGGAAAGTCTCGATCGCACAGCCGCGAGAGAACAAAAGGTTAGTCGTTAGTGTGCTCGCTAGGATATCGCATCCTATGCCTACATATCTTCGTCTGGTACGAAGAATCAGAGCAGCTGTAGTTCGGATACTATCGGACCACAGCTCAAATCTCGTTTTATTCATCTCTGAAAAATGATTACAATAGGTTAATACTGAAATAAATCTCCTAGGAAACGCTATCCTATTCTATCTTGAAAAATCGACTGAAAAAAGCCCCCTAACAAATGGGCCTCTAAGCTATCCTAAAAGTCGGAAAATAAAGTCTATGAAAATATCCCCTAAAAGAAATGCTTGAAAAATATTAAATCGAAACTTTAATATTTTTTCTTTTTTTCTCCTTTTCTTTTCTCATATTTTTCTTTTCTCAAAAATATCATTTCTCAAAATATCTTTTTTTTGAATATTTTCTCAAATATATTTCTTTTCTCCCTTTTTTTTTCCAAATATTTATTCTCACTCTTTTTTCTATTTCTTTTTCTATTTTCTCTTTTATTGTTTTTTCTTATTTCTTTTTTCTTCTTCAAATTTTTTTCCAATCTTTTCATATTTCTTTATTTTCTCTTTTATTTCTTTTTCCACTTTTTAAAAGAATAAAGATAAAGAAAACACAAGCAAAGGGGGCTGGGGGGTGCAACTTGTTTACAGGGTTATATGCAGAAAAAAATAAAATAAAAAAACAGCTAAACTGGGCCCAGCCCAAGTCTTCCCCAAAAATGCAGAGGGGGGGTGCGTTGTGGAAACTGGGGCGCTGCTGGAAAAATTAGGGCCCAGGCCCAGAATTGCCAAAAACGGAGGGAGGTGTGCTGCGCCAAAAACTGATTTGGGCCTGGCCCAATCTTCTTCCCTCCTTCCTCTTCTTCCATGTTTCAGAAAAAACCTAGGTTCTTCTCCTTTCTCTCCCTTTCTCTTTCTCGCGATTCATCATTCAAGTTCTGACAATCTCCAGAGAATACTCTTTGATTGATGAAGATGTTCCTGACGAAGAACCACTGACGATGCCATTTGTAGGACTGAGAAGGTGAAGGATCCATGGAGTCTTACTCTGAATATTCTTCCTTCTGGAAATCTGGTGATACTTGTTTTGATGAAGTTCTTGGAGCTTACAGAGTGTTGAGCATTCTTAGAAGTGGTTTATGGATTCTGAGAATTAGTGTTGACGAAATCGATGCTTATGGATGAATGATTGATCAGCGTTTGAAGCTTTATCTGTTGATGGCATTGATGAGAGATCTGGAAACACGAAGATGATGCTTCTCAAGGTTCTTCTGGAGACGAGTTCTTGAAGTTGTTGGACGAAGGAGATCCTTCGCTCTTCTGTAGAGATGAACGAGGAGCTTGATGATGAACAACATTGTTGAAGGTTGATGACGCCTCTCGAGTGTTCTTGATGGATATCTGGGAATTGCTTGAATGACGTTGATGATCTGATGATGTTGATGTTCATCGCTCTGGTGGAGTTCTGGAGTTCTTGAAGGTTGAGAACGATGAAGATCTGGGGAGGTTGACGATGAAGATTCATCGTCTCTGGATGATTTTCTGGAGTTTGTTGGTGGAGGCGATGGAGGTTGGTGGATCGGTTGCGGTTGGATGAAGGTTGGATGGAGGAAGACGGTTTCTGGAGTTTGTGGCCGGAATCTGGAATTGTGGTTTCTCCGGTGACGGTTGGTGGTGGCCGTAAGTTGTTGGAGGAAGATGATGGGAGGAAGAAGATGAAGGGAGGTTTTTCTGGGCGTGTTGGTCGCCGGCGACGGTTGGTGCTGGCCGGAGTACATGCACGGCGGCCGGAGTGGCTTTTCTGGTGAAGCGTGTGGAGCAGGACGCGTGGTAGAGGAGCACCCTGCATGCGTGCCACGTGGTGGCAGCGTGGCTGAGAGAGAGGGAGGGTCTGATACGTGGCTGTGAATGGAAGTGAAAAGTGGGGCCTCCTCGCTTTGGACACGTGTTAGCTTCTCTATTTAAATGCTGAGCTCTTCTGGCGCCTTCTGGAAGGATCTGGAAGGAACTGGAAATATCTTTGGATTGCTGGACGGTTACTGGACTTTTTTTGGACCATTCTGAACCCTTTTTTCTGGACAAAAACCAATGGGCCTGCGAATTGGCTGGATACTCAGCCCAAAACGAAAAAATGAACAAAAACTTAAAAAAACTGCACTACTCTAATTAAACCCTAATCAAACACTAAATCCAATTAACCCCTAATTAATAAGATCCTAATAAACCTCTAATCTTTTATTAGACTCTAATTAAATTCTAAAAATCTAACATTCTATAAAAGAAAATAAAACCTATTTATTTTTAATAAGGAAAAATCTATTCATTTATTATTATTATTTCTATTTAAATTCTATTTAAAAATTATACTAATATTCTAAAAAAAATCCTATATTATCTAAAAATATTAAAATCTATAAAAGATTTCTACAAATGATTTAAAATCTATTTAAAGGAATTAAAAACCTATTAAATTCTAAAAATGAATTTAAAATCTATTTATTTTTTATAAAATGCTAAAAATTGAAAAAAGAATTAAAAATATCAAAAATTCTATTAAATCCTAGAAAATTGATTTAAAAGCTATTTAAACTCTATAAAATCCAGAAAAATCACCATAATTCCCAGAGGGACAAAATAAGCACCGAACGACACAAAAATAATCGGTAAAAATAAACGGGCATCGAAATATCCCAAAAATCGATTCTACTGATCAAAAACACCTGAAACACGAGACGGGAGCTGTGATCCCTGATAAAATCAATACAAATGAAAAATGCAATGTATGCAATATGCAGATGCGAATGCGGTTATGCGTCGAAACATCGAGCCAAATGCGAGACCCGGTTGGTCAAATTTTGGGGTGCAACAGGTGGCTTTCAAAATCACGACATTTTGTTCAAGTTTACATGAAATCAGGATGCCATGTACCACTTATATCACCAGAGTGGGAAACTCATTCAACAACAAAAACAGAGACTTGGGTGGACCATTTTGTGGAAATAATGCAAGAGTTCGAGAAATTGAGTAACATTGAAAGAGAATCAAATGCTCAAGAGTAAAAGGGGGTGTCACCCATAGATTTAGCCTATGACATATGTTTTGACTCATTTTAATTGCATATTTAGCTGGACAAATAAGTGTATGTAATTGTGTCAATATTAATGAAGTGTAATATATTCAATTTCTTAATATTATAATACATTTTTTTATCTTTCCAATAACATTTGTTCATTTGTCAAACAAAGTCTTCAAATAAGTTATGTTTTCAGCCTGGTTTAAAAGAGGTTCCGGAGATGTATCTCTAAAACAAGATACTAGGGTATGGAACCGAAGATATATCTCTGGCGTCAGCATGCCAGATTTTGAATGGTCCATATTTGTCTACTACTTCTATAAAACTTAGGGGCTCTGGTTTTTTATTTCACACAACCACAAAATGTCCCAAATGTCAGAAATAAACATCACCTGATATGTTGCAAATGTCTATTTCTCCAGCGTGATACCCGAGAGAAAGTTTAAGCTCACCGAGTACACCTCTCTCGCAGATCTGAAATACAAAGTCCATAATCTCCTACCTTACAGAGACAATCAAAAAATTGTGAAGTTCGAGTACCGTTCATCGTTGGTTGACAACATAGGGAAGATTGAGTTTAAGAATTTGAGCTTAAGACAGATGCAGATGTAAGGACTATGTGGAATACATATTTCCATTTTGAAACAAAAGTTCTGTTTGAGTCACAAGCGATGATTTCAAGATCGGTCAAGGATATTGTGAAGATGTTGAAGCGTCCACCTGGACATTGAAGTGAAATGTTGCATTTTATGCTGAAATCACATATGTAATGTTTATTTTTTGTTATGAATGTTAATTTTATTTTGTCAAATTACTAGTTTTTTGTTTCTACCTCAGTCGGTGCTTTGCATACGTTACAAAAAATTATTTACGAAAATAAATCGGAGATGCATCTTCAGTATAAAAAAATAAAGCATCACTCAAAATGGCATCCGTTATGTGCGCATTGGGTGCACCCGGAGATGCATCTCCAAAATCTAAGGGGAATTTTAGTATTTTCGCGTGCGTAAATAATATATAGGGTGCATTAAAAAAAGAGAATTTCTTATTGCATCCTATATGTTTCTAATACACCATGTGAAATTCCACATATGCCTCCTGATTCTGGAGATACATCTCTGAAAGCACCCAAAGTTCAGTGAATGTTGAAATATTCCTGAGATATATCTCCAAAACATTTTGGAGTGTAAGTCGCGTCAGACTCTTCTCTTCCCTCACACTTCTCAACATACACTTCTCAAACTCTTCTCAACATAAACTTTCAACTTCTTCACAACATCAAATTTCATTAAACAAGGCTTAGAGGAACATCAAACATCATCAATAACATCATTCAACATCATTAAAATCATGAATTTCAGGTAAATTTTTGAGTTTTGGGATAAATTTTGAGTTTTAATGTAAATGTGTAAAAATCGATGATTAGGGTTAGAAATGTGTAGGAATCACATGTAATATAGTTTAGACTTAGTATATGACATGTTTATTGACTCAAAATGGCGATCAAATCATATTTTTTCAACTTGCATGAGTCATATTACGCCATTGTCGCAACCTCTGAGTTGTAGAACTTTCCGAAGATACCTATCTAGAATAGTTCAATGTTTCATATACTTTGGGAATTTTCGGAGATGCATCTCCGAAACTCTTCGAAGTTATTATTTTTTAGGTATTTCCGAAGATACATTTCTGAAATTGTTCAACTTTACTGTTTTATGGTGTTTTCAAAGATGTATCTCTGGAATTTCCTGCGTCTATTTTTTTTAAAAATTTTCTTGTTTTTTTGTTTTGTTTGTGTGCACTAATGATATGCCTTACTTTACCTTACAGGAATAATGGCTTATTGAGTCGATAGACTGAGACATGGCAGGGTAGCCTAGCACGCATCCGTCCGGCAAAAGTGAAGGCAGCAGGTGCCTCTGGTTAGGTAGAGGTGTCAATTTCTAGGGCGCAATCTACTTCTGGGGATCGTGCTTCACCTCAGGCCACTTCATCTCCTCCCACTCCATCTTCTTCTTCTTCCCGTACGAGATGAGATTCACCAGCTGACACGTCACTTCCCCTATCCTCCTGCAGACGTCAAGATTCACCAATGCCATCTCATGTTGATCCAGTGCCACCTTTCGTTGATGATCTTGTTGATCCAGTGCCACCTCTGGAGGGTGAGGCTGCTGCGGATGCCGAGCCAGAGGGTTTTGGAGGAGGTCCATCTGATTTATCCTTACTCCCTTTGTGTTTAGACCACAGTTCCATACATATTTGGGACGGAGAGGTATCATTAGTTGGATTTTTGATTTACTTTTTACATTAATTTTAATTGCTGATATTGATTATTTCTGACATTAATTATTACTAACATTGTTTATTTCTGGAAAATTTCAAGTGTGTGATCCCTAAAAGTTTTTGAACCATGAGAGGAAGATTGCTGGCTTAGCTCAGCCAGATTAGGATTGGTTTCAATTGGTTCTGACCTTATCTAGTTTAAAGGACCTATGCATGACCGGTTACACTCTGGTTGTCAACCACGTGATGCTTAATGCATTCGTGGAGAGATGAGATTCTGAGACCTCTTCTTTTCATCACTCACATGGTGAGATGTTTATCACACTAGGCGGTGTCTCATGTTTATTATATCTTCTGATTAAAGGGAGATTCCTCAATCGTGGTAGGATGACCAAAGACGAGGCAGCCGAGATGATGGTTGAGCATCTAGGGGCTGATATAGGTAAGGTGATTAAGGAGGTGGATATGACTAGGGATGCTCATGCTAGATTTAAGTTCCTGAAGGAGAGATATAATTATGAGATCTTTGCTACAGAACATGATTATGGGGATGCTGAGCAGGTGGCGGTACACAGGACTCGTGCTTTGAAGGCATATTTTCTTTTTTTTGTTGGTACTTACATTTTTGTGGACACGAGTGCCATTTATAACGATGTTGCATACCTCCGGTACTTCTTGGATCTCACTCAGATCCATGAGTGCAAATGGGGGGCGAGTTGCCTATGCTATATTTATTCAAAGTTGAGAGATGAATGTCGGTGGATGATGAAGCAGGTCACAGGCAGCGTGACACTCCTTGAATGTTTATTTTTCAATTTCATTTCATATTTGCGAAACCATTGCCGATAATTCTTGACCCTTGAATGTTTTTTTATTTTCATTTCAGGCTTGGATCCTCCAGTACTTCCTACGCTCGCTCGCTGGGCAAGTGTGGATGATTACACTGAGTACATACCTCGTGTCTGTGCTTTTATCTCGCTAAAAAAGAACCATGAAGTCGAGCTTTTCAGAGTCTACCTTGATCGTTTGGTTGCTGAGGACATGCACTTCAATAACTACGTGGATCATCGTCAGATGCAACCATTTAATGAGATATTGCTATACTCTAGATGGTTGGCCTGCAGATTGTGTATTGGTACTCCTCACCTGCCTGAGCGTGTCATATGGAAGTTCTGGTTCACCCAGACCATCCCTAGACACCCTGTTGTCTCTGATCCTCTTGCCTTGACTCATAGACAGATAGAGAAAATGTTTGTTGATTATGAAAGTCATATGGTTCTAGAGGAGACATGAGTTACCATAATGTTGAACGACTGAAGCTACGTCGACGAATACATCAAGTGGTTATTTTGGGCGTCGCATATGTACATGGTGCAAACTGCTCCAAGAGATTCACCGAGATCAGCTCAACAAGAGATATTAGAGGAGGAGTAGGCTCAGCTAAATCATACTGATGATGTATTGTCTCGGTGTCGTCGCATAGTGGAGATTGTGCGGTCAGACATTGACGAGGGTATTTTTCCTGAGGGGTCTGCTATCAGGTGAATCCTGGATGCCATGGTGACAGATGCACAAGGAAAACTGTTATATCAGAGACATCACCGGAGGACAGGGGGATTGATGGTCAAGGAGGCAGAGCAGGCATAAGAGATGTTGTCAGGCACACCCAGTAGTAGTCTGTTATTAGTTTGTTGTATTACTATATTCTCTACTTATTTTATTTTTTTTATGTTTTTATCACATTTTAGATCTCGATTGTACGACATTTTCTAGAAATAGTGTTATACTTGATCCAGTATTAGTCTCTTACTATTTTGTACGTCTATTTTTTTTATATATTTTGGACAGTATGTTATACTTCATCTGAAAACAAATACATAACTAATAATCAAAAATATTTGTTTTGAAACTCTTCGACGATGTATCTCTAGAACATTATCAGATATACATCTCTGGAACGATTCATATGTAAATGGTGTATGAGTAATATGTTTTAAATATTTAAAACAGTTCTAAAAATGTATCTTTAAAATATGTCAACGTTTTATTTAATCGAAAATATATCTCCAAAATCATATAACATACGTAAAAATTCACATGATACATAAGAACCAAAGGTGCAATAAAAAATTTCTTAAAAAATCTTCCAAATTTATTATAAAATATAGCGTACGGCCCACTGCATGTGAGTGCGTTTGTAATTTACATACAACGCGACAAGTGGGAGGGTGGGTCGTCTTGGGAGTCTATAATATGCCTCACGGTGCTCAAGTCCACTTCCTACTCCCCTCTTTTTTATGATTAAAATTTTAGAACACAAAAAGTGTATAGTCCATATTAAATTAGGAAGAACTGCACATTTCAACCATTTACGTGTAATTTACAAACATCATAAAACAGAGAAATTTGAACTAGAATTAAGAAAGTTCCGTTATATTTCTGTGTCAACTCTTTTAGCAATCTCTCTCTAAAACCATCTTAATCGTACTCATTACTCCAACCTCCAACAAATGTTTTCTCATCCTAACAAAATGCTTAACTCATTGGGGCATGGTCTCTAACGTGATGTGTCTTGTCTCACTATATAAAAAACTCCGCATTCTAAGATTGTCCACCCCAACCCAACACAAAACGTTACTTGAAACCGAACACCGATATTGCAACACGACAAATATCAATTATACACTTTTTTTTTCTTATCATGCATACCCAACTCACTATTTGTTACTCCGTTTTGCTTTGTCCTTTTGCATAACCACTACTACTTAGTTTTGTTTGAGTCACGCCTCATGACTGGTCAAAATCTCTAACACAGTGAGTGTCATAAAGAAGGATTCTTCTTCTTTTTCTTTTTCAGTTTCTGTTTCAGCTTCAGTTTCCTCGAACAACAACATGGGTTCTTTCCCAAGTCCAGGAGCACCGTATTACAGAGAGAGAACAAGAAGGTATGAGAACAACAAGGGATGGAGCTCAGAGAGAGTATCCAAGCAGACAAACAACAACAGCAGCAGCAGAAGACATACTATGTCCGGTTTAACACCATTCAGTGGTGGAAGAACAATGCCATCAAAATGGGATGAAGCTGAGAGATGGATTTGTAGTCCAGTTTCAGCATCATATGCTGATACCAGGAGAAATTCACATGCTCAACAACAACTTCTTCAACAGCGAAGACCCAAGTCAATAAGTGGTCCAATTGTTCCTCCTCCTGGAGTGGCTTTCTACTCGAGTTATTCACCATCTGCTCAACAACTGAGACAAGGTTTTGTTGTGAGGAATTTAATGGTTAGTTCCCCTTTTTCAACGGGAGTGTTGGCACCTGTTGCTGTTTCTGTTCGCCATTATGAGGAAAATGATGGAAATGAGGAAAGTGAGAGATCTCTTGTTCCAAGATATGATAAAGGTACTCAAATGAGCCCTACAGAAACTGAGAATGATGTAGATTCATCTCCGAAATCTTCTCCCTGTTCGGCCATAGATCAAGAAGATTGTCATTATCCTAAACTAGAAGTCAGAGATGTGGAGGTTGACAGTCAAGCTACTGTTATGAGGGGATCCAAGAGACATGGAGCCAAATTGATCAAAAATGACTCACTGCATAGAACAGAATTCAGAGAGAATAGTGCTGATGCTCAAGTTTCATGTTGGGATATTGAAGAATCAACCTTGGATACTTCCAAGTATGTCTCATTATGCTTCCAGTTCCTTAGATCACCATTAATGATTCATTCATCTGGGAGTGTCTTTCTTTTGGCGCAGGTTACGGAGAGAGGAAGCCAAAATCAATGCTTGGGAGAATTTGCAGAAAGCAAAAGCTGAAGCTGCAATGCGGAAACTCGAGGTATTTTTTCATCTACTTTACTTTCTAATACCAAGTACATCTAGAGTGGAGAATTAGACACAAAATAGTATTCATATTATCATATGATTAAAAGCAAGATATAAGGTTATTAAAGGAGGTTTCACCCTATATAATAAAAGCAGGGACAGTTGTAATATCTTTCTGACCATGATAATGTTTGACACAGATGAAATTGGAGAAGAAGAGATCTTCAACAATGGATAAGATTCTAAAAAAATTGCGTAGGGCGCAGTTGAAAGCAGAAAGTATGAGAAGCTTAGTACCTGTACAACAGGAACATCACGCTTCCAAGATTTGCAAAGTATTTTCATTCCCCAAATATGTCCAGATAAGGTCTCTAAGCAGCTGCTTCAGCAGCCACTCTCAGTGACCTACTCCTTGTACATGCCATTAAGTCATCGAGGTTTTTACTAGTTATAAAAGAATACTCTGCATTGTCTTAATGCCCATTGATGTAATTGGCATGTGTTAGAAACCCCAATACATCATTCTTTGTACCTATTTGTGTTATTTGTATATATAAAGTACGGTGATATATGTGGACGAACTTTCTTTAAATATTTTGTTAATCTCTATCTCTTCATGCACAAACATGTTTTCAAGGACGTGCAAGGACTCGCCATGTTGATGGAGACACACTGAACAAGTCTAGCAGCAGGTGTTTTGACAATGTGCTGCCATAGACGACAGTAGGGAAAGTGTATCTCTAGCCACTGCAACCGGTTTTCTTTGGAAATAATATTTTTAAAATATGTTCCACGTGTTCTTAAGGTGTGCCGCTGACACTAACCACAACACAATAGAGTATAAATTGGAGCATAATGAACTGGCATAAACACAACTTGCAAAAGAACCAAGAATTTTCATTTGAAGATTTACAATTTAATCATATAGACTACAAGTGAATACAAGATTAAAGTTCCATGGGCCAAAAAAGAATTAATCTGATTTAGTGAATTAAGTAAAATGCAACTCTAAGTGCTCATGATACTTTAAAACCATTCTTGATAGAAGACCTTCACATCAATTCCTGACACCCTTGGAAAATTGGAATGCTTATGCGGTAACATGCTCTCCTAGTAAGGTCTATACCTCCGATCTGCTCTTGACGGTCTTCTACTAGCAACTCCATAACCCCGCTGCGAAATAAATAAGAATAATAATGTTAGCAATACATGGTTTTTTATTGGTTAAATTCATATGGATCCCACCATATAACCTACATAATTTAGTGAGACCCACATAAAATTTAGACTGCATTGTTAGCACTCCTTAATAAATAGCCGAAAGCAAGAAGCATGCAACTAGACTCAGTATTCCAATATTTTAATTTTTATATTGTCCAATCTTTTACATCCAATCCAAGGAACACTTCAAAAAAAAAAAAATATCATCCATCTTTCTCATTGAATAAAATATACAAGCATTTTGGTTCACTAGCAAGATGAGCACGATAGGAAACAACACATATTAAGGGTCTAGTAGATTCCAAAAAATATATAAAATGGCCAAATTCTTGATATATAACCTAATTTACCATTTCTTACCAGTTATAAAATCATTCAAGTGTATTATAAGTATATTTGTCAATTAGGATTTCTGCTATTTAATTGTATTTCTCCTGTTTCTGTTAGCAAATGAGTCTTTGGCTCATAGGAGCAAACTGGGCCTATAACCAACTGCACTTAGTGTGTTGGGATGAGCTTATTGTAGCTTAGTAGTAATCAGATTTTTTCAGTACAGAATCTAACAGTAAACTATAACTATCAACTTGGTCTAAAAATACTGTACTAGGAATCTTAATCAGTTGCAACCTAAGTCTTCAGATTCAGAGTTCAGAAAATCCAAATTTCAGATTCTCTCGAATCTCTCCAGTTTTCTATTAATTTCTCAGATTTTCTCAGCAATGCAAATAATAGTAATGAAGCTATATAGTCTATACTCACATTGTCATAATCCAGGTTATCGTACATCCTCCCATATGGCCTCACGGGACTTTGATCAAAATAAGGACTCACAGGACTTCGATCAAAATATGGTCTCACAGGATCACCATATCCCCTGGAAGAATCCATACTATTATTCCCCGTAGTATTACCACTAGGCCCTGCGTCATCAAGAGATGCGGCTGAATCAATGACAACCTGCAGGAGCATAATGCAAAGAAATAGAATCATTTATAAATCAAATATTCACACACACACACACACACACACACACACACACACACACACACACACACTTGTATATAAGTATGAAATGAGGAATGCATGGTTAGTCAAGTTTCAGGAGAAATAAATTATTCAGCCTTGACTACACACGTATACACGACAAACAGAATCATCATTGGTGTTCAACTTCACATTCACATTTTTAACATATGATGCTTTGTCAGAAGGAATCCGCACAAACAGGAATAATGTAGGTCTACTGTACATGTCTGTTATGATTCAGTGCAATCACTGCACACTGATGTAATGTCAATTAGATCACTGCAAGAAAGGAGGGGGAGTGTTGACAAGTTTTTAAATACATCCCACTTATTTTATTGTCATTTCCAAATGAGGGGAAAAAATGAAGGATAGATTCAAGTAGGGTTATAATGCATAGTGACAGAAAATCCCAATTGAAGCACCTGATGCCCACAAATTTCATGAGATCTTCGTGAGACACAATCTGCAACACCATAGTCCGCAAAAGTCACAAAACCATAGCCTCTATGACCAGATTTCTTGAAATCCTGGATAAAAATAGACAGATGGATTAGCCAGCATTCAACACTTGTATATCTTTTATTTGACATCTTACCCTAGGAATATAAACATCTAATATATGGCCAAATCTTTCAAAATACAGGTGAAGATCCTCAGTGGTTGCCTCCTGGGGAAGACGGCCAACAAAAATCTTTTTGCTCATTCCACGAACAGGTTCTTTCCCTAATTTACAGTTTGAAGCAGTCAGTATGCAGAATCTTTTAAGAATTAATAATTTTAATTTAACATCTGTGTTTCCATGCTTACTTCCATAAATTGAACTGGGATGATCATACATAGTCGGACCACCAAGTGCTGCATATCTAGTTGGTTTAGAAATATAAGCATTATTAAATGCACCGTGTCCTCCTTGTGACGTTCTGGTTCTGCCAATTGGCTTGAAACCATCTCCCTACCAAAATAACATAACATCTTATTAACAAAAGTCATGTATAATCAGGTATCTCTCCATCGTCAAACTAATACTTAAGGATGAAAATGAAAACTAATACTAATATATTTCACAATAAGAGAGAAACATGTCAATGGCATTTCGGATGCGTGTTGACGCCGTATTGAGAACATTTTGGAATTCACTTTTAGTTTAAAAAGAATCTGATGTGCCGGCAGCATATTAGAGCATGTCAAGTATGACATGGAAGGAAAAACGAAGTGCCGGTAAGTCATAGATAATCAACAATAACAAACTGCAATATAATGCTTTCAAGCAAAACAGAAAACACAACAATAAAATAAATGAAGATATTTACAAGTGAAGAAGCAATAATAGGTAAAAACCAAAGGCTAAATTTCAAAATTTTAAATTTATAAAAAATACAGATAATAATGAAGCTAGAAACAACTTCAGTCCCTTAAGTTATTTTAAAGTCAATCAAGTCTCTTTATTTTCAGGATTAAGCTAATATGGTCCTGCTTCTGGATGTTGGAAAAAACTTATAATCAAATCATTATTAATTATTATTCACAATTTTTTCTCAAATCAGGCAGGCCATTAAGTATCCTTGAAAAACATGCATTATGGTTATATGCTTTGATATCAAACAGGAAGTGAAGTGGAATGGAATGGAAGGGGTGGTAGAGGAGTGGAACGAAACAAAATAAACTCGTCTTTTCAATGTTGAGATATTTTAAAGATAGAATTTGAAAATTGTTTAATTTCACCCCCCTCAAATTGGAGGGGGAAAGGTGGGATGTTGGATGGAATGGGATGGAACCCATTCCATCTATAGAACATTAAACATTTAATGGTTCAAATTACAATTCATCCTAATTTATCATTTTCCACCAATCTGGACATAGAGCATATCCATTAAATGTCCATGATTCGATCAAATAGATTAAACAGTGAACTCATAACTTACTTATGGCGATGGCAGTGAAATAAATAAACTATTTCTTAATAGATGGTTAGTGGCAGGCTGTAACAAATTATCAGACAGCTAGACAGCTAGATAATATGAGACATAACCAGACAAATTAAATAGAAGATATTCATACAAATGACATAATCATAAGAGAGGAAATCAAATGACATAATCACAAGAGGGGAAGCACCAAATGTATGCCCAGAGTAAGAAGAGAAACTGAACTAGTGATGAAATACAAACTATACTATTGACTCTTCGTATAGTGTTTCGATCTCCCTCAGTATTTATTTGCACACCATGGTTACTAATTCTTAGACTTTATCTCATTAAGATAAGGATCCATATCCTTCACCAAGTCTTTCCTTAATTTTCACTTTAAAATCCTTCTTATTCTTTTTAAAAACCTTGACTATCTATCTATCTATATGAATTAACTTTTTTCTATTTTCTTTTTCACTTAATATCAATGTTGTCACTGGCAGATTGTGGAAGGCCAAAAATCCTCTGTATAAACATGCCATTGCCATTGGGTCCTATGGCACCAATATGGCAGGCATCCCTTCTCAAATCGCCTATGGCAGTTGTCAAAAAAATTGCCACGCCATTTGGTCATTTTACAACACTGCCTAAAAGTTATCAACCAATTGATTAGAACTATTGGGCCGAGTAGCTTTATATTGTGAGCATATAGCCATGTTTTTACTAGCAATGCATGGCTGCTACAAACAGATAATTGCTTCGATAGAAAATGCAATTGAAAATGAATAAGCTCTAAACAATCTTGCCTTAGGTATTGCTAGATCAACCACCACATCAGAACCTCCCAGTTTATGGGTTTCTTTCATCACGTTCTCTACAGAATCTGCAACACAAATATCTTGGTTATAGGCTTACAGAAATTGATATATCATGTCATTATCTATTTGATTTCAAAATTAATGTCATGAACTGGGGGGTAGGGGGGAGCAAAATGTGAAAAACAAAACAAAATACTTTCATAATTCTTCTGTAATCAAGAAAGCTTAGAGAAAGTTATACCAATAACATATAATAACTAACACTAGTTGATTACCTACGATTTTAAATTAAATAAAATTCAAGGATAGTTAGGGCATGAAAACCCATAAGTTTAAATATGCTGATAGACAAATAATGATGGCCAAACCTGCACTTGCAAAAGTGATAAAACCAATTCCTCGATGTGTTTTTGATCTTTGAGCCTGTGGGAAATAAATGATAAAATGCCTAGAATTTAAATAAATAAATATCAATAAACATTATATATGTATATGCATAATAATGCAGTGTAACCGTATAACTAACAGCTGCAATCAAATTATGTGTATACATACAAAGAATGCATAAAACATGCCAGCCGCATTTTAACTTTACATGTTTGACCATCGCAGTGAGGAAAGTACCTTTGGCATATATAAATATTCTATATCACCGTATTTCTCAAAATGACTGCAAAGGAGGGAAAAGAGAAAGCAATATATTAAAATAGTAAATAATGCATCCGTTTCCACAGCATCAGAGATTATATATGAGAATGAGACTAATGCATCCGTTTCCACAGCATCAGAGATTATATATGAGAATGAGACTAATGCATCCGTTTCCACAGCATCAGAGATTATATATGAGAATGAGACTAATGCATCCGTTTCCACAGCTTCAGAGATTATATATGAGAATGAGACTAATGCATCCGTTTCCACAGCCTCAGAGATTATATATGAGAATGAGACTAATGCATCCGTTTCCACAGCATCAGAGATTATATATGACAATGAGACTACGTCCACAAAGGAAGAAAACACTCCCAATTACTTTAATGAGGATATCACCCTCAATATACCTCCTAAAAGTTGCTTCTGTTACTGATGGGGCAATCCTTGACACAAAGATTCTGGGAACTGGTGCCCTCATCTCCTCCTTTAATTTAAAAGGAAAGCATGCCAAGAATCAATTGTATAATCCACAATACCATCACAATATCTCATATAACTTACAAGTATACCAGCAATGAGCTAGACTAGAAGTTAATAATCATAATTTTTCATTATGTGTTAAAACCTTTGGTGTGGCCACTTTGAATTCCAGCATCCTGTTGCCAAGACTGTGTTCACTGGATAGCACATACTGCATTTAGAAATGATGCAACTTGGGATTTAGCATATTCAGCTAATAGCCAGGTCTGTTTTGTGTATAGAACAATTACCTTAGCATCATCCACTGATGCAAATGTAACATATCCAAAACCACGAGACCGGCCAGTGAACCGATCCTAAAATACAAATACACATAGATTAGACTGTGCCTCCATAAAACTTAAAACTTGAAAGTAAACATGAAATTTAGCATTACAAGATAATCACTACATAAGAGCAGGATAAGCAAGCAACAATTAGTTCTTCTCTATTCTTTCTCTATTATTTCTTGCTATTTATTTTTCTCTGTTTATGTAAACATGTTGAATTTTCTCTCCAAAACACTTGAATAATGGAGCTTGGAGCATGAAAATGTAGTACACCAATACTTGACAAATTTCTCACCACCACAGAAAATCATAAATTAAATATGAAAAGGAAGCAAGAATAACAAGAAAAAAACGGAAAGCAATAGCTAACCTTTACAACAAAACAATCTCCTAGCTCACCAAATTTGCTCATATAGTTTTTCAAGCCCTTAGTATCAACGTCCCATGGGATATTCGTAACCTAAGATAGAATTCTCATGAGCACAATAAGTTAAACTCGCAAGATTTTCAAGAACAAGATTTTCAATTGAAAGGCAAATTATTACAAATGTATTAATGATAAAGAAACGAAATTGAACATGCATGACTAACCATAAGCTTTCGCTGCTCCATGAAAAAAATTCAATTAAGCTCAAGAAACGCAATATAAAGCTGCAGAGAGTGAAAACCCTAGAACTTGAAAAACTAAATAGGAAAAAAAAATCTCTCGAACACTTCTTCGGGAATCTCTCACCCCTCTCTCTCTAAATTCCTCACACTCGCTCCCTGCAAATAAGAAAAACACTTCTATCTCACGCACAATTTTCGTCGTCATTATCATCATTTACGAGATGAAATTTCAGCTTTAGAGAGGGCTTCAAATTCAACTGCGTAGTTGTGAACTCAAAGAAGATTGAATCCAAAAAAAATGTGATAATTGAGATGAAACCAGTGGATTACGCGCTCGTTCACTCACCTTGAGATATCGTATCAGGAAAACCAAAACCCTAAATCGCAGATCATGCGCGCTATTTCTCCGTTTCACTCCCTCTCTCGCTGCTCGCTCTGCATGTATATGTCTTACAGTCAAAATCTTTGCGCCAAGTGCCAACACGTACATTTCGGCTTAGCAATCAACCGGGCAGCCGAGGATCGGCTTAGAAATGAACCGGGTGCTTAACCGAACCCCTGGCAGAACCGGTTTTTTTATTTGGAGGGTTACACTTCGGATTAAGGTAGCATTTATCTAACTTAAGTCTCCAAAAACAAATTCAATGTGGTGATTATTTTGAAGTCTTAGTATAGCTTTTTAGAATTTGTATTAATTTATTTGAAGTTATATAATAGCATAAATTATTTATTTGAGAATACTTATGAAAATAATTTAAAAATATATTAAAATAATTAAATATTATTTTTAAATTTTAATTTAAAGTATAAAATAAACTTTAACAACAATAAATTTATCCATATTTATTTAAATTGATCGGATAGATTTATAAAAATTTTATTATGACATATGACCTACACATCATTAAATAAACATGTCATATTCTATTATGATGCCAACTCAGTTGTTAGTCATACAGAAACATCAAAATAAATGAAATGTTATCTGCTTTATACGCAAAATGGTGAAAAGGAAAAACAAAATTTGAATAAAAATATAAATTATACATCATTAAAATTTGATAAACCATCGATTTTCAATGCAAAAATATGATTAAAAAAAATTATTTAAATTTAAAATAATAAAATTAATTTCATAAATAAGATAAATTAAGAAGAACAAAACTATAATAATTAAGCTAAAATAAAATGGTGTACTTAGTCTATGACGGATCTCAAATATACTTTACTTAAAAATTTACTAATGCGATAGCAAATTTGCAGCTATAATTATTATTTGTATTATAATTTTTAAAAATGGTGCACTTGGATTTAATTAGGAGAGTTTTTAATAATATTTTCATAACTTAGTGTTACACGGTTTAAGGTTTAAAATGGTCTATATTATCTCATATTCAAAAAACATAATATATCTTTCGCACAAGCTAAACTTCATCCATTCTAGTTTTCTCCTTTTCCAAACTTAATTGTCTTCCTTTGTTATAAAACTTATTGTGTATAAAACCCTTGTTGTTACACTCTCATCTATTAAGAGATATATTAAGAGATAACTTTTATGAATTATTGAACGAACATAATTAGGAAACAGATTAATAGAAGGTAAAAAACTTTGAAATAGCCAACAATCTCAAATATTCAATATGATAATTGATTAAGACAATGAGAGGGGATTTTAGATATTTGATCTAATTCACTAATTCTACCAATTAAGTTTTAGCAAGACTATTCAATTATGAGTTACTAATAACGAATTTGACAAATAAACTCAAATCAAAGTCAAGAACGCATTTATTGTTAAACTAAAAAATATTCAATATTTAGAGTTCTTATCAAGTGCAAATGAGGGTTTTGCATCTTTGATGAATTTAGAGATTATTAATCAAAAGTATAGAAAAATATTGCAATAACATTTGTAATTTAACCTATTGAATCGTCCTTATTATTGGGTTAATCAAGTCACAATAAAAAGGCATTGGTGTTTCTTCTTAATCCTAATATGAATTTTAGCACATATTTTTTTACACCAAATTAGTCAATTCAATAAGTTCAAATACCTAGGTTTTTTTAATGTGAAATCAATTTCGTTAAAGAGAAAGTAAAGAGGAGTTTGGAACCTCCGAGTTTACAAGAAGATATCCCACAATCCAAGTTCTAGAGCTAAAAGATTTATCCAAACCAACAATGTTACGGATATTAATATTAAACTCCCGGTTGATAAACATAATAGAACTGAAGTTAAAATTACTAAGCAAATGCCTACAATCCTCTGCAATGAGATCGAGATCGGCATTGGCTACACATGCATTCATACATTCCACAGCAGAAAGAGAATTAGATTGAAATGATCATCGTGTCCACCTTCAACTCCAAGAAAGAACCAAAGACCATCGGATTGCAAGGATTTCTGCGACCACCAGTGTCACGGTCCTACAATCTTTTTTACTGTCAGCAAGGAAGATTTCTGAGTCAGGATTCCTAATTATACAACCATAGCAAGTAGTTTCTCCCTCCACAATTCTGACGTCCACCTGCATAACAAAAAACCTTTCTAGCAGTATGGTTCAGATAAGGTTTAGCAAGATTCGCCTTCCTTCGCTCCGTCACAGGGTTAGACCTGTTGAGTTCATCCACAAAGTTTAAAGCTTCAAGGGTCACCATTTGAGGTTCTGTCGCTTTCTGCTCGTACACAAGGGAGTTTCGCACCTTCCAAATTTTCTGCACCATAGTGCACAACAACTGCGTGCTCAGCAAGTCTCCGCACATGAGAATCCTCGAAAGCCATTCCTGAATGCTCAGGTCCACATGAGCCTTGTATCTAAGAATTGAAGAAAAGAAAACCTATTTAGCATAAACACAATTCAAGAAAAGATGATGGTTGGTTTCCACCTCTGAACTGTAGAAGGAACATATAGAATCCATCTGAATTCTCTTCCTGCACAGGTTGTCCTTGGAGGGAAGGACATTTTTTGCCAAATGCCACAGAAAATTTTGTGTTCTGACATGAACATTTTTCCGTCATATCTCTTTCCACAGACTTTGAAAGGGAATACTAGAAGTTCCAGGAGGCTTTGCGCCTTTGATATGCGGGCAAAGATGGTAAGCTGTTTTCACAAAGTACTCTTTGTTTTTCTCAAAATGCCACAGGAGTCGGTCTTCATTGTCTCTAAAAGAAAGTGGAATACTGGTGATTTGTTTGGCATCCTCAGGATCAAAACAAGCCTCAATTACATCCTTCTTCCAAGTTTTAAAATCTTCATCAATAAACTCTTTCACTTTTGTGTTCTCTTGAATACCTCTTACAAATGTAAATATCTTGAATCCCGGATTGTCAAGAATCCAACTGTCAAAACAAACAACAACATTTTCCCCATTCTCAATTCTCCATCTAGCCCTGGTGTCTATAAGCTCTCTCGCACTCAAGATACTTCTCCAAGCGAAACTTGGCACGTAACCAAGAGTGCTTTCCTCTATTGTAGTTCTGGGGTAATACCTGCCTTTGAAAACATTCTCAAACAACGAGTTCTCGTTCGTAAGGAGACGCCAATAGTGTTTTCCCAATAGGCTTGTATTAAAGTCATTGAAGCTTTTAAATCCTAATCCCCATTCTCCCTTAATCTTTGCAAGTTTTTCCCAACTAATCCAATGGACTCTCTTAGCACCTCCATGAGCACCCCACCAAAATTTGGCAATGATGGACTCAATCTCTTTACAAGTGGATTCAGGTATCTTGTAGAAACTCATGACCTATGTTGGAATAGCTTGCGCAACAGCTTTTATGAGGACCTCTTTTCCCACTCTATACAAGAACTTCTCTTTCCAACCCTTAACCTTCTTCCACACCCTATCAACAACCAACATGAAAATCTATTTTTTTGACCTTCCAAAAACCACCGAAAGACCAAGATACTTTGTGTGACGCGGGACAGTTATGACGCCCAACTTCGCCCGTAACGCCTCTTGACTCTCATCATTCACATTCCTGCTAAAGGAAACCTCAGATTTGTCGAGGTTCACCACCTACCTAGAATAAACTTGATACGTTCCAAGAATTGATAAAATCTTCATAACTTCTTGTTGGCTAGCTCTGGAAAAAAGCATTTGTCATCAGTGAAAAACAAGTGAGTTATAGTAGGGGCCTTACGAGCCACTTGGATACCATGGAGCTGCCTGCTAGCCACCTCCCGTTTGATTAAACCTAAAAGAACATCAGCGCACAATATGGACAGGTAATGGGAAAGGGGATCTTCTTGACCGAGACCCCTCTCCGGTAGAAAGCTAGCAATGGGTTGCCCATTAATCAGAACTTTTTAAGTAATTGTAGAAATACACTTGTTGATAACATCGACCAAGCTTTGAGGGAATCCCATTGCAGATAACACTTCAATAGTGAAAGCCCATTCCAACCTGTCATAAGCCTTCGACATATCCAACTTAAGTGCCATAATCTCCTTCTTTCCTTTAGTCTTTTTTTTCATCTAATGGAAGCACTCAATTGCCACTAATGAATTATTCGCAATGAGATGACCTTAAATGAAAGTGCTTTGTTCCTCATCGATAATGTCTGGGAGAATTCTCTTGATTCTGTTAGAAATGGTATTTGTGATTATCTTCATGATCACGTCACAAAGGCTGATATGACGAAACTCCTTAGCACTTGATGAGAGCTTACACTTTGGAATCAAGGTAATATGTGTATTGTTATGTTCTCTTGGATCTGCATTATTGTTAAGCACTTCCAGAACTAGTTGCAGATATATGTCCTAACTAGGGCTGGAAATGAGTCGAGTCGAGTCGAACTCACCTCAGCTCGACTCGTTAAAAATTGTTCGAGTTCGAGTTTGACATGAACTTTTTTTAAGCTCAAACTCAACTCGTTATAAGTTCACGAACAGTTCGGTTCAACTCGTTAGGTTCATCTCATTAGGTTCAGCTCACATGATTCACGGACTTAAAAACTATTTTTTAAAATTTATATATTTTTTAGTATATTTGACATTTTAAATAAATATATTTTTAAAAAATAAAATATTAAAATAAAATAAAAGTTATCATATTGAAATTTAACTTTATCTTCGAAATCTACTAATTCAAAACCTACACAACTTTCAAGAGATACATTTGAGAGTCTAATTCAAAAAATACTAAATTTAAGATTAAATTTGTCTAAGATTTGGAGTAAATATTTAAACTTAATCTTAAAGACAGTATAATTCTTCTCATATGTAATCGAGTTGACTCATGAACCTAACGAGTCGAACTATGTATAGTTCAAGTTCAGCTCATTTAGTTAACGAGCTTAATTTTTCGCTCATACTCAACTCATTTGGTTCATGAACCTAGTTCAACGATTTAATTGTTGAATCGAATTCCGAACTATTTTCGAGTTGGTTCGGTTCATTGTCATCCCTAGTCCCAACTGTACTCCAATACTTCTGATAGAATAGGGAAGGCAAATCGTCCGGGTCATGGGCTTTTAATGGATGCATTTGAAAAAAAAGGAGTTTTAACTTCCTCATCTGTAAATCTCTTCTCAAACCAACTAATATGATCAAGCTGCAACTTTCCTCTTACCATAGAACAAACATTTGTACGCATTAAAGATGGGAACAATTCAGAAAAATAGTGAGTCAAAATTCTTTCACAATGTTCCTCTCCCTTCCACCATATACCATTCTCATCCTTTAGCTTAGTGATGGTATTTGTCTATTTCATCTGATTAGCTTTATCGTGGAAGAATTTTTTTGTTTTTATCACCATGCTTTAACCAAAGAGCTCAACTTCTCTGACACCAAATTATCTCCTCATCCTAAAGAAGTTTATTTCTCTGAGTTTCCAGCGCTTTGTACTCCTTGGTGTTCTCAATGGTAGAGTTCCATCTATAATCTTCCTTCAAAAGCTCTTCAATCCTACCTATCCCTTTACTAATGACACTTCTTTTATATTCCTTGAATACATCATCGAGGGCCTGCATAGCTGTGACCTTCAGAGAAACCTTTCCTGCAAAGCACTTCCACAACCCGTCCACTTCTTCCTCACACCTTAGGTCTTTGCTCCAAAATTCTTCAAACCTAAAAATGTATCTTCGTTTTCTCTTGGTTTCTGTTGAATCAGCTTCCAGCTCAATTCTAATATCCTCATGATCGGAGCCATAGCGAGGGAGATGGTTGATCCTTATAGGAGTGAATTTGTTGATGAAGCTTTCAGAAGCCAGACTACGATCCAATCTGCATTAGATATTGTTCTCCCTCTCTCGTTTGTTGGTCCAAGCGAATTTATAACCTTCAAAACCAATATCAGTTAGTTGACAAAAATGCAGCACTTGTCTTCCCCAAAATAATTGGCTAGAAGTTCTACTATGTCCTCCTTTCTTCTCATGGTCATAGAGAATGTCATTGAGATCGCCAAAGTAGATAAATCTTTATTCGCCACTACTAAAGAGATCTTTCATTAAGATCCATGTTTTCCTTTTATTTTGCTCATAAGGAAACCCATAAGTACCACTAAAGAACCACTTCTTATCATCGTCTTCGTCAACCACAGAACCACCTATGTGATTTAAGGAAAACGACTCAACAGAGATCTTCACATTATCCTTCCAAAGCAATATTAGTCCTCCCGCTCTGTCCCTTCTTTTTCCATTACAGTCCACCATAAAGCATCCATCAAAACCACACTTGGATTTAATGTATTGAACTTCTTCACTCTTCAACCTAGTCTCCATTTGAAAAGAACCTTAGATTTTTTAATACAGTTGAGCCTTAGCAAGGCTCGAACTGCACGGGGACTCCCTAACCCCTTGCAGTTCCAACTTATAATTTTCATTGTTCTAGGTGGTATTGGTTTTCCAACACCACCTCTGGTAATCTTTGTGATTCGCTACCCATGATATGTTCATTCCTCTTCTTTTCCCCACTACCTTGACCTTTAATCACGCTTTTGACAATCATAACATCGATCAACTGATGTTTTCCACCTTCTAGGTCCAACAATTTATGTTGGTTTGGACTCACCTTCCTAGGTGTTTGTTTTCTTGTCCATTTCTTCTTCTTCGTGCTTGTAGTCTTTAGGTTGAAATTTGAGCCTTATCATTTCCCCACTTTGAGATATCCACTGCTCCGAGGGATTCCATCATAGCCTCTACTTCCAGGTTGTCGTGCTTTGACATTACCTCTTGGTGGATTAGACATCTAACAAGTCTTTCCTTATTTTTCTCCAATTGACTCTATTTTACTTCTCCTTCAGTATAGCGGCTTGTCTTTCGTAGTCTTGTCTGGCACGAAATCTTCCTCTGCTTCAGAGACTTCCAACACCATATCATATTCTGCCGGCAATATTGACATGATGCCACAGTTTATGAAGAAATTCTCACCATATGTGTCATCATTGGTATCGTCATACATATCCAGAGACGGATTTAAGTGTAATAAATTGGGGGCAGCTGCCCCCACTTCTTTAATTGTATGTCTAATAAATGTTCAATCATTTTTATATTGATACCATAAGAAATTAGTTATTGCCCCCACTAAATATTCTCTCATTTTTTTTCTTCAGCAATATTAAATACAATTATCTATATAAGTAATAATAAATATTTCCGTAACAACTTTTTAAAATTCTTATAAATTATTGTATTCATCATTTTTATTTATTTATTTAAATAAATAGAAAAAATTATAAATAATTTATATTAATTTTTATTGATATAGAAAAAAAAACTTAAGGACAGAAATAATAATTATAATAAATTTATTATTGTTAAACAAATTAAATTTTATGTAAAATTATAGTAACAAAAGTTTTCCCCCACTAATTAAAATTTCTGGATCCGTCACTGTACATATCCTCGTCGAAGTCGCCTTCTGGTGACGGGGTATATTCCTCATCTGACTGGGGAGTGTACTCTGGTTGTTCCTCATCTAACTAGGGAGTGTACTCTAGTTCTTTCTTGTTTTCGACCCCACATGTGCACTTCAAACTCTGGGTTGACACCACCTCTTTTCTTCTGAAGCTTCCACAATCTCTGCCATAGTTTGATTTGTCACAATTTTCTCCTTCTCGACCCACCTTGCTATTGAGTATTATCTTTTCAGTCCAGAGCTCCCGACAGGCTTCAATTGTGAAGTTGAAGCCTCTTTGGAAGCCTTTTTATTTTGTTGATACCTCCTCCACTGAGTCCTTGTCATAGGATGCTTCCCTTTGTAATTGAGGGACACCACTTAGCCCCTAAGTTTAGTCCTCTTGCCGGAGACCTTTGCCTCCTTCTCTAGATCCAACACCTTCTATTTCAGCCTCTTGCTCCTCTTCTGACTCACGGGTGCTATCCACTTATCCCGTGGAGTGTCTGATGGTGACATAAAAGTCTTGGGTCATTCTTGCTAGAACAGCTTCTTGTACTCTTCGTTTCGACGAGGAGCACCGTGCTGGTCGAACACAAACCTTTGGACCGGTGGCTTACCATCTTGCAGTGCCACTTTCTTACCAACTTCGTACTTCTCAGTAGCCTTTTCATCAAAGACGGCGTTGCATCTTAGGCATAACACAACCTTCGACCCACTCAACCTGCATTTCTCTTGGAAATCCGTCAGGCTTTCGCCAGCTTGAGGGTAAACTGCCTTGAGTTCCTCCTCAGACTTCTTGTCAAAACCATAAGTAGTCTCGACCATCATGCATTCAACAGTTTCAGTTGTTAATTGTTTGTTGAGACCTTTGGTAGTCTCAACCATCATGCAGTCATATAACTTAGAGTACAAGGCTTCTTCGACCTTTAGAGGGTCTGCATCAACTTGCATATTTGGCCTTTCGCCAAATTAAAGTCGGCCTTCCTTCAAAGCTTTCTGCACCAAATCTCTGAAAAGAACATATTGAGATGTCTTATGACCAAGGAAATTATGAAATTTACAAAATTCTCTTTTCTTCTTACTCTAAAGGGGGATCTTTTTCCCCAGGAGGGACAATAATCTTACCATCTTTAACTAATAAATCAAATATTTCTCTGCACTTAGATACACCAAAAGTATAAGTTTTTGCAACGTATTTATCTGCTTTTCCAGTTTCGACAGGATTTTTTCCATTTGATGGTTTTAATAATTTACATGTGTATGGAGGCCCTGGCTTGAGTTCAGCCACGTTAACCTCATTTTCGTCGACGAGCTTGATCGGTAAAATAACAAGTGTACTATTTTGCCAATGTAGTAATACAAGGGAATTTCCCCGAATATCGATTTCGAGGAATGCGTAGGAAATACAAGCTCTATGATAATTCAGTTGAACAAAAGTACTTGGGGTTTTGAAAATGTTTGGTTTAATTATAAAAATAATTGCAAATAAAAGAGGGAAATTGACTAAGTGGTTTCAACAAATATGAGTAACATGCTAGGGTACGTGTATGATCCGACTCAGTAACAACTCTGAATTAACACTGCAACAACTTATTATAACTAACTAATTACTGATTCTTTAGAATGTTTACTCCTAAGTCCTTAGTGAGAAAACCTTTAATCATCCATCCTAATTCCTATGTCCATAGAGAATTACAGATGAAATTAAGCAATCAATTATCAAGAATATTCCGGTTCCTACAGGGTATCCCTAGTCCTAGGTGATGTCTACTATAAAATGATCCAAAGCAAAGCGTTAACAACGGCGGTCCAACCTAATTGTTAATCAAAAACCAAACCCTGTTTGTCTGATAGGGTAAGCATTAAGAATAGCTAGAGATCAAATCAGTTATGAAAAACAAATGAATTGTTATTGCAATACTAATATCAGAGTCATTACAGATCCAAATCAGGGACACCTCTAGCATTAGGGAGTTTAGCTACTCATAGTATTCGAAGAAAGTACAAAGTAAAAACTAGACATTACAAGATAATAGGATTCTTTGATCTTTAATTGCTTCTGCTCATGAAAACCTTCAGTTCCCCAATCACATTCATATCTCTAATCTCGATCGTGTAATTCTTCCCAGTTAAAAAAGCTACTTTTTCCTTCTCAAAATACGTCTTAAATACTCCCAGGTACAACATAGCAATATGAAAATACCCAAAATACCCTTAGGAATCACAAAGATCACAAAATCAAGAAAATTATAAGCTGTCACGACTAAGCCAACACGGGCCAGGTCAGGTGACACGAGTAGCCGTGTTGGCTCCCTGGCTCTTTGATTCAAATTCTTCATGCCCCATAATTGTTGACACAGGTTGTGTCAGGTGACATGGGCATCCGTGTCAGCCCACTGTCTACCACTCAACTCTCTTTCTCTTGATATCCTCCTGACACGAGTCGTGTCAGGCCACTATTTCCCTTCCAAAAACTCTTTCGAATTCCTGCTATTTTTCCTAGTTTTTGCTCTAGTTCTTCTTGATTGCTTACTTGACCCTAAAAACAATGGAAATACAAAACCAACGTATAAAATGCGATAAAAAGAAATAAAATGCAAATAAACATATAAGAAGATTAACTAAATTTAATGGTAAAATAATGTCTAAAAACCACTAATCAAACTTCCCCAAACTTAAACATTTGCTTGACCTCAAGCAACAAGCTTGGATAAAAAAAATTCAGATCAAACGGTCTATATCAAATAAAAGACTTATGAAGGTAAGGTGTGTCGATACTCATACGTGAGCCTTTGTTCCGGTCGGATAAAACTATTCTCTTGGTAATTATCCATTAATGAAGGTATTACACAAACATAAACGCGATAAAAACACGGACTTAAATTCCCCTTTCGGTTACCTCTCCAACTATGCTTTGGGCTTAAGTATTTTCTTCGTTTTTTACCCCTTTCATTCGGATAATCAGATTAAGGCACTTTTGATCGCTTTCCCTCGCATGTATAAAATTTGATCGAGACTTTTTGAGGCACCTTTATTCTTTTTTTTCTCACGCATTGGCGTTTATTAGTCCACTTTGGGACGACTATAGAGATTCAACCGCCGTTAGGCTAAGTAACCGAGTGAGGGTTACCCAACTTAGAAGGATCATTTGTCTTCACCGTCATTATTCATCATTTTTTGGTGCCATAAGTCATTCTCTTAATCAACTTTATACATGCAATTCTATTTAATCATGTCGGACTATCATTATGAACTAATCGGGGAATACTTCTCAAATCCAAGTACTATGGCACAAATCTACATGTTGGACTGATTTCCTTACTCCAAAGAATCTAGGGTGTTCAGGTTATACCTCATTTTTCAGACTTTCCCAAATTCTATAGTTTCAACTTTTCTTTCCTCAAACTCTATCCTGACTACCTCACACATCACAATATTCACAAGAAAATGTTTTATGGTCCTCATTCGGGGAGAGTTCAAAGCAATTTTTAAACAAAAGCACACAAACACAATTAAAAAGTACTTAAAATGAAAACTCAAAACAGTAAAAACTCCTCCAAACTTGAACTAAACATTGGCCTCAATGTTTTAGAACAAGAGAGGAAGAGATGTACTCACAGATATCCTTACTGAGGAGTCGGAGGGTAATGCAACACCCATTTGCTACATCCTAGCTTGCACCTGTAAGGTTTCGTTTATTACCTACAAACGAAACAAAATAACAACAAAAAAATGCTCAATCATTAAAAATGTGGGTTGCTTCCCACGCAGCGCTTCGTTTAATGTTGCATGGCTTGACGGTTCACTCTTCATTGTTATGAGGGGTATTTCAACTTCCATACTTTGTTGCTTGACCTTTCCGCAATAGATGACCGGTCAGGATCAGAGATGAGAGCAACTTTGTGTATCAAATCACATCCAAATTTTATATTCTTGACTCCTCGAATGAATTTTGGAGTCTTGTTATATGCCCTAGATGACTGAGATATTGTAACTTGATAGATTACACCAAAGAATTTTTCAGGACGTGGTTTTTAACTTTTGCCTTTTTTCACTATTTTGATCATTCTAATTGAAGGTTAAATATCTTCCTCTTTACCTCACTTCTCGATGTCCAACACTTTAAAAGTTATTTCTTCATCAAAAGATTTCAAGGTTAGAGTACTTGTTTCAATATCAACATTGCACCGACTAGTAAGCAAGAATGGTCGGCCATGTATGATGGGAGTCTCTTCATCTTTTGGGATATCCATAATCTCAAAAATCAACTTGGGAAGGTAAAGTTATCAATCGTCACCAGTACATCCTCTGCTAGCCCATATGACCTCTTAGTCGTGTGGTTAGCAAACTTCAAGGTCGTTCCCATATCGCTCACTTTTCCAATACCCAGCTTTTTGAACATAGAGAAAGGCATGAGACTCACACTAGCACCTGAATCAATAAGGAACTTCTTGAAAGTTCTATCTTTTATAGTACAAGGGATTGCTACAGGTCCAGGGTCTTTCCGCTTGATAGGGATTCTCCTTCCTTGTGATATTTCACTACACTGCTCAGTTGAAATTTTCTGCTCCTCGCCCATTGGTCTCTTTTTTCCCATTACATCTTTCATGAATTTCTTGTACAGAGGCATTTGCTCGAGTGCTTCAAAGAACGACATATTGATCTCTAACTTTTTGAACATTGTGCTGAATTTTTCAAAGTCTTTCTCCTTCTGATCCTTCTTTGTAACTCTCGGAGAGTAAGGTAGCTTGATTTTTGGCTTAACCTCCTCTTTCTTTTCCTCTTCAGTTGACTTCACAGGTGGTAAGGCTCTTTTTGGTTTTTTTTTTCTATTTTCTCTCACTTCAAGCTCAACCTCTATACACTGATAACCATTCGTTTCTTTTTCTTCCTCTTCTTCCATGATTGTCTGACTTCTTGTTGTGACAACATTAACATCCTCATGGTTTTTGTATTTGGAATTGTCGCGCTTGGGAGGGTTCCTTGAGTTTGCGTGGAGAGTTGTTGGGCTATTTGTCCCATCTGAACCTCGAGATTTTTTTATAGAAGTTGTGGTGTTCCTCTGTTTATTTTATGTCTCTTCTTGGAATTGAATACTGTGAGCTGTCATTTTTCAATAGCTATCTCCCATTCTACTTTCTGAGGAGCCTGTTGTCGCTGTTGATATTGAGGTTGATTTTGATCTTTCCAAGAGAAGTTAGGATGATTCTTCCACCCTGGATTATAAGTATGAGAATAAGGATTATTCTGCTTTAGAAACTTTATCTCTTAAATTTGTTTAGCAGTGGCAACGTAGTGTGCAGTAAAATGGGGTCCACTATAAATCTCACAACTTATAGCTTGGACAGATTGAACTTGAGCTACATTTTGAGTACTTACATTCATTGGTTTAAGCCTTCTTTCTACTTTAACTTAGATTTAATCTTCCATTTTCACAACTTGATTAACCATCTTTAAGTCAATTGTTCCTTTCGGTTTACCCACACTACAATCATACAGTTCCAAATACTCATTTGCAGCAATGACTTTAATGACCTTCTTAATACCAGTGGATGTTGTAAGGTTTGATGAGCCATCGACTGCCGTATCAATTAATTGCTTAGTCTACATCTTGAGACCATTCATAAACATCTGTATATGTTCAGTTTGATCCATGTTATGAGTAGGACATGCAACCAATAACCTTTTGAACCTTTTATACGCATCGCCTCAATGATTCTCCTTCCTTCTGTTTAAAATTCATGATGTCATATCTTTTACGAATATACACAAAGACATGAAAATACTCATTAAGAAAGGCCTTCTCCATCTCTTCCCGCGTGGAAATACTTTCAGCGGGTAACGAGTAAAATCACTCTTCAGTATCTTCAGAGAGAGTGAACGGAAACATTCTTAATTTTTTTGCTTCATCAGTGTGCCCATCAATCTTGAGAGTAGTGCTCATTGTTAGAAATCTTTGTAGATGTTTGTTGGCATCTTCATTAACCTTTTCGGTGAAAGGTTTCCTCTCAAGTTGGGTGATAGTGCTTGGATGCAACTGGAAATTTTCCATATTCACTGGTTGGTTTACAATTGTTAACCTACCAGACGGTGCATTAGCTCTACCATAATCAACAAGTAGTCTCTCTGCTGGTGGAACTCCTTCCATAGTTACAATATCTGTATCTGAGTCTGAGCCTGGGTCAGAATGCTCTGAATGAACATAGACTCTTTCTTCTTCTAGTGTTGATGTAACACCCCAAATTCTATTGAGAATATTTATTTAATTTATTTAAATAAGAATATTCGCATTTTAGTAATTTTTGGTGGTTGTTGTAGAATATTGAGAATTATGAATTTTGGGCTATTTATTTAAATAATAGATTATAATATGAATATATTAGTATTATTATTAATTTAAATAAATATAAGTTAACTAAGGGCAAATTGGACAATTGAGGAGGAGTTAGTGAGGGTAATATTGGAAAGCCCAATTTTAAGGTCCAAAGTTAGGTTTAACAAAAAGAAATTATGATGGGATTAGGATTCATTTTGTTAGACCGTGAAAAGAATTGAGGCCAGAGCTCTGAGGAGGAGGTTTGAGGCAAAAGTTTCAAAAGGTTTTCTGAAAGATAAGAGAAGACTTAGAGTCAGCAATTAAGGTATGAGGAGTATTGCCTTCATTGTTTTTAATGTATAATTTCAATGTATTTAAGGCCGGTTTAAAGGGTTTAAAGGGTTTGAGGTTGATTATGAGATAAAGGGAATTTGGCCTTCGTGGCCTAAATCTATTATTAAGATTTTAACCGTAGGAATTTAAACTGGTGGTCTGATAGGTTCGAGGCCGATTTGGATTTTGAAGGAAATTAGGCCTTCGTGGCCAAAACTCTGATTTGACATTTGTCTAACTCGATAGAGTAATTTGATAGTGAGGGACTCTAATGATTGTGGTGTAGTTGTAAGAAGTTATGGGAATTAGAGCGTGAATATGATGCGGGATAGGCCTAATAAGTCGTAGATTTTATGCATTTATCGTCGTAAGACCTTAGGGATGATTTAGAGATGTTTTTGGGTTATTGAGGAAGTGAATCATGAGACTTTTGGGTTGATTTTAGGTTCTGGTGCATAATAGTGTTTTGCTGTCATCGCGTGTTCGTGCAGCGAAGAATCCTTCGCACAGCGAACGAAGCTCGTCCCAGACTCGCACTGCGAAGAATCCTTCGCACAACAAAGAAACTCGCGCCAGACTCGCACAACGAACTTGCTAGTGAACGTAGCAGAGTTTGACGAATTCTGACCTTGTGCAGTGATGCCTTGATGTTTTGATGTTGTGATTTCTTTGATAAATTACCATGAGCATGACTATGATTTCTACGTGATTAATACATGATATTATGATGATTACCATGTGTATGACTATGACTATGATTTCTACGTGATTAATACATGATAGTATGATGATTACCATGGGTATAATTGTGAATTCTATGTGATTAATATATGATAGTATGATGAATTACCATGAGTATGACTGTGATACTATGTGATTAGTACATGATTATATGATGATTCCTATGATGTAATGATGATGAGCTATGATGATATTTCCATGAGTTTTGATGATTCTATAATGACATGATATATGATGATGATTGTGATGATGGTGATTATGATGAATGATGATGCACCTATGATGTTATTATAAGGATGATTATTGACGTGTGCATCATGCATTCATGTGCATTCGGACTTCGGTTCAGGACCTTGATTTCTTTGGCTTCAGTCCCATTGTGTGGATGTGAGGTATTTTGATGTGCTCCGATTCTCGAGTAGAATTGATCCTATTGATGGGGATCTATGGAGGGTTGATGGCCCATTGCCCATCGAGTTTTGATGATTGGTATCACATGCATTGAGTCTTGTTGCATTTGCATTCATGAGATGATCTTGAGTAATTTATGATGTTGTGGCCTTTGATATCCATTGATGAATATGATTATGTTGAATATGAAAATGACGCCATTTTATATATTGATTTCCTACATTGATTATTGTCACGGTGAGAATTGGATGTCAAATTATTAATTAATTTGAATCTTAATTCATTTAGTTCACCACCGGTCTTTTATTTGTCCAAAGGAAGGGAAAAAGATCGAATTACCCACAATGCAATGCAAATGCAAAAGCTAGAGAGTTTAGGTTCGGAGGTTGGTTAAACTTAGGGAAGGTGCTAGCATCCTAAGTTTCTGTAGTACTCTACATGAACATCTTATTTTATATGTTGTTTATTGCTATGGGTTATCTGCTTAGGGATGAAAAACCTAATGGTTTAATTCTAAGTATACTCGCCAAGACGTTGCATCTTGTGCCTACATATCTTGACGGGAAGGAATCAGAGTAATTGTAGTTCCCCTAAAGGATTTGAGGAATCATTGACTGTTGGTCAAAGTTCCTAAGGGATAAGGGTAGTTGATTGATTGATTATAGGAGAAAAGATGAGTCGTCATCTCGAGAGAGATTACTCGACTTAACCACCACAACTTGTAGGATATGGTCTTTGCATCGTCTTAAGAGAAGGGCTCAAGCACTCGGATTTTCTCGACGAGTATGCCACTAGCTCTCTTAAGCGGAAAAGATCCTACATTTATCGATTGTATTGTTATGGGGCAGGAGATTTATCTCGACTGTCAAGATGACTAACATCTTATTCTTTAATAGTTTAAATGGTTGATTTGAGTTGAAATCGGCTTATCTAAGTTGTAAAGATAAAAGGCGGAGTTCCTCTTTATGGGGTAGGATCTAACTTAGAATGATCGACTTGAATGGGATCTGTTGTACCCCAAAATTTGACCAACCTCTTTTCTTAATCTTTGGCTTATGTTTCATTGCATTTTAGAATCTTGCATTTGCATAGTATAGTTCTTACAGGGGATCAAGTGTCTGTATGTGTCCTATCCAAGAGGAGAGCCTTATTGACCACAAGCTCAAGCAAGGGCATTGGTAGAGGTTGTTGTATGTGTGTCATCATCATGAAGTTATCAGAGCTCCTAGAGAGGAGAGGTGTGCCATAGCAGTATCAAGGAACCATCAGAAGGTTGTCAAGGGGTCCATGAAGATTTAATATTGGTGTAATCGTGAGGTAGAGGCTTTTTGAGTACCTCATAGGTCATTGTGGAGTGGGAATGGTCACTCAGTTCATCTGCATAATGCCTAGGCAAAAAGGGTAAACTTAGGGTTTCATTTTTAATCAGGATAAAATTGTTTTTTGGAGCAAAACTTTATTTCATGGTCTTCTATATGTCCTAAGGTATTTGGGGATGGGATATTGATCATCAATTTTAATCAGAAAGGCTTCAATTAATCAGTCAATTGAAAATTAGAAGATTTGGGGAAAAAGTCAATTGTGCAGTGAAAAAGTCAAGTCCTGACTTTTTGAGGTCAAGATCATGATCCTCAAGCTCAATATGACCAATGGATATAATTTGATCAAGAAAATTCAAGGAAATCATGAAAAATCAAGAATTGTTGAAAGTTGCTATTTTGGGGAATTAGGGTTTTAGAAACCTTCTATTTTTGGAAAGTTTTATGGTTGAAGTAGTCATCTTCAAGGTCGTTTTTCTTCATGATCAAGGTTTTAAATGTACTTGGCTCAAACATCAAAGTTGTTCCTTGTATTTCAAGCTTTCTTTTGAGTATCAATTCATAATCATATGATACTTAGAGCTCAAGTTATGATCAATCAAAGTTGGAGATTTTTAATGACTTCAAAGTTGGCAAGTTGGACAGATTTTTGCACTCACTATGCAAGCCAATTTTCATCACTTTCTTGATGTCAAATGAAGCTTTGTCCTAAATTAAAGTTGTAGAGCATGTTACAAGCTTTCCAAAAAGTCCAAGAAGTCCTCACTATGATTTGGGAAGCTCAATTTATGGTTTTGCAAAGTTGAGGAAAAATAAGGCAAAATCCATAACTTATAATTTTTTCTAAGTTATTTGTAGACAGTCTGCATGCCATGCTTTTCAACCTCAAATTTTATGATCTTCCAATGATCAAATGGAACTTTCACCAACATGAAATTTGTTCTACTCCATGCCCTCTTTCATTTGAGCACAAGATCGAAGCAAATGGAGTTTTGTGCACAAAGTTATCATTGCTCAAAGTTGATGGGTTGAACATATTTTTAATGCTTGTGTTACAAAGTCATTTTGGCATACCTTGCATTTTCATCATACAGCCTGGTACACTCCTCAAACCATGCGCATGATGCTGGTCTTGGAGCACTCCAAACATTTCCCAAACAAGCCAAACACCCAATGTACCATTTTGTCCATTTTTCAAATCCTTTGCCCAAACAAGAAAGGGACAAATTTGCTTTGTTCTGTTGCATACAGCCACACCATTATGCTCTTTCCACTAAAACAAAACAAACTTCATGTTCAAACTAGCTGGTGTACCATCTCTCTAATCCACCATTGATTCAAAAATTCTTGAAAATTCAACATTTACACCATTGATATTTCACCATGGTAAAACCCTAGCCACCATTTTGCAACTAAACATATAAGAATGTTAACTAAATTTAATGGTAAAATAATTTCTAAAAACCACTGATCAGAGCTCATCATCGTTAGAAGAGTATTCGTCAACGACTACATATGAAACTATCTCTTTCTTACGGTATCTGTTAGCCTGGGTTTTTTTAGCTTTCAAATGTTCGACCTGTCAGACCCTATCAGCTAGTTGCGCCATATCTCTGAGATATTGCGTGTCTAACTTTTTCCTGATTGAGTAATCTAAGCCACCAGCCGCCATCTCGACTAGCTCATGTTCAGGGACTTGAGTGAAGAATCGTGCTTTCAAAAGTCTAATCTTGTTAAGATATTGTTCCACCGACTCTGTGACCTTCTGTTTGACACTGGCTAACTCTTTCAGACTAATTTTCGATTGTCCCATGTAAAACTGTTCATGAAATAACCTTTCTAATTGTGCCCATGTATGGACAGACTATAGGGGTAACATGGTAAATCAAGTAAATGCATTCCTTGTTATGGAACTTGGAAAATCCTTCATTTTCAAGTCCTCATTGTTTGCTATGTCACCAGCTTCAGTTTGATATATAGCAACATGTTTGACGGTGGACTTTTTAGTCTCTCCGACGAATATGGTGAACTTCGGAACCTTTCATCCCATAGGAAGCTCTGTTGGCAAAACAAAGTCTGGTAGTGGAGACGTATATGTTGGTCGTCGAAGGCCTGGGTTTGCTCTATTGCGAACCATAATCTGTTCCACCATAGCTTCTAAGTTTGGTTCGCCAGTCGTGGCTTTGTGTCGAACTTGCCTGACCATATAGTTTGGGTCTTGGTTCCTATAGACTAAAACAACAGGAGGCCTTTGGGCCATCCTAGGTGTGTGTTCAACCTCATGGGGTTGCTGATCAATTGTTTTGTTGAAGACTTTGTCTTGTCGAATTGGCGTCTCCGGTTTAGGCATAGGAGTTTGTCGACCCAGGCCCCTAGAAGCTCCTAGGAAATCACCTATCTGTTTCATTTGAGTCGCAAACTGTTGGTAACTCTGGGTCGAATCTTGTATTAATGGTCTTAATATGGTGCCCATTTGCTAGGTCAACATGTGAACCATTTCGTGATTACTTTCATCCATCTGTTGTCTCAAAACGGCGACAGAACTTGAGGTTAAACCTTGAATTGATTGAGATGGAAGACTAAGCCCTGAGGGCCTAGTAAGTTGGTTTGCCAAAGGCCCTAATCCTTGATATGGTGAGAAAGCTGATGATGAACTTTCTCCAAAGAGTGGACTACTATGATGTAAGCTCGACATGAACTCTGTTGGCATCCCAAAGACTCGAGGCGTTAATCCTTGATATAATGTAAGCTCGACATGAACTTTCTGTCAAAGCAGGTTTTTGATCTTAAGTGTTCTCGTTTCCCCTTTGTGTCTGGTAATTTGATCCGCTATCAACATGGAGTCTGAATTGAAGAGGACTGTCACTTACAAGTTCCCGCTGCCAGAGTTAAGACCTTTATTTGGTCTTATTTCCATGGCTAGTTCTGGTGTCATTGAAGATTTCAAAAAAGACTATGGGAAGATTCTGAGTTTCGCCCATAAAATCTCAGGATATGAACAAAGAGCTATCCACACTCTGCTATAATTCTATGACCCTCAGCTGCGCTGTTTCATATTCCCCGATTATGTCCTAGTTCCTACCTTGGAGGAGTCCACTTTTCTGATGGGAGTTCTAGTCTTAGAAGAGATGTCTTTCTTTCATTCCGACAAGGAACCTGACCTGACAAAGTTGGCCAATGCTCTTTATTTGAGAAAATATAAATTGGAAGGTAACATGGTCTGTAGGAATGGGGCTTCTGATTTTCCTTTGTCTTTCTTGGTGGGTAAGGCTCAACATTTTCCTAAGGAAGGTTGTTGGGTGGTTTTCAATTCTATTCTAGCATTGTGCATATATGGTATAGTTCTGTTTCCTAACATACCAGACTTTGTTGATATGGACGCTTTTCACATATTCGCTTCCAAGAATCCTGTACCTACTCTTCTAGGAGATCTGTACCATTTAGTGCATTACAAAAATGAGAAGAGGAGAGGGAAGAATGTTTCTTGTTTTCCACCACTCCTCCACAAGTGGTTTATGAATCACCTTCTGTGCATCAGAGCTTTTGTTGATACATGGGATACATCTGAATGGTCAGAAAGGCTTATGGGCTTGACATCTAAGAATACTGTCTAGTTTAACCGAGATTTACTAGGCGTGGAGATCATCTTTAGCTTTGGGAACTTTCATAATGTACCTCTGATGGGAAGAAAATATGGGATTAACTACAACCCTTCTCTTGCTATCAGACAGTTCGGTTATGCTTTGAAGGGGCCCACGAAGAAGGAGGAAGTACATGAATCTTTGTATTTCACAGGTGCAGCTGATTTTGATACTTTGGCCAGGATAAAGGAAGCCTGGGGAAGAGTTCATCAGAGAGGAAAACTTTCTTTGGGTAAGGGCGAATGCAGAGCTTATGGACCTTATGTGGATTAGATCAAGGAGAGGATGGAGAAAATGTTGTTACCTTTCCCTTCTCGAGAACCCCTATATCCTGTAGTTGTTAAAGAACCTATGACAGTCGATATTCAGAGATACAATAAGCTGTGGGCAAAAAAAGAAGAATTACGCAAGGAGAATGAAGAGTTAAAAAAAGAAGTTAGTCAATTAAAGAGTGATACGAATGAAGCAGTCTACTTAGCAAAGACGAAGACAAAAGCTTTGGCTAAGATGGAAGAAGAATTAGCATAGGAGAATCGAGTGTGAGGACGAGTCAATCAAGATTTGAAGAGCACTGATAGTGTCCTTAAGCATAAGAAGAAAGAGCTGGATAAGGCATACCTGGAGATATCCAAGTTCAATGATCAGTGGAACGCTGTATTAACTGCTAATAAAGGAAGGGAAGATGAGCTTTATAGAAAAATTGACAGATTGAAGACACAACTCAAAATCAAGGATGAAAAAGCTTCAATGGAATCGTCTCGCCGGTATGTAAGTGATTGAAAGTTATGAGAAACCCTGTCAGCATTGGAGGATTTCAAGATAAGGGCAGAATTGAAGAAGCCGAGACTTAAAGATGCCTTCAGAGAGGATGCTTGGGAAGATTACGCTCAAAGCTTGAAAGATGTTATTCGCAGAAAAGAGTTGCTCATATAGGCGTTAGTTGCAAGGCTTGAGCATCCGGACACAAAGGAGTTGTTAAAGGAATTTTAGACTCATTACAGTGGCTGAAGAGAGTTATTTGATACAACATTCCTTTTTTTTTTCTTCATTTTGTTTTCATCTTGTATTATGGCCATCACCAGACTTGTTGGATGGGGTCGTAGGATTATTTGCAGTTGTATCTCTTGACGTTGTCTTGTGTACGCTAACTTCCATTCTCATTTTATTTATGAGAGAAGATTTATGATTCTATCTTTTGTTATCCCGTTTTGCTGTTTGTTCGTGGAACTAGAATCAAGGGGAAGATCTCCCTGAATCATATATACATGCTTGCATTTTGCATTATCATTCTCATTTGTATAACATGTGTTCTTGGGGCCTCCAATCTTATCTCTGCTTGGTTTTCTCCAACAGTTAACAGGATAGCATATCCAATTTTCCATAGATATTCTACAAGAGGGAATCAACGAAGAATCATGGACCAAGTGCAACAAGAGCTGCAGGAGTTCAGAGACAAGATGACGCAATTTATGGAGATGATGCAAGGGGTAGCCAACGGGCAAAAACAATTGAGAACTCTGGTTCAACCACTGATAGCATGGGTGGATGGCAGTGGTGTTCTGCATGGAGGAACTACTTTTATTCCTCCTCCAGTTGATGGTAGCATTTCTCAAGCCAACGTCGTCCCAACTGTTGTTAACCCTCTAGGCTGAGGTCACCAGGGAGGAGTCCATATAACCGGTGCGGGAGGCGGCGTGGGTGCTGCACATGGAGCTGCAGGTCCTCATTGGGAAGAAGATAATCAAGATGATGTATTTTTGATGAGAGACTTGGATATGGGTCTCCCCACAGAAGCTGACAAGAGATTCAAGATGCTCGAAGAGAAGATGAAAAGCCTCGAGAACCAAAATTCTTTAGGACTCGACATGTCGAATCTGGGACTGGTGCTAGGGGTCAAAATTCCCCCTAAATTCAAAGTACCAGATTTTGACAAGTACAAAGGGACAAATTGTCCTAGAGTACATCTTAGGGCTTACTTTTGGAAGATGTCAGCCTATTCGGATGACGAGAAACTTTTAATGCATTTCTTCCAAGACAGTCTGTCGGGTCCTTCTCTAGAATGGTATATGGGTCTGGAAGGGACACATATAAGGAGTTGGAGAGATTTGGGAGAAGCCTTTGTGCATCACTACCAATACAACAGTGATTTGGCACCTAACATGGTACAATTGCAAAATTTATCATAGAGAAATAATGAGGGATTCAAGGAGTATGCCCAGAGGTGGCGGGAATTAGCAGCCAGAGTTCAACCCTCAATGGTGGAACGCGAACTAATTGACATGTTCATGGCAACCTTGCTAGGAACATACTACGAGAAATTGATTGGATGCATGCTGGGAGCTTTTCAGACTTAGTAATGGTAGGGGAAAGAGTGGAAAATGGAATAAAGACAGGGAAGATACAAAGTGGAGAGGGGTCTACGTTAGGAGGAATGAGGAAAACATATGGGAACCCGAAGAAAAGGGAAGGAGACATGAATGGCGCATCAGCCTACAGAAGCAGAGACCGAGTGCAACATCAACGTCAGTACCAACCTCAACATCAGCATCAACAACAAGTTGCTAGTATAGCTTTCCGGCTGTACCACAACAACCGACTATTGTGCCTCGCCGTTATCAAGACAGAGGAAGGATGGCCAACAGCCAGTTCGACACGCCTCCCATGACTTACTCTCAGCTATTGCAACATCTGTTACAGTTGCAACTTATTCAGAAGAGGACGTTGGCGCTACTCACTAGTACGCCTCCACGGGTTATGACACAAACGCAAGGTGTGATTTCCATTCCAATGCTCCGGGTCAAAACATTGATAACTGCAAATATTTTAAGCATAAAGTGCAGGATTTGCTTGACTCTAAAGCAATCAATTTCACGAATGAGACCTCAAATGTGAATCAGAATCCCATGCCAAATCATAGAGTGGCCAGAACTAATGTTGTTATTAAGGGAGAAAGGTTAAACCTGATAACTAATGTTGCGGAATTGAAGACGCCTTTGAGCTATGTGAAAGGCGGATTTCTAAAGAATGGTGTTTATCCAGGTTGTTTAGAAGGCTGTGTAGAATGTGTGTGCATCCAGAGGGCTGAGTTGCATTGAAAAATCATATTCAAAGTTTGATCGGTGAAGGCAGTTTACAATTTGACAGAATTATAGGGGACGAAGAAGTGAAGGAAGTCAATAATGAGCGGCAACAATTTCGATCCCATATCGGACAATCAAAATTTTAGCGCCGCCAAGGCCAGCTCCTGTTATCATTACCACACCAGGACCGGTACCCTAGGAGAGCACCAAGGCCATTCCTTGGAACTATGGGGCAGAGGTGTTCTGCAATGGGCACAAACAAGAGTTGGTGGAGACATCATTTGAAGGTACTTCTATTGACAATATTATTGGATCAGGGGGGATAACTAGGAGTGGCAGAGTTTTCTCTCCACCTGAAACTAATGCTGGAAAGAATGACAAAGGTAAAGGTAAAGCTGCAATAGAAGAAGAGGGTCAACAACAAGGGGAGAAAGACTCCTTGACTAAAGATGCTGAAGAGTTCATGAGACTTATTCGTAAAAGTAATTACAAGATCGTAGATCACTTGCATCAGACACCTTCTAAAATCTCAATCCTATCATTGTTGTTATGCTCTGAGGCATATAAAAATGCTATGTTGAGAATCTTGAATATGACATATGTACCACATGAGATTTCTGTTAATCAACTGGAAGGAGTAGTGGCTCATGTCAATGCTGGTAATGGTTTGGGTTTTATTGATTTGGATCTAACTCCTGCTCGGAGAAATCACAATCACGCTCTGCATATATCCATAGAGTGTAGAGGAGCTATTCTATCCCATGTGCTAGTTGATACAAGATCATCGCTCAATGTGTTGCCGAAGAAAGCACTGATGAAGCTAGACACTTAAGGTTTGATTTGTACTCTAAGTGATCTGGTAGTAAGGGCATTTGAAGGGACTAGGAGGTCAGTATTTGGTGAAGTCACGTTGCTAATCCAAGTGGGTCTAGAGATCTTCGATGCAGTCTTTTATATCATGGATATCCAGCCTGCTTATAGCTGTTTACTCGGCCAGCCGTGGATACACTCTGCTGAGGCAGTCACCTCGACTTTGCACCAGAAATTGAAGTATATGGTGGAGGGGATGATTGTTATAGCCTGTGGAGAAGAAGGTATTATGATCAGTCATCTGTCATCTTTCAAGTATGTGGAAATGGATGGTGAGATTTATGAGACGTTGTGTCAGGCTTTTGAAACTGTGTAAATTCAAGAAAAGCCTCTTGTAGAAGCTAAAGGTCCAGAGGTCTCGATGTCGTCATTTAAAGAAGCCTGTGCTATAGTGGAATCTATGTCTTCTCTGAAATGGGGCAAAGTACTCAATGTTCCTACTAAACACGACAAGTTCGGTCTGGGGTATAACCCATCTTCTTTAAGGGATCCTCCGAAGTACAGAGGACTCGTTCAATTTACCAGCGGTGGGGTCGTTTTTGATAGGATCAATGCTGTTGAGGATGATGAAGGGGATAGTGATTGCGATATGGATGCCTGGATCCGCCCATGTGTTCCCGGACAGAAACTTTGCAACTAGACTGTGGAGGAAATCGTCCAAGTCACTTAAGAAGAGTAATTTCCATTTGTTTTTTATTATGTCTGGTCCTACATTCTGCCCAAGACGTAGCGGTTTTTCCTTGTAGGGCCCCTTGGTTTATTTTCAAACTTTTTATCATGAATGAAAGGCGTTCTTTTTGCATTCAAATATTTTGATCCTTGTTTTTCTCTTTATTTTTAACAAAACATAAAATGACAATGTGTTTGTGTCTGTTTGCATATAATAATAAGCATAAAACATCAATCATGCAGGTTTCACATCTCAGATACCATCAATTTAGATTTGGCTATGACTCGATATGATTTCGACAATCCTATCTATCAAGACGAAGAAGAGAGTGATGAAGACTGTGACCTACCTGAAGAGCTGGCCAGACTTTTGAAACAAGAGGAAAAAGTTATTCTGCCTCATCAGGAGGATATTGAAGTCGTCAATCTGGGCACTGAAGACGACAAGAAAGAAGTTAGGGTCGGGGCTGCATTGGAAGACAATGTCAAGTGAATATTGGTAGAAATGCTCCAGGAGTACAGAGATGTCTTCGCTTGGTCGTATGAAGATATGCCAGGGTTGGATACTGATATAGTAGTGCACCGTCTACCTCTTCGAGAAGAATGTCCGTCTGTAAAGCAAAAGTTAAGAAGAACCAGGCCTGATATGGCAGTCAAGATCAAAGAAGAAGTCCATAAGCAGTTGGATGCTGGTTTTCTTGTCGTTACAAATTATCCTCTATGGGTTGCTAATATTGTTCCGGTGCCTAATAAAGATGGGAAGGTCAGGATGTGTGTCGATTATCGAGATCTAAATAGAGCGAGCCCAAAGGATGATTTCCCGCTCCCCCATATTGATGTTTTGGTTGATAATATTGCTCAATACTTTGTGTTTTCCTTCATGGATGGCTTCTCTGGGTATAACCAAATCAAAATGGCCCCAGACGACATGGAGAAAACTACTTTTATTACTCCGTGGGGAAGTTTTTGCTACAAAGTTATGCCTTTTGGATGGAAGGATGCAGGGGCAACTTATCAGCAGACAATGGTGACTCTCTTTCATGATATGATTCATCATGAGATCGAAGTATATGTTGATGACATGATTGCGAAGTCACAAATAGAGGAAATACATCTGGCCAATCTTCTCAAGTTGTTTGAAAGGTTAAGGAAGTTCAAGCTAAGGTTGAATCCTAACAAATGCACCTTTGGGGTGAGATCGGGGAAGTTGTTGGGTTTTATTGCTAGTGAAAGAGGAATTGAGGTAGATCCAACAAAGATAAAAGCTATACAAGAGATGCCTGAGCCAAGAACAGAGAAAGAAGTCTGTGGTTTCCTTGGGAGACTGAATTACATCGTGAGGTTCATATCACACCTTACAGCTACTTGTGAGCCTATTTTCAAGCTGTTGAGAAAAGATCAAGCGGTTGTTTGGAATGAAAATTGCCAGAAGGCTTTCGAGAAGATAAAAGAGTATTTGCAGGAACCTCCGATATTGATGCCTCTAGTTGTAGGGAGACCTTTGATTATGTATTTGAAGGTTCTTGAGAACTCAATGGGTTGTGTGCTCGGTCAACATGGAGAGACAGGTAGAAAAGAGCACGTTATCTACTACTTGAGTAAAAAGTTCATAGAATGTGAGTCAAGATACTCGATGCTAGAGAAGACATGTTGCGCACTTGCTTGGGCAGCTAAACGCTTAAGGCAATACATGTTAATCCATACAACCATGTTGATTTCAAAGATGGATCCGATCAAATATGGTTTTGACAGAATATGATATTCAATATGTTTCTCAAAAAGCCACTAAAGGGAGTGTTTTGGCAGAATATCTTGCAGAACAGCCGATTGAGGATTATCAGCCAAAGAGGTTTGAGTTTCTCAATGAAGATATAATGTTTCTGAAGATGAAGGACTGTGACAAGCCTCTACCTGACGAGGGTCTCAAGATTGGGTCTCAATGGAAGTTGGTTTTTGACGGTGTTGTTAACTCATACGACAACGGAATCGGGGAAATTATTACAACTCCTCACGATTCTCACATACCGTTCACTGCTCGATTAACGTTTGCTTGCACCAACAATGAAGCCGAATATGAAGCATGCATCATGGGTCTAGAAGAAGCTATTGATTTAAAAATTAAGAATCTAGATGTGTATGGTGATTCGGCCTTGGTCGTCAATCAGATCAAAGGAGAGTGGGAAACCCGTCAAGCCAATCTGGTGCCTTATATGATCTATGCAAGAAGACTACTGCCTTTTTTCGACAGGGTTGAATTTCATCATGTACTGAGGGCTGAAAATCAGATGGTGTCGCTACTGCGAAAATCGGCGCCGGCTGACAGAAGAGCCGCCACCGTGCGTTTTTATCCCTCAGAGCGGGAAAGGAAACGCTCGAAGTAAACCTCGCAAAAAACGGGGAAAGGTATGGTCATCGCAACCAAAACCTGGGTTCGGGAGTCGGTTACGCAAGGGGAAGGTATTAGCACCCCTCACGTCCGTCGTACTCGACGGGATCCACGCTTGCTTGGGTTGTCTACTGGATGCAAAACAATCTATCTACGGCTGCTAAATCTAAACGGAAGGGAATTGACTCGATAGAGCGTCGCACTCTATGCCTACGTATTCTCAAGAGAGAAAGTCAGAGTCAACGTAGTTCGGGACTACGGGGAAAATTGGCTCGCCAAGACCTCGCGTCTTGTGCCTACGTACTTCCACACTGCATGGAAGATCAGAGCTTTACGTAGTTCAGACTAACTACGGCTAAACAAAACATTCTCACACAGCAGTGAGAAAAACAACTGGCTTCACAGGGTCGGGAACCTATGGGCAAAACTACGGCTTGGTCTCAAATGCACTCGGGCAAGAGAGAAAAAGGGTGACAATTAGTCGTCAGCGGGAAGGTCTCGATCGCACAGCCGCGAGAGAACAGAAAAAGTCAGTCGTTAGTGTGCTCGCTAGGATATCGCATCCCATGCCTACATATTCTCGTCTGGTACGAGAAATCAGAGCATCTGTAGTTCGGCTACTATCGGGACCACAACTCAAATCTCGTTTTATTAATCTCTGAAAAATGATTACAATGGGTGGATACTGAAAATAAATCTCCTAGGAAACGCTATCCTATTCTATCCTGAAAAATTGAATGAAAATAGCCCCCTAACAAATGGGCTTCTAAACTATCCCTAAAATCGGAAAACAGTCCCTTAACAGATGGACATTTAAAACTACCTTTAAAAAGGAAAATAACTCTATGAAAATATATCCTAAAAAATGAACTCTAAAAAATATTAAGTCTACTATAATATTTTTTCCTTCTTTTCCAATCATTTTCTCACATATTTTTCTCTATATTTTTCTATGTATTTTTCTCTTCATTTTTCTTTTTCTTTCAATATTTTTCTTTCTATTTTCTTTTTCTTATCTATTTTTTCATATTTTCTCAATATTTTTCCTCATGTATTTTTTTTTTTTTTTATAATATTTTCCTTTCTATTTCTTTTTTCTTATAATCTTTTCTTTTGCAATTTGTTTTTTCTATTTATTTTTTCACAATATGAAACAATATATGCAAAAAAAAATATAAAAGAAAAGAAAAATAAGGGGAGGGGGTATGCTGATTACAGGGGGGTTGATACAAATAAAAAACAAAATAAAATCAAACTGCAGACTGGGCCCAACCCAGCTGCTATTGTTGCAACACGGAAGGGGGGTGAAGATTGAAACTGGGAGGTGTGCAGCTGGGAAATGGTATTGGGCTCGGGGACGGCCCATTACTCACACGCAGGGGGTGGATGCCCAAACAATGGGGTGTTGCTGCCAAAAAAAAAACATTGGGCTTCAGGCCCAAAACCCCCCTGGGTCCACCTTCCTCTTTCACTCTCATTCCCTCTGAAAACACCCGAAACCCTAGACTCCTTCCTCATGGCGCCGCCGCCGTAAATCCTCCGTCTCTGAGCTCTCCTGTCTTTCTCGTTTCCCCTTTTGCTCAGATCCCTCTCTCTCTCTCCATATCTCCAACTCCAGAAACATTCAAAGAAATAATTACTTGGAATCTCTGATGGTGACGAGATTCTTGAAGGTTCTGGAATGTATCTGAACATAGATCGTTGAAGACGAACCCTGGAAATGGACGAACGGATCTATATGGATGGTGTTGATGAAGACATTTCTGGAAAATGATGAATGTTCTTCACTAACGAAGATTGGAATTCGTGATGATGGTCTTGGATTTGGAAACCTGTTTGTAGAAACTGCAGATCAATGATGAATCTGGGGGATTGTTTGCAGAGCATTGAAGCTTCTGAGGACTGGTTTGATGACGTTCGTTGAAGCTTCGTCCTGGAGATTGGAAGAAGATGAAGACGGTGAAGAACCTGGATTTTGTTCTGAAGAACCTTGAAGAACTTTCTGGGTTTTAGGTGAAGATTGGTGTTTGTTGCTTGTGGTTGAGGTTCGAGTACGCATGTTCTTGGAGTTGCGTTCTGGAGATTGCAGGATGAAGGTGTTGTTGATTATGGAGATGATTATTGAAGGTTGAATCTGGAATTTTCTGGAAGAGATGAAGGGAGTTCTGGAAAATTGGAGATCGGAACAAGGTGAAGAAGGTTGATCGGTGATGGATGTTGTTACATTTTCTGGAAACGGCGGTGGTTGTTAACCGGAGGGGATGATTGGAGGAAAGAGATGGTGATCGGAGGCAGGTGGGAGATGAAGAAGGGAGGAAGATGTTGAAGGTTCTGGGTTTTTTCTGGGTTTGGTGATTTTCCGGTGAGGGGGCGGTGGCCGCCGACCATGCAGGCCGGCCGGTGGTGAACGGTGAGGGACTCAGGCGAGGGCAGGTGGAGAGGTGGTGTGGAGACACGTGTGGAGGTAGTGGGGTGGCGCTCCTGCATGCAGGACGCGTGGTGTGGGTGGTGTGGTTGCACGCATGTGCACCACGTGGCAGAGAGAGAGGAGAATGAAGCTGTGAGGTGGCGTGGATGTGAAGAAAAACGTGGGCCAGCCCCCGAAGCTACACGTGGCGAGGGGTATTTATAAGACTGAGTCTTCTGGCACGTTCTGGAATGTTCTGGACGTTGCTGGAACTGGCTGGAAAGAACTTGGACTGTTTCTGGACAATTGGGCTGCGAATTGGACAAAAAACTGACTCCATTCTGGACAAAAACCACTCCTTGGGCCTGCTAATTGGGCCTACACGAAAATGAATTAAAAACTCTAAAAACTGTAAATGAAATGGATTAGCCTAATTACACTAACCAGACCTAATTAACTATTAAAACTCAATTAATCCTAAAAATTCTAATTAACTCCTAACTAATAAAATCCTAATAAAATCTATATTAAATTCTAAAAAAAGACTATATTATTTACAAATGATTTAAAATCTATAAAAGAAAATAAAAGAAAAATCTATATTATTTATCTAAACTCTATTTACTAATAAAAGAAAATCTATATTATCTTATATCTAAAATTAAAAACATTTAATTTTCTATTAACAAAACTCATTTATTTAATAAGAAAAAAACTATATTAAAAGATTAAAAAAAGCTATTAACTATTTAAAAAACCATTAATATCCTAGAAAATTCTATATATGATTTAAAATCTATTTAAACCCTAAAAATGGCCAATAAAATCCAGAAAAATCCCAATAATTCCCCGAGGGACAAAATAAGTACCGAACGACACATAACACCGCGAGAGCACAACAAAATAGCCGGTAAAAATAAACGGGCACCGAAATATCCCAAAAAACGATTCTATCTATCTAAACTGATAAAAAATACCTGAAACACGAGACGAGAGTTGTGATCCCTGATAAAATCAAACAAAAATGAAACAATGCCCTGTATGCAATATGCAGATGCGAATGCGATTATGCGTCGAAACCTCGAGCCAGATACGAGACCCGGTTGGTCAAATTTTGGGGTGCAACAGCTGCCCCTATTCAAGCGACTTCGACCTGAATGGGTGAAGAGCGCTCAGCCTTCAAACATTCAAGGTAGATGACGGTTGAATACAAATGGAACCCTGAAATTTGCCAACCGCGGGAATATACTGCAAAACTGCTTGAGGAATAGCTTCCAATAACTGAAGTTTGGTTGTCACGGCCACAACTGATCAATTTTCTGATAAATTTTCTTCTCCTTTTCAACACCTGTGTGACGCCACAAGTATTGAAATAATGCTTCAGAGAAGCAAACGACTTGATTCCCATCTCTCTCGTGGGATCAAATCTGGTCAACTCACAGTTCACTGCGAACTTGAGGACAATTCTCCTGGGGGAATTCTGAATGGAACTGGCTGGCACCTATTTTGACGAAGGGGGCAGCTTCAGAAGTTCGATATGTCAATCTTTGTTGTTGTTGTTGTTTTTTTTTTTTTTTCGATGCTGACGTAACAACCAAATGAAGAATCACTCCGCTGGGGAAGTCGAGAAACTGAACCAAACATCTCTGCAGGTGAACAAATTCGAAATCCAATAGGTAGCCATCCTGGTCTATGTTTCGACATGCGTATGCTTGATAATGATGCAATGCCCTATATGACATGTAAATGCTATGCGTTCTGTTTGAAAATGCGAGGCCCAGACGGCATGGAAATATTATATGTTTGATAGATGCAATGACTATATATGCAAATGCTAATGCAGGCTCGAGCTGCCAGAGAACACCAGGTCTGAAAACCACTTGGCAAAATAAATGCCGAAGGTATCGTCAACTCTACTGGGGATGAACTGAAGCCACAGAATCGTCTCAGCAAAATAAATGCTGGAAACGGGAAATCAAATCCACTGAGGATAACCGTCCTGCCGGAGAAATGGAAAGGCAACCCTGCTTGGCGACTTCACCGGGGAAAGAAAACAACTCTGCTCGGGGATGCTTCCTTCAAACCATTGGCAACTGATTGTACTCTTTAGGGATTGACCCAAACTGGGATTGATTGCGCGCGGCACACTGCTGGAAATGCCCCTACCATCACGGATATCAATCTTAATCTGCTAAGGATACTCCTGATCCTACTCTGATACGGGGTAAAATACGATCTCGACTCTTCCGGGGATAACAAGCAACTTTTATCTGCTGAAGAGTAACAATTCTGATTTAACAACATCCACAAGGATTTCAACCATTAATCGGGGCACTGTATCTGTCGAGCTTCGTATCGGGGAACATGACAACATGCGGGTCATTGGGAACTACGGTGTCAGATACCTTTAGGTTTTTTGCTTTTTTGGTTTAGGATAAACACGGATTATGTACACAGTGGAAGATGTGGAAATACTAGACGAGAACTAGTATTCAAAGGTAGACTACCAGGCGAGAACTGATAGGAAAATAGGTTATCAGACGAGAATTGATTTGGTTTTTGACCATCAGACGGGCTGACTGGATAACAGACTGAGGTATAGACAACCAGGCGAGAACTGGCTGGAAGCTGACGTACACCAGATGAGAACTGGTATAACACATAGGTTAAAACACACGATGACCAGACGAGAACTGGTTATGCAACGATATGTACCAGGCGAGAACTGATACAACACTTGAAGAAACGGTAACCAGACGAGAACTGGTTACAATAAACTGCACCAGACGGGAACTGCTGCTTACAATAAACTGCACCAGACGAGAACTGATACTTACAATAAACTGCACCAGACGAGAACTGATACTTACGAAAGGGTGGGCCAGACGAGAACTGGTTACCGATTTGCCAGGCGAGAACTGGACTTTGGAAACGATTGGTTACTGACACGCAACAGGTTTAAACTGTAGGATAATGATCCAACGACAACAAGACCTTCTTATTTGAAAGGCTCAGGTTTTTGATAAGGGTATTGGCATGATTCCCCGATACTCAACTCCGGCTGGGGATAAACAGGCTGGTTTTGAACAACTTGCCCCAGTACACTCAGCTGGGGATAGAAAAGACTGGCTTGCACAACTTGCCCCAGTACAATTCAACTTGCCCCAATCTAACTCTTGGGAATACCTGCTCCGAACAGCTTGCTATGAGACGACTTCGAGAATATTTGCCCTGACATCTGCACGACAAAAGAATTCAATCTCCAATTAACCTCCATCAACCCAGCTGGTTTCAACATTCTCTGCGATGACTTGCCCCTGAATGAGCGTTCTAGCGACTTAACCCGATCTGATTATCCACTGGAAGCATCTGCTTTCACATCTCAGCGCTCTGAATAACTGCCCCTGAATGGCTCTCGAGAAGACTCACTTCTGATCAACTGCTTTTCAAACAAAATGCCCCTGATCGACTGGAGCTTCGGGACTTGTCCTTTAGACTAACTGATTCCGAACTTACTGGAAGATAATGCCCCTGATTCATTGAGCTTCACAACATACACCATTCTGGTTCAGACTGCTGAATTACTCAGTCCTGCTCGATTATTCCTGCTGGAATTTCTTTCATGCCAACTACTAACCTGCAATTAAAATTGTCTGTCTACGAATGGTAATCTTAATGCAATGGTTATGCAGATTTTGAAAAAATTTGAGCTGTCACTCATTTACATGCATATGATTGTGAGTGACGAATGAACCAAAGTTCAAACGTAGTGCGTACGTGGTCAGCGAAAAATACAACAAGGATGTGACTAGCAAGTCAAGAAGGAGTCAGGTTACTCAACCTTATCGTAATGCGCTTCAGACTAACCCTACCTCAATTAGGTCTTTTACGGGCTGTATCGTGGTCGGGTTCACGGTTCGTGAAACAAAGGATATTTGGCTCAAATTTTGATTTGTACCCACCCCTTCTACGTGATGATCTCCGATCCTAAGGTTCAGTTAACCTGGCACAAGCGCTCGCCTCTTCGAGAGGTATGTTGAATGGTGAGACCCACAGTTAAGGAACTCACAAGCTTTTCTTCTAGAGTGATAGTTACTCTTTCTTCGCTTTCAGTGTCTGTGTACACAACTTTGTGATTTGCTGGGGAAAAATTTTCTTTTTAATCCCTCTTTTTCATTCTTTTGATTCCCTAATTTTTGCCTGGACTGACTCATTTTGAGTTCTTTTCGATTTTTCGATTTCTTTTGAAGTCCAGCGGGATGCCCTGATTTTTTGCCTAAGTATTAGCTTTCTAGCTTTTCTTTCTTTTTACTTAGCGGGCTTTCTTTCTTTCTTTTGGAACAAAGTCGCGTGACACTGGTTGTCTTGATTGCTCCGAAAGGATTGTAACTGTCTCACTCCTGATTGGTGAGATTTGACCTCTTGAAAGGTGTAAACTGATTGGTCCTCGAAAGACAACACTCCTTTGTAAGACTTGAACGCTTGGTCAAGCCAACTGACAACTACCCTGCCCCGGGTTAAGACGTAAGGGTTAAAAAGTCCGAAGAACTTCTACTTCCTGGCTTGAAGTGGTTAACAAGGGACTAACTCCTTATATCTCCAGTGTTTGGGGAATTTGAAACAATGCCTTGTACGTCATCGGTACGGTCTTATCTGAAGGCATACGATCATCGGTTATGAGTTTCAGTTTCGTCATCCTCCCTCCTAACTTTGCTAGTTACAGCGAAAAAATGGAGTGAATAAAATGCAAGTGTCAGTGCAATGCAATAAATGAGCGACAACGACATGACTAATTCAGAAAAATGCATAGTCACTTTATTATCACCATTCGAAACATACAACATTTAAAGCAGGTAGTAACTAACAGAAAAAGGAACTACAAATGCAAATGATGTATAGTCTGAGGACTGCCAATGCTGAGGCGCCCGCCTGTCTGAACCACTGGCTTTTGCTGGGGAATACTTCCCGAGTCTACGAGCTTAGACAGCTGAGGGGTTGGGATGAACAAACAGAAACCCTTCTCGAAAGGAAATGCGATCATGATCAATCAACTGCTTTACCTTCTCCTGAAATGCTTTACAATCTTCTGTTGAATGCCCTGGAGAGCCACCATGATAACCACACTGAACGTGGGGATTGTACCCAGGAGGGTAAGGTTCTGGAACTGGCTTAAGAGCTTTAGGTTCCACCAAAGACTTCTGGATCAAAGATGGTAGCAACTGACTATACGGCATAGGCACTGGGTGAGAAGGACCATTCCTTCGTTCCAAGTTGTTACGAGGTCTGTTCTGATTCTGACGCTGATTCTGGTAACCTCGGCCACGGGCTCGCTGATTTGCAATAGAAGCGACATAAGGTTCCTGATATGGTGCCCCAGGTACAACTGTCTGTTCAGAATAACGAGACACAGAAGATACTGACCGCTGAGAAGACGGAGAACCAACAGACTTCACCGATTCGACTTGAGGATATCCAACATTTGTCAGGACCGCATTGATCATAGCTTCATCTTCAGATTGAGAGCTACAGAGAGATTCAGTTTCACTGGCCTGACCTCTTGAAACATTCGGGATTCTTCCAGTCTTTACACCATACTCGATGTGCTCTCCCGTCCTTACCAACTCAGTGAAATTTGGTGCGGCTCCAAGCATTCTTTCGAAGTACGGGCTCTGCAAGGAGTTTACAAACATGCCTTTCAGCTCTTGGTCTAGGAGCGGTGGTTGCACTCTACCAGCAAATTCTCTCCATCTCTGAACATACTTTCTGAAAGATTCATTGTTCCCTTGAGACAATTCTTGCAGCTGCATGCGAATAGGAGCTTCGTCAAGATTATAGTCGTACTGCTTTAGAAAAGCTCTGGCTAAATCCATCCATGATCGGATCTGATCACGCTCTAACTGCATATACCAACTCAGAGGTGCCCCAGTCAGACTATCTTGAAAGCAATGAATCATCAGCTTGTCGTTGTGCACAAATGAAGTCATTCTTCGGCAGAACATCACCAAATGTTGCTTCGGGCAACTATCTCCTTTGTACCTTTCAAACCTCGGCATTCTGAACTTTGGAGGTAACACTAGGCCAGGAACCAGACACATATCTGCGGCACTAGGAGTAACAACGTCTTTACCTTTCAAGGCTTTGAATCTCTCATCTAATGCACGAAACCTCTCAGCATACACGGGAGCCAATGGGTCTTCATTCTTTGCTGTCGGGACCTCTCTTCGGGGCTTTGGCACAGGGAAGGCAAAACCCTGGTAGTCTGAGACATCAACAGAAGGAGGACGTTCACCTCGGGCAACAAACTGCTCACGCAGACCTTGGTCTTCAACAGATGGCTGCACAGGCTGAGCTGCAGTAAGGTTGTTCACTTGCGGAAAGTCTTCGTCGTGCGGAGATCCATACAGAGGATTGGACGTCACGGTGAAACCTGACAGGGTATCAACAAACTGGAAGCCGCTCTCTGACATAGCTACCAATGGTCTTCAGCTGACTTCGATGCTCGATTCTGCTCAAATCTACTTTAACTCTGCTTCAACCCCTTGGTCGTCTTCAATATTCACCTTCAGAATCAAAATAACGGCTGGATAAGATCTCTGACTATCTGGCGAATGGTATGCAATATGATGCGAAGATGCAAATGCAATGCAATGCAATGCAACAAACACGGGATCACAGCTCCCACACAATCTAAATACTGCTGCACTGCTGACGGAGTACGGTTGCTCTGGAGAGAAGACCAGAATAACGGGTAGGTTGGAAGTCAAGTTTCCTGCACAAAAAAAACCCCCCACTCACAGGTGTGGACCTATATCTGATAAGGTACGGCATCCTATGCGGTTGTCAGCGTCACAGACTTTCATGAGGAATGATACGATTCCCAAAAGGAGTGGCATCGTCATCTCATGAAGAGGCCTCACTTAGCTAACTTCCAAATGATCGGTCCCCAGAGTCGACAATCCACCAAACCAGCAACCGTCTCAACCCAAAGGGTTGAAAGTGAAGCCAACCGGATGAACCTCGTCTGAGCGTGGATTTCATGAGACACTAGTGCCTGCAAAGCAAGCACGCGCCCACTAATTTCCACTCTAAGTCTATGGTGCACTCAAGCCCAGGTCCGACTTCTCTCAATCATAGAACACCCGTAACACCCCAACAACAACAGATAATATCGATAAATAAACACCTAATAGAAAAGCAAACAAACGCTAGAATTGACTCTCTCTTAGGGGACGTTGGATCCCTAGGAAACTATCAAGTCCCCAGCAGAGTCGCCAGCTGTCGCTACTGCGAAAATCGGCGCCGGCTGACAGAAGAGTCGCCACCGTGCGTTATTTATCCCTCAGAGCGGGAAAGGAAATGCTCGAAGTAAACCTCGCAAAAAACGGGGAAAGGTATGGTCATCGCAACCAAAACCTGGGTTCGGGAGTCGGTTACGCAAGGGGAAGGTATTACCACCCCTCACGTCCGTCGTACTTGACGGGATCCACGCTTGCTTGGGTTGTCTACTGGATGCAAAACAATCTATCTACGGCTGCTAAATCTAAACGGAAGGGAATTGACTCGATAGAGCGTCGCACTCTATGCCTACGTATTCTCAAGAGAGAAAGTCAGAGTCAACGTAGTTCGGGACTACGGGGAAAATTGGCTCGCCAAGACCTCGCGTCTTGTGCCTACGTACTTCCACACTGCATGGAAGATTAGAGCTTTACGTAGTTCAGACTAACTACGGCTAAACAAAACATTCTCACACAACAGTGAGAAAAACAACTGGCTTCACAGGGTCGGGAACCTATGGGCAAAACTACGGCTTGGTCTCAAATGCACTCGGGCAAGAGAGAAAAAGGGTGACAATTAGTCGTCAGCGGGAAGGTCTCGATCGCACAGCCGCGAGAGAACAGAAAAAGTCAGTCGTTAGTGTGCTCGCTAGGATATCGCATCCTATGCCTACATATTCTCGTCTGGTACGAGAAATCAGAGCAGCTGTAGTTCGGCTACTATCGGGACCACAGCTTAAATCTCGTTTTATTAATCTCTGAAAAATGATTACAATGGGTGGATACTGAAAATAAATCTCCTAGGAAACGCTATCCTATTCTATCCTGAAAAATTGAATGAAAATAGCCCCCTAACAAATGGGCTTCTAAACTATCCCTAAAATCGGAAAACAGTCCCTTAACAGATGGACATTTAAAACTACCTTTAAAAAGGAAAATAACTCTATGAAAATATATCCTAAAAAATGAACTCTAAAAAATATTAAGTCTACTATAATATTTTTTCCTTCTTTTCCAATCATTTTCTCACATATTTTTCTCTATATTTTTCTATGTATTTTTCTCTTCATTTTTCTTTTTCTTTCAATATTTTTCTTTCTATTTTCTTTTTCTTATCTATTTTTTCATATTTTCTCAATATTTTTCCTCATGTATTTTCTATTTTTTTTTATAATATTTTCCTTTCTATTTCTTTTTTCTTATAATCTTTTCTTTTGCAATTTGTTTTTTCTATTTATTTTTTCACAATATGAAACAATATATGCAAAAAAAAATATAAAAGAAAAGAAAAATAAGGGGAGGGGGTATGCTGATTACAGGGGGGTTGATACAAATAAAAAACAAAATAAAATCAAACTGCAGACTGGGCCCAGCCCAGCTGCTATTGTTGCAACACGGAAGGGGGGTGAAGATTGAAACTGGGAGGTGTGCAGCTGGGAAATGGTATTGGGCTCGGGGACGGCCCATTACTCACACGCAGGGGGTGGATGCCCAAACAATGGGGTGTTGCTGCCAAAAAAAAACATTGGGCTTCAGGCCCAAAACCCCCCTGGGTCCACCTTCCTCTTTCACTCTCATTCCCTCTGAAAACACCCGAAACCCTAGACTCCTTCCTCATGGCGCCGCCGCCGTAAATCCTCCGTCTCTGAGCTCTCCTGTCTTTCTCGTTTCCCCTTTTGCTCAGATCCCTCTCTCTCTCCATATCTCCAACTCCAGAAACATTCAAAGAAATAATTACTTGGAATCTCTGATGGTGACGAGATTCTTGAAGGTTCTGGAATGTATCTGAACATAGATCGTTGAAGACGAACCCTGGAAATGGACGAACGGATCTATATGGATGGTGTTGATGAAGACGTTTCTGGAAAATGATGAATGTTCTTCACTAACGAAGATTGGAATTCGTGATGATGGTCTTGGATCTGGAAACCTGTTTGTAGAAACTGCAGATCAATGATGAATCTGGGGGATTGTTTGCAGAGCATTGAAGCTTCTGAGGACTGGTTTGATGACGTTCGTTGAAGCTTCGTCCTGGAGATTGGAAGAAGATGAAGACGGTGAAGAACCTGGATTTTGTTCTGAAGAACCTTGAAGAACTTTCTGGGTTTTAGGTGAAGATTGGTGTTTGTTGCTTGTGGTTGAGGTTCGAGTACGCATGTTCTTGGAGTTGCGTTCTGGAGATTGCAGGATGAAGGTGTTGTTGATTATGGAGATGATTATTGAAGGTTGAATCTGGAATTTTCTGGAAGAGATGAAGGGAGTTCTGGAAAATTGGAGATCGGAACAAGGTGAAGAAGGTTGATCGGTGATGGATGTTGTTACATTTTCTGGAAACGGCGGTGGTTGTTAACCGGAGGGGATGATCGGAGGAAGGAGATGGTGATCGGAGGCAGGTGGGAGATGAAGAAGGGAGGAAGATGTTGAAGGTTCTGGGTTTTTTCTGGGTTTGGTGATTTTCCGGTGAGGGGGGCGGTGGCCGCCGGCCATGCAGGCCGGTCGGTGGTGAACGGTGAGGGACTCAGGCGAGGGCAGGTGGAGAGGTGGTGTGGAGACACGTGTGGAGGTAGTGGGGTGGCGCTCCTGCATGCAGGACGCGTGGTGTGGGTGGTGTGGTTGCACGCATGTGCACCACGTGGCAGAGAGAGAGGAGAATGGAGCTGTGAGGTGGCGTGTGTCGCTTGCGCGAAAATAAGGTGCCGGCAAAACAGAAGAGTCGCCACCTTTCGTTATTTATCCCTCAGAGCGGGAAAGGAAACGATCGGAAAAACCTGACGAATAAGGGTAAGACAAGGTCATCGCAACCATTGTCTGGGTTCGGGAGTCGGTTACGCAAGGGGAAGGTATTAGCACCCCTCACGTCCGTCGTACTCGACGGGATCCTCACTTGTTTGTTTACTTGGACGGGTTGGTTATAATCTATCTACCTATCAAGGCTGGCTGAAAAAGAAAAGAAAAATGACTCGGCAAAGCGTCGCACTTTATGCCTACGTATTCTCATCAGAGAATGAGAAATCAGAGTCAACGTAGTTCGGCTAACTACGGGTTATGGGGGAAGGTTGCTCGCTAGGATATCGCATCCTATGCCTACGTACTTTCATCTGGTATGAAAGATCAGAGCAAACGTAGTTCGGGAAACTACGGGATAAAATGGCTCAACTAGGAGGGAGACTATCAAGTCCTACTGTTATCATGCCATGGATTCATCCTATGGTTGAGGTTTGAACAGGGAACTCCTAGATGTTGTCATGCATAGGTTTCAACCTAAAAGTCTATCATCAAATCCTTATCAAAGGAAATGAGAGTCCTAAGGGGTCATGTCAATGATACACAGAAACAGACAAAAGCATCAGCTTTAACAGTAAAATGCATGCAATGCAAGTGAGGGAGGAAATGTGTGTGGGGCTTCAGCCTCCACAAGCTCATCTCGACCTCAAGCCAGTCATGAAATAACAGTAATCATACTGAAAATAATCAACATGCTATCAAGCAATGAACAGGTAAAGGAAATGAAGTGCCATCAGGCAAACAAACACACTTGAGAAAGAATCATCTACTCTCTAATCCTAACCCTAACACAGAATACTGATCAAATCTAAGCACTAGCCCTAAAGCAAAACCTAACCAAAAGAGAAAACAATCCCAATCTTCAAGCTTCAAAACAAGCTTACCAAAGAAAGGGAGCTAAGTAAGCAGACTCATAGTGTCTTCCTCAGGAAAGCACTAGGAGGTGTATACTCAGGAGTCATATCCTACGTGGCTCAACCACTGTGATCAGTTTACATTCCTCCTCAGGAGAAACCAAACTCACAAGCAGGCTCCAACATCACTGGATATTTTAGGAAATCCTATCTGAACTAGTGGAACTAAATGAACAGACTCATAGGACCTTCCTCAGGAAAGTACTAGGAGGCTTCCACTTAGGAGTTGTATCCTATGTGGCTCAACAACTGTGATCAGTTTACATTCCTCCTCAGGAGAAATTAAACTCACAAGTTGGCTCCAACATCATTGGATACTTGAGAAATCCTAGACAAACTAAGGGAACTAAGTGAATAGACCCATAGGACCTTCCTCAGGAGAGTACTAGGAGGCTTCCACTTAGGAGTTGTATCCCATGTGGCTCAACAACATGTGATCAGTTTACATTCCTCCTCAGGAGAAATTAAACTCACAAGTTGGCTCCAACATCATTGGATACTTAAGAAAGAGGTGAGAAGAAAGCATGAAAGTCATTCATAGTGCCTTCCTCAGGAAAGTACCATGAACTTCCTTCAAACTTCAGGATCTCAAACCTCACAGACAGGGGACAAGCCAAGCTCTGGGTCCCTGAATCTTGGTCTACAATCTTCTCTCCATGATGCTCTCCATCAAGATCTTCAAGGCAACACAATCCCCACAACAAATTCCTCACAAGGAACCCCAAAAATGAACAGACAACCACAGGGTACACAAAATCAATAGGCAACTTCAGAAAATACCTAAAAATACTAAACTCATGGGGAAAAATCTAACAATTATTCACAAGGGTCCTCAACACCTACTCATAACATCTACAAAGGCCTCTACCTAAAAATCAAGATAAAACTCAATCAAAGAAAGGGATTCTTCACCTAAACACAATTTAAACCCTAATTAGGATACCCTATATCTACCCTAATTAAACTAATCAAAATTTAATTCTAAAAAATCTAGCAAAAATCCTATGGGGAACTATGATTCATCATCTAATTGCACAAAAAAGAATGGATAAAAAAAACCTAAGGTAAGGTTCTAAAACAATTCCTACAAAATCAAATACCAAATTAAGACTATTAAAAAGCTATTTATTTGGAAAATCTATTAAAAATATTAAACCTAAAAATAAAATCTCATTTTTATTTTTATAATTTTCTACACATTTTCATCTAATTATAGAAAAAAGAAGAAGTCAAAAATCATTTTTTATCATTTTTTAATGAATTAAACAAAACAGAAAAAATAAAGGAAGAAAATAAAATAATTAAAATGAATTAAGGGAGGGGGGGGGGTGCAACAAGTAAGGCGCGCCAGTTCAGATGGTTGGGCCAAAAGAAAGGGGGGGGGGGGGGGGGGGGGCGAATAGGAAACCAAGCCCAGAAGCGGTTTAATGAAACGACCGCGTTTCATTTAAATTGAAATTTCCCTCTTCTTCTCAGATTCATCCGTGGCCACACGATCTGAATAATTGGTCAAACATTAGATCTAATCCTAGGGTCCTCCTTCATCGTCCCCAATGGGACCTAGGGTTTTCAGAACCCTCTCCCATGCACTCCAACCTTCGAGCTCCTCTAACTCTCTGCTCAGGCCATGATTTCACTTGATTCCAAAACAAGAAATGATCTACTACTCAAGCTCTACACAACCATACGTACACTTCTCATTAATTCTACCTAGGTTGCTCTAACAGAGGGATTAAAGGTCATGGTTCAAAATATTCAACTGATACCAATCTTCATCAAACTTCAGTCTAATGGTCTACAGATGTTCTTGATGTTACCCTGGTCCTATCATGCTATCACGTATGGATTATCATTCACTATGCTAATGGTTCTTGATCATTAAAGTTTTGCTGCCACTAATTCAAACTCCATGAAATGATCTCTAACTTTTAGGAATTGGTCCTCTAGTTGTTTCTAACAGTTCTATGCTAACAACTCAATCTATCAATGCATAATTAAGGGTGTAAAGAAGAAAATGGCAGACCTGGTTTCTTGATGAACAGATGAGGAATTTGCTCAAACCAAGCCTCAATCTCTTGTGGAATCACTCAGGGAATCACCTCCTTGCTTCTGTTTGCAAGAGTAGAGGTTGAATCTTCCTTAATTCCACGATTTGATTCTTGATGCAAGCTTGAAAATCCAAGTGCTATCCTTTAATTCTGACTCATTCTTCTCTAACCAATGCCCTGCACCAGCTATAATCCTTATATAGAGAGGTTTAGACTCATCTAGAAGGTTCTGGAATGATCCTATGGGATGTTCAATTTATCATGTCATGACATTTTGATTCCAACTCATCTCATATGCCAATCCTTGTTTCCCTTGGTACAGCCCTTCAATTTCACTTGAACTTCTCCTTAAATGAGTTTTTAGGAAGTGTTTAGATGCATTGCAAGCTAGTATGTTCACTTCCCTTGAGTTTCACCTTGGTGCCTTATTATGCAAGTGATGAATTTCCAAAGGAAGTCCATTTTTGGAGCCTCAAATGAAAAATCTATTTAAACCAAAGTTCTTAAAATGGTTTTTCCAATCAAAATGATATATTGGATGACCTATTTTGGATTTGTGGATCTCCCAAATCACTTTTCAATTTCAACTTTTCAAAGTTATAAGCCTTTTTTAGTTCATTTTTGACCAATCATGTAATCTTGTGCTATGAGCTTTTCCAACATTTTGTGACCTTCTTTCTAGACTTAAAATCACATTTTGAGCAACTTTCATGTTTTGAGTTTTTCCATTTGAGGCTTGGAAATAGGAGTTTTAGGCATTGGCTAAAATGACCTATAACTGACAAATGACCAAAATACCCCTGCCTTGTTCAAACCATAAGTTGAGTTCCACAAATCCAATCAAGGACTTCTACCACTCAAATTAAAGCTTAGAAGATGCTCTTCAACATTCATGTTGACCAAGAAACCATAGGAATCATCCTACTAGGGCAAAAGTTGTCTGCAAGTTGGGTGACTTTCAAGGACCCAGATTCACACACCTCTACTGACCTGTAATTTGTCAAAACCATAACTTGAGCTCTGTAACTCCTATCAAGGACTTCACCACTCAAATTAAAGCTTAGAACAAGCTCTACAACATTCATGTTGTGGGGGAGATGAGATATCAATCACATCTATAGCTAAAACTGCCTGGAAAATAGGGATCAAATTAGGGTTTTTTCACTGACAATCCTCAGAAACCCTAACTCAAAACTTCTCAAACTCCTCAATCATGATGAGTTGGTCTAGGAATCATCTTTACAACATCTCTATGCATCATTCCATGATCTCATGGCCCTTGGATTAGGTCTCAACCTTCTCCAAATCTTCAGTGATCCTAGGGTTGACCCAGTCAAAACCCTAATTCTACCATTCATGGTTGAATCCTCTGAACTCTTGCATAATGACTTCTCTGGGCTTCATGATGGCTATCAAGACATCTCATAGGATTTCTCAAAACACCAAGTTCTTTCTCAAAGTCTCAGAATCATCTGAGGGGTACCCACAACTCTCAAGCTATGAAGCACACAACCCTGGTTTCAACCCACTTCTATTGAGGATCCCTTGAACTTACTGATGAAGGTATCAACTTTCAAACACTAGATGGATAAATAATTGTTGGTCAAATTTTGGGGTGCAACAGCTGCCCCTATTCAAACGGCTTGAACCTGACTGGGTGAGAAGCGAACGACTCTCAACCGATCAAGGTGCGAGACGATTGAATACCGGTAAACCCGAAAATTTGCCAACTGCACGAGCACACGGTACTCTGCGGGGAACAAATCTTTGAATACTGCAACACTAGCTGCTCAACAACTAGCTGGAGAAACACTGATCTGACATCGCCGCCGGAAACAAACATCATTCTGAGAGACACTCGACATCGCCGTCGTACCAACATCATCTCTGCTGGGGATTTAAGGAGTCTGACATTGCCGTCAAACAAACATCCAACCTCGCTGCCGGAAACAAACATAATCTGACCTCGCCGTCGGATAATCAAAATACCCCGCATTGCAGCTGGAGAAAATACAACACTGAACAACTCTGACCTGGGGTTCACTCCTGGTAAATGGAACAAAAGGTACACTTGCGTATTTGAAACTACTCTGCTGGGAATGAGAGACTTGACCGAGCACACTCTGATCTGGGGTTCACCCTCAGGACCATAACGAACATCGGAATACTGCTGCACACTGCCCACTGTAGAACTTCAACATCAGAACTGTATGAAACCCTGGCCCCTGGCCACTTCCAGCTTCAGCTAGGAAAGATCTTCAAGTACTTCTGAAGATAAGCATCCTTGGCCTTCAAGGATGGCGCTCTGTAGGAGGTATCTTCGACTTCAGTCTGAGGAAATGGTCCTTGGCCTTCAAGGATACATGGATCTGCCTTCAGGCAACTCCGCTTCTGCTATATAGTATCCGTGACTTCAGTCAGGGATATACTTCGGCCTTTAGTCCGGAAAAATGAATCCTAGGTCATTCATGACCTTGGGGAATAACCTTGCCCTTAGGCACCTTCGCTTCAGCTTAGGAAATCTGTGACTTCAGTCAGAGAAATGGTGTCCTGAGCCATTCACGACTCTACGGGGATTCAAACACTTTGCCTTCAGGCAAAACTCCGCTTCAGCTGGAGCAACATCTTTGACTTCAGTCAGAAGAAAAATTATTCACTTGATCGCAATCAATCATCTCCTCAGGACAACTGACTTGGCCTTCAGACTCACACGAATCACTCTGTTGTATCTACAACCTCTGGAACCTTATCTTCAGCCCTTCGTTGATTCTTCAACACGGAAATCTGGACTTACCGGAACCTTCTGATATCGCCTTCCAGGCGCTTATGAAATCCATCTTCAGATTAGACATCATTGTTGGAGCAGACATATCACGCTGCTCTGGTCTTCAAGAATCATCCTGACCAAACAGATCCGTCGGGCGTCTTCAAGAATCGTCCTGAACTGATAACCTTCTCGGAGCAAACCTTCTGGTTGGGTCTTCCAGGAATCTTCCTGGGCAACTCCTGCTGGAGACGCTATTGGGGAGCTCAAGTATCATACTAGGCGAACCACTCGGGAAGCTGCACTTGAGGTCTTAAGAATCATCTTAAGCAAATGGCCCTGCTGAGGGATTTGAGAATCATCTCGAACTGAAGACTTCGCTGGGGGTCTCAAAAATCATCTTTGAGCGAGCGACCGCGGGGATCACACCGGGGTCTTTAGAATCATCTAAGAAAACAACCTTGCTGGGGAGAACATCAAGAATCGTCCTGAGCAACCGGTCTTTCGGTGGTACACCTGTACAACAAGAATAATAATGACCTAGATCATGCTTATGATGCGTATGCTTCTGCGCTACGCCCCACACAGTGGAAATGATATGCATTTATGCTAAATGCCATGCAATCATGCACAATGCTATGCAATCATGCACAATGCTACGCAATCCTGCATAATTCTATGCAGCGTTAAATGCTATGCAGTCATGCACAATGATGCGATCCCGTCAGCAAAATAAATGCCGAAGGGGGAAATCCTCCTGTCAAGGAGACAAAACCACTCAGGTAGAGGAATCATCCTGCTGAGGAGAATGTGAACACGCCAATGTCAATCAGGCTCTGTCTGGGGAACTGATCTTCCGTTGACTGCTGCAGGGAAAACAACTTCAGCTGACTGCTGCAGGGGACGAAGCTCTACGAGAACTCGGATCTGCTGATATCAATCGCGAGAATGAACTGCGCGGCCGTCTCGGCTACTCTTCTGGGGATAACCACTCTGTGGGGAACCAACTTCAGCTGCTCCACGCTCCGCTGGGAAAAACTAATCATGATCTGATCAACTTCCAAGGATTCGGATCTCTTGGACATCTGCAAACTCGGCTGAGGAAGGAGAAATCATTCTGCTTCGCTGGAGAGAGTGCGACTCTGGGGAAACACAACATTAGCTGCCCCATGCTCTGCTGGGGAAAATTGATCATGATCCGATCAACTTCCAAGGATTCGGCTTTTCTGCGGACTCAGCCGGGGAGAGAAATCATTCCACTTCGCTGGAGAGTGCGACTCAGATGGGGAATTCGATTCCACTGGGGAAGAAAGAATCATCTGACTTCGGGGGGGAGAGTACATCTCCGCAGGGGAATATAACATCAGTTGTTCCAACACTCTACTAGGGAGGGAGAAGTCATCGAATCTTCAGGAGAGAGCCTGACTCTGGTGAGGAATCTCAATTCCACTGGAGACTTTAGTCTGGCATCATCAGTTACTGCATACTTCGGTATACGACTAGCTTCCTACGAAACCTGCACTTGTGACCCGGTGCGGGGGAAGACACCTGCTTCGGTGACTTTACTGGGGAAAACACGAGCTTCGGCACCTGAACACTTCTCTGAAATCTGCACTTGTGACCCGGTGCTGGGGAGAGACAACATCACTCTTCAGTGCTTGACTCAGCCGATGAGGTGACACTCCTTCAGGATGCGTCTGCTTGGGGACGAGAATCACCTCTACCTGGGGAAGACGTATCAACGCTTACTATTCTGATTCTGATTCTGCGGAGGAGGGACTACTGAACCCTGCTGGGGAAGGAGGACTCATCCTGCTTCGGGGATACGCACGGCACATCCTCTGGTAAGGCGCTACACCTGCAACAACACAAACAAACAGACAAGATACCCTCCTCAAAGGGGCCTATCCAGGTTATTATCTCGTGACAATGTTTAGTTAGTTAATTGTTTCAACAATCAATGGGCTTAGGCCCGCAAGTTTATGTATGCGCATTTTATCAAAAAACACATCGGCGTTCTCATTCGCAAACAAAACAGATAAATGCTAAACAGACAAGTAGAATTGCTGAATAATGTGCATTTTATTGATGATGAACCCCTGAATGGGCAAAAATGTTTTACAACAGAGGCCAGCTCCTGGAATGAGGAAGCCGCGCAAAAAGAAAACATAAATATACATCAGTATATACAAATGTCGGCAATCGAGGCGTAGACGAACACCATGAGTTGATCCCTCTAAGACCCACTCGACTTCGATACTTCTCCGACGCTTCAGCTTTGGAAGAGATTGATTCAGATAAACGGCCCTCAGGTCTTCCGAACCACTAAACAATGAAAGTCCACACGCGGAACGCAGTCATTTGCTTATTTAAATCCCTAACTTTTGCGTGAACCGCCCTTCACGGGTTTTCAGTTCACCGGGATACCCTTTTTTGCCGAAGCCGCCCAGTGTAGGTTTTCGACTTCGCGGGTGTACATTTTTTCAATATATCCCTAATTTTGCCCGAACCTTTTATTCTGTTTTTGGTTCGCCGGGATGCCCCTTTTTTGCCTGGACTCTCTTTTTTTTGTCCAGCGGGTCGCTTTCAAGCAAAGTATTTTTTAACTGCGTCCGCGTTCACCGGGGATGCAAAATCTTCACCATCCATCGTGGATAACAACAAAGCTCCTCCTGAGAAGACCTTGCTGACGACATACGGCCCTTCGTAATTCGGAGTCCACTTGCCCCGGTGATCGGAGTGTGGCGGAAGAATCTTCTTCAGGACGAGATCACCCGTCTGAAAGCTTCGAGGACGCACCTTCTTATCATAAGCTTTCTTCATTCGGCTTTGGTACAGGCGACCAAATGCAATCGATGTTAACCTCTTCTCGTCCATCAGGCTGAGTTGGTTCAAACGGTTCGTAACCCATTCTGCCTCATCAAGTTTCACATCAACCAAAACTCGCAAAGAGGGAATCTCCACTTCTAGCGGTAGGACAGCTTCCATACCGTACACCAAGGAGAAAGGAGTTGCCCCGGTCGACGTACGCACCGTCGTACGATAACCGTGCAAGGCAAACGGCAGCATCTCGTGCCAATCTTTATACGTCACAACCATCTTCTGAACAATCTTCTTGATGTTCTTGTTGGCCGCTTCAACGGCGCCGTTCATCTTCGGCCGGTAGGGAGATGAGTTGTGGTGTTCAATCTTAAAGCTCTGGCACAGCTCCTTCATCATCTTGTTATTCAAATTCGAACCATTATCAGTAATGATCCGCTCGGGAATTCCATAGCGACAGATGATGTCCCTCTTTATGAACTTAGCCACCACCTGCTTGGTCACATTAGCGTACGAGGCTGCCTCCACCCACTTGGTGAAGTAGTCGATAGCTACCAGAATAAAACGATGACCATTGGATGCAGTGGGCTCGATCTTGCCTATCATGTCGATGCCCCACATGGAGAACGGCCAAGGGGAGGACATGACATTCAATGGGCACGGCGGCACATGAACTTTATCAGCATAAATCTGGCATTTGTGACATTTCCTCGCGAATCTGAAGCAATCCGACTCCATAGTCAACCAGTAATATCCTGCTCTCAGGATCTTTCTCGTCATGGCATGCCCGCCGGCGTGCGTACCAAATGTGCCCTCATGGACTTCTTCCATGAGCATACTTGCTTCCTTCTCATCTACACATCTGAGTAGCACGAGATCGTGGTTTCTCTTATACAGCACTCCATCAGGGTTGAGGTAAAAGTTTCCAGATAGCCTCCTCAGAGTCTTCTTATCCTGGGTTGACGCACCCACAGGATACTCCTTAGTCATAAGGAAGGTCTGAATATCGTGGAACCATGGCTTGCCGTCAGTGGCATCCTCGATTGCGAACACATATGCTGGTCTGTCAAGACGCGAAAGAACAATGCTTGGAGCTTCATTCCAAAGATTGACCTTATACATTGAAGCCAACGTGGCTAAAGCATCAGCCATTTGATTTTCAGCCCGGGGTACATGATGAAGTTCTACTCGGTCGAAGAACGGAAGCAGCCTCCTGGCGTAATTCATGTACGGCACCAGATTCGGTTGACGAGTTTCCCACTCCCCTTTGATCTGATTGATTACAAGCGCGGAGTCACCATATATGTCTAGATTCTTGATTCTCAAATCAATTGCCTCTTCTAGACCCATAATACATGCTTCATACTCGGCTTCGTTGTTGGTAACTGGAAACGTCAGTCTCGCAGTAAACGGGATGTGGGATCCGTGAGGAGTCGTGATGATAGCCCCGATACCACTTCCATAGGAATTAACCGCTCCGTCGAATATCAATTTCCACTGAGACTTCCTATCCGGCCCCTCATCGGGCAATGGCTCATCGCAATCCTTCGCTTTGAGAAACATGATGTCCTCGTCAGGGAATTCGAACTTCATCGGCTGATAGTCTTCGATTGGCTGTTCGGCAAGGTAGTCAGACAATACGCTCCCCTTGATGGCTTTCTGAGAGACGTACTGAATATCATATTCTGTTAACACCATCTGCCATCTGGCAATCCTGCCCGAAAGAGCCTGTTTTTCGAAGACGTACTTGATCGGATCCATCTTCGAAATCAGCATAGTGGTGTGATTGAGCATATACTGTCGTAGACGTTTGGCAGCCCAAGCTAGTGCACAACACGTCTTCTCCAGCATCGAGTATCGAGATTCACACTCAGTGAACTTTTTACTCAAATAATAGATGGCATGCTCCTTTCTGCCCGTCTCGTCGTGTTGACCGAGAACACACCCCATACTATTCTCCAGAACTGTCAAGTACATGATTAATGGCCGTCCAGCCACTGGGGGTATCAAGATTGGAGGTTCTTGAAGATACTGCTTTATCTTATCGAATGCCTTCTGGCAATCCTCATTCCAAGTAATCGCCTGATTTTTCTTTAACAACTTGAACATCGGTTCACAAGTGGCCGTGAGCTGAGAGATAAACCTTGCAATGTAGTTTATTCGGCCCAAGAAACCACGAACTTCTTTTTCTGTTTTCGGCGCTGGCATCTCTTGGATAGCTTTTATCTTCGCAGGATCAACTTCAATACCTCGTTCACTAACGATAAACCCCAATAACTTTCTGGACCGCACTCCGAAAGTGCACTTGTTAGGATTCAGCCTCAGCCTGAACTTCCTAAGCCTTTCAAATAGCTTCAGCAAATTGACCAGATGCTCCTCCTCCGTTTGGGACTTTGCAATCATGTCATCAACATAGACCTCGATCTCATGATGAATCATATCATGAAACAAAGTTACCATTGCTCGCTGGTAAGTGGCCCCTGCGTTCTTCAGACCGAAGGGCATTACCTTGTAGCAAAACGTGCCCCAGGGGGTAATAAACGTCGTTTTCTCCATGTCCTCCGGCGCCATCTTAATCTGATTGTAACCGGAGAAGCCATCCATGAACGAAAACACGGAAAACTGGGCTGTATTGTCGACCAACACATCGATATGAGGCAACGGGAAATCATCCTTAGGGCTCGCCCTATTCAAATCCCGATAATCGACGCACATGCGTACCTTACCGTCTTTCTTCGGTACAGGCACTATGTTGGCGACCCACGGAGGGTAGGTGGTAACGGCTAGAAATCCTGCGTCCAACTGCTTCCGGACTTCTTCTTTGATTTTTACAGCCATGTCTGGTCTCGTCCTCCTAAGCTTCTGCTTGACTGGAGGGCAATCTTCTCGCAACGGCAAGCGATGAACCACGATATCTGTGTCAAGTCCGGGCATATCCTCATATGACCAAGCAAAGACGTCACTATACTCTCGAAGCATCTCGACCAGTCTATGCTTGACATCATTCTGCAGCGCAGCCCCAACTCTGACATTTCTGACGAGCTCCTCAGAACCCAGATTTATGATCTCAATATCCTCCTCGTGTGGCAGAATAACCTTCTCCTCTTGTCTCAACAAGCGGGCCAATTCTTCCAGAAGGTCTTCGTCTTCATCAATCTCATCCTCGGCTTGATAGATCGGGCAATCAAAGTCGTAGTGAGCCGTAGAGGGTCCAGAGTCGATGTCATCTGTTACGTGGATCCTGCAATAACAAGGGTTAAGTTTAAAGCAAGAATATGCAGGTTAGCACGAACCTCGTTGCCATTTTGCTGTTTTTTCAAAACAAACATAAAGCATGAATAACAGAGAACACAATATTTGATTACGAAGAAAACGCCTTTTATTTATTAACAAAATGCATACACATAATCCAACAAGGCCCTGACAGTAAAACCACTATGCCCCGGGCAGGACATAGGGTTGTACAAAGATTGTAAAAAGCAAATCATTACTCTTCACTCGTCAGCTCGATAATCTCCTTGATGGTCCAGTTGTGAAGGCGCTCGCCTGGCTTGCTCGGTTGAATCCAGGTATCAAGATCACAATCACTGTCCCCGCTGTCCTCTGACGTAGCGTTGATACTCTCGAAGATTACTCCCCCCTTGGTGGATAGGATCGGCCCTTTCCCACGAGACGAGCTACCAGAAGAAGATGAAGCTTCAGCTTCAGGAGAATACCCCAATCCAAACTTATCCTGTTTGAATGGTATATCCAAGACATGCCCCCAGCCTGGGGTGGAACCAGCTTCGACAACAGCCCTAGCTTCCTTAAACGAAGAGAGGTTCACCTCTTGCTTCTCTGCAACAACGGGAGCTACCTCCTTCACCCTGACGGTTTCAAACGCCTGGCAAAGAGTCTCATGGATCTCGCCATCCATTTCGACATATTTAAAGGACGACAGGTGGCTTACCATGATGTCCTCCTCTCCACAGACTGTCACTATGCTGCCCCCAACAGCATATTTAAGCTTCTGATGCAGCGTGGACGTCACGGCACCAGCAGAATGAATCCACGGCCGACCTAAGAGGCAACTATAGGCGGGCATGATATCCATGATATAGAACACTGCATTAAACGTCTCGGGTCCAACTTGAATTGGCAGGGTCAATTCTCCGAAGACGTGGCGCTTGGTTCCGTCAAAGGCCTTCACGACCAGATCACTGGGCGTGCACAGCAGTCCACGGGTGTCCAACTTCATCAGTGCCTTCTTCGGAAGCACGTTAAGCGAGGAACCCGTATCTACTAGGACATGTGACATAATCGTGCCTCTGCACTCTATCGAGATGTGCAAGGCATTGTTGTGATCCCTCCCCTTGGGCGTCAGCTCCAGATCTGTAAATCCCAGCCCATTACCGGCATTGACATGGGCTACTACTTCCTCAAGTTGATTAACTGATATCTCCTGCGGCATGTATGCAGCATTCAATACTTTCAGCAACGCGTTGCGGTGCGCTTCAGAACACAGCAACAGGTTAAGAATCGAGATCTTCGACGGAGTCTGGTGAAGATGATCTACAATCTTGTAGTCACTTTTCCTGATCAGTCGCATGAACTCTTCTGCATCTTTAACCAACAAGTCTTTCTCTGCCCCTGCAGGAACCTCTTCAACAGCTTTACCTTTGCCCTTGTCCACAGCGTCAGCCCGGACTACCTTCTCTGCTGCGACCTCTGCCGGCGCGAACACTCTACCACTTCTGGTGATACCACTGACTTCAGCAAGATTCAACGCAGTCGATCTGGACGGCTCCAGCTCTATTTTCTGACCATTACAATACACTTCAGCGCCGTAATGCCACGGGACGGCATTAGTGCTCTCGAATGGGATTGGTCCGGCCCTGGTGATGGTGATAGTAGGCGGACGGGGTGCAGAAATAGTGATAGGGTGGCGAGGAATGGTAATAGTAGCAACTTCGTCCGCCTGCTTCAGCACGACTTCCCCTGACGCATTCTCAACGCTCCGACTGAACTGCAAAATACCCTCGGTCATCAGACTTTGGATACCTTCGACCAACTGCTCACACCCATCAGGAAGTGTAGCACATGCCATACAAAACTCTCCACATCCGGGAAAGAAGCCTTTCTTTAGCAACTTAGCCTTAACGAAACTGAATGGCGTCTTCAAATCTCTGACATCAGTCAGCAAGTCTGAATTCTCTTCAGTGATAACAGCATTTACTCCGCCCCCCCTATGATGAGGCATTGGATTTTTGGTGACGTTGGGCACGCTGTCAGAAAAGTTAATAACCTTGGCGTCAACCAAGTCCTGGACTTTGTGCTTAAAAGCTTTGCAATTCTCAACTGTATGGCCAGGTGCCCCAGAATGAAATTCACAAGTAGCATTAGCATCGTACCCCGGTGGTGGTGCCCCTGTCAAGGGAGCCAATGTCCTTTTCTGAACTAATTGGAGCTGAAGCAGCGTCTGCAGAAGCTGTGCATACGACATAGGAGGAGTTTCAAACTGACGATTTGCGAGGGGACCCCGATTCTGATATCTCTTATATCCCGGATTATTCTGTTGCTGAGGCTGCTGCTGCGGCTGTGGGGGAGCAGCTGGGATGTTTATGCTAGCGATCTGAGATTGAGGGCCCTTGCCCTTTCTCCTAGCATTAGTGACAGCACTGGCATCGCCTTCTCGACGCTTGCCAGTATAGGGTTTCTTGCTAGCTCCTCCAGATGAGGATGATTCGCCCTGAATCTTTCCAATCTTTATACCATTTTCAACATGCTCGCCCAAAGTGATGAGGGCCGAGAATGTCCCGGTCATGCCACTAATCAGCTTCTCATAATAGACTCCGGGAAGGGTAGCCACGAACATTTGTACCAACTCACGCTCAACCATCGGCGGTTGAACCCGAGCAGCCAATTCACGCCACCGCTGGGCGTACTCCTTGAAGCTTTCATTGCTCCGCTGCGAGAGATTCTGAAGCTGAACTCGGTTGGGAGCCAAGTCGCTATTATATTGATAGTGGAGGACAAACGCTTCAGCGAGATCTTTCCACGTGCGCACAGCAGCGGGCTCCAAACCCATATACCATTCAAGCGATGGGCCAGAAAGACTATCCTGAAAGAAGTGCATCAACAACTTCTCATCATCAGAATAAGCGGACATCTTTCTGTAATAAGATCGGAGGTGAACACGGGGACAAGTAGTGCCCTTATACTTCTCAAAGATAGGCACCTTAAACTTGTGAGGTACTTTAAAGTCAGCAATCAACCCGAGTTTGGACATGTCAACGCCCAATGTGTTCTGATTTTCTATATCTCTCATTTTATCTTCCAGCGCCTTGAACCTGAGTCGGGCCTCAGCAGTCAACTCAGCCTCTACACCTCTCTGAGAGAAAATGTCGTCCTGATGGTCCTCCAGCCATGGTTGAGGCACCACCATATTTCCTGCACCAACATTGCCGTTGATCGGCCCCACGGTAACATTGGCTCCCAAACCACCATTGACGGCGCCCGCCGCATTAAGTCCGAGATTAGTCATGAGGTTGCCGTTAGCACTACCGTTGCCTCCGGCAGCAGGAACAACGTTCTGTGGAGTATCCCCTTGAGGAGGAGTGGGCACGGCCCCGCCATGAAGAATTCCATTGCTGTCAACCCTGGAGATGAGAGGTTGAACCAAAGTACGAAGCTGGTCTTGCCCATTCGCAACTACTTGCATCAGCTCCATAAAACGATCCATTCGTTCACGAAGCTCCTGAACATCTGATTGTACCTGGTCCATGATTCTCGTTTGATTGGCGCGAGTTGAGTAGCGGTGGATGAATCTTTGATCAATCCTGGAGATCGAAAGCAGCTCGGAACCTGAGTACCTGAAAAATCTGTCAAGATCAAAGGTTAGGAAAAGGTAACAGAATGTATGTCATGCAAGAATGCTTCATGCAGATGCATGCGTGAGTCTGTGTGCTTGAGAGATTTCCCCCGATCCTGGCATCTGCCGGTGATAATAAGGAGAGGAATCTGGGCCCAATCATGGAAATAGTAACCTCACATAGCAATAGTCAGATTCGACACACCAAGGACCGAGAACTCGTACGCAACAGTCCTTCTGAGAACAGCTGCAGTAACACAATGAGAGATCTTGGATCAGGGGAAACGGTACCTGTCACAGACACACGCTAATGGAATGATTATGCAAGCTAATGCAAAATGCAGGCATGCAACAATATATCCGGGTGGCTTTTGTGGAGATTCGATGTCAACAGTCACTGATGAGAAGGAAACCCCGGTGTAAAACCACTGATCTGATCTGTTGAGAATAACCATCTGATAGGATCGAGATCAAAATTCTGCTCTGACAAGAACGAAGTCTTGATAATAAAGACCCCGGATGCAAGATCAAGGAATATCTGTTGATGAAGTCTTCAGACCCCAAATCACAAATCTGTCCTCTCAAGAACAAATACACAGCTGCTGATGAGATCTTCAAACCCCACTCAAAATCTGCCCTATCAAGAACAAACAACAACTGCTGACGAGATCCTCAGACCCCATTCAAAAATCTGCTTCATCCAGAACAAACCTCTGATAACAATTCTCTGATCAAAGCCTGCTCTATCAAGAACAGACAAACACCCGATGATAAGATCCTCTGATCAAACTCTTGCTCTGTCAAGAACATCTCTGCAACTGAGAACCCAACACAACTGATTCACTGTCAAGAAAACCAGGTAGTCTGGAGGTCAAAGTTTCCTGCAATATCCCAACCCCACTCACAGGTATGATGGACCTAATCCACGGACAAAGGTACGGCATCCTATGCGGTTGTCAGCGTCACAGACATTCATGAGTGACAATACGATTCCCAGAAGGAGTGGCATCGTCAAGTCATGAAGAGGCCTCTCTTAGCTGACTTCCAAATGATCGGTCCCCAGAGTCGACAATCCTCACGTCTGGACTCCCCTCAGATCCTCAGGACCGGAAAGGAGCACCTCTACAAGAATCTCGTCTGAGCGCAGATTTTCGTAGGGAACTGTGCCTGCTCAGCAGACAGGTTCGTCTACTACTTCTCCGCAACTATATCTAGGTGTGTACTCAAGCCCAGGTCCGGCTTTTCACTCACAGTAACATCCCTCTCCCACAGCAGCACAGATAATCATATCAAACTGGAAATAAAATGCGGGAAATAAAATGCGGGAAGTAAAGTGCGAGAAGTAAAAATGCGATAAATGAACGCAACCCAACAAGCAAACACACAAGCGATAGGATTGACTCGCGTAGGGATGGGAAACGGTCCCAGCATAAGGGATGGGAAAAGTCCCTAGATGCTTTAAATCCCCAGCAGAGTCGCCAGCTGTCGCTTGCGCGAAAATAAGGTGCCGGCAAAACAGAAGAGTCGCCACCTTTCGTTATTTATCCCTCAGAGCGGGAAAGGAAACGATCGGAAAAACCTGACGAATAAGGGTAAGACAAGGTCATCGCAACCATTGTCTGGGTTCGGGAGTCGGTTACGCAAGGGGAAGGTATTAGCACCCCTCACGTCCGTCGTACTCGACGGGATCCTCGCTTGTTTGTTTACTTGGACGGGTTGGTTATAATCTATCTACCTATCAAGGCTGGCTGAAAAAGAAAAGAAAAATGACTCGGCAAAGCGTCGCACTTTATGCCTACGTATTCTCATCAGAGAATGAGAAATCAGAGTCAACGTAGTTCGGCTAACTACGGGTTATGGGGGAAGGTTGCTCGCTAGGATATCGCATCCTATGCCTACGTACTTTCATCTGGTATGAAAGATCAGAGCAAACGTAGTTCGGGAAACTACGGGATAAAATGGCTCAACTAGGAGGGAGACTATCAAGTCCTACTGTTATCATGCCATGGATTCATCCTATGGTTGAGGTTTGAACAGGGAACTCCTAGATGTTGTCATGCATAGGTTTCAACCTAAAAGTCTATCATCAAATCCTTATCAAAGGAAATGAGAGTCCTAAGGGGTCATGTCAATGATACACAGAAACAGACAAAAGCATCAGCTTTAACAGTAAAATGCATGCAATGCAAGTGAGGGAGGAAATGTGTGTGGGGCTTCAGCCTCCACAAGCTCATCTCGACCTCAAGCCAGTCATGAAATAACAGTAATCATACTGAAAATAATCAACATGCTATCAAGCAATGAACAGGTAAAGGAAATGAAGTGCCATCGGGCAAACAAACACACTTGAGAAAGAATCATCTACTCTCTAATCCTAACCCTAACACAGAATACTGATCAAATCTAAGCACTAGCCCTAAAGCAAAACCTAACCAAAAGAGAAAACAATCCCAATCTTCAAGCTTCAAAACAAGCTTACCAAAGAAAGGGAGCTAAGTAAGCAGACTCATAGTGTCTTCCTCAGGAAAGCACTAGGAGGTGTATACTCAGGAGTCATATCCTACGTGGCTCAACCACTGTGATCAGTTTACATTCCTCCTCAGGAGAAACCAAACTCACAAGCAGGCTCCAACATCACTGGATATTTTAGGAAATCCTATCTGAACTAGTGGAACTAAATGAACAGACTCATAGGACCTTCCTCAGGAAAGTACTAGGAGGCTTCCACTTAGGAGTTGTATCCTATGTGGCTCAACAACTGTGATCAGTTTACATTCCTCCTCAGGAGAAATTAAACTCACAAGTTGGCTCCAACATCATTGGATACTTGAGAAATCCTAGACAAACTAAGGGAACTAAGTGAATAGACCCATAGGACCTTCCTCAGGAGAGTACTAGGAGGCTTCCACTTAGGAGTTGTATCCCATGTGGCTCAACAACATGTGATCAGTTTACATTCCTCCTCAGGAGAAATTAAACTCACAAGTTGGCTCCAACATCATTGGATACTTAAGAAAGAGGTGAGAAGAAAGCATGAAAGTCATTCATAGTGCCTTCCTCAGGAAAGTACCATGAACTTCCTTCAAACTTCAGGATCTCAAACCTCACAGACAGGGGACAAGCCAAGCTCTGGGTCCCTGAATCTTGGTCTACAATCTTCTCTCCATGATGCTCTCCATCAAGATCTTCAAGGCAACACAATCCCCACAACAAATTCCTCACAAGGAACCCCAAAAATGAACAGACAACCACAGGGTACACAAAATCAATAGGCAACTTCAGAAAATACCTAAAAATACTAAACTCATGGGGAAAAATCTAACAATTATTCACAAGGGTCCTCAACACCTACTCATAACATCTACAAAGGCCTCTACCTAAAAATCAAGATAAAACTCAATCAAAGAAAGGGATTCTTCACCTAAACACAATTTAAACCCTAATTAGGATACCCTATATCTACCCTAATTAAACTAATCAAAATTTAATTCTAAAAAATCTAGAAAAAATCCTATGGGGAACTATGATTCATCATCTAATTGCACAAAAAAGAATGGATAAAAAAAAACCTAAGGTAAGGTTCTAAAACAATTCCTACAAAATCAAATACCAAATTAAGACTATTAAAAAGCTATTTATTTGGAAAATCTATTAAAAATATTAAACCTAAAAATAAAATCTCATTTTTATTTTTATAATTTTCTACACATTTTCATCTAATTATAGAAAAAAGAAGAAGTCAAAAATCATTTTTTATCATTTTTTAATGAATTAAACAAAACAGAAAAAATAAAGGAAGAAAATAAAATAATTAAAATGAATTAAGGGAGGGGGGGGTGCAACAAGTAAGGCGCGCCAGTTCAGATGGTTGGGCCAAAAGAAAGGGGGGGGCGAATAGGAAACCAAGCCCAGAAGCGGTTTAATGAAACGTCCGCGTTTCATTTAAATTGAAATTTCCCTCTTCTTCTCAGATTCATCCGTGGCCACACGATCTGAATAATTGGTCAAACATTAGATCTAATCCTAGGGTCCTCCTTCATCGTCCCCAATGGGACCTAGGGTTTTCAGAACCCTCTCCCATGCACTCCAACCTTCGAGCTCCTCTAACTCTCTGCTCAGGCCATGATTTCACTTGATTCCAAAACAAGAAATGATCTACTACTCAAGCTCTACACAACCATACGTACACTTCTCATTAATTCTACCTAGGTTGCTCTAACAGAGGGATTAAAGGTCATGGTTCAAAATATTCAACTGATACCAATCTTCATCAAACTTCAGTCTAATGGTCTACAGATGTTCTTGATGTTACCCTGGTCCTATCATGCTATCACGTATGGATTATCATTCACTATGCTAATGGTTCTTGATCATTAAAGTTTTGCTGCCACTAATTCAAACTCCATGAAATGATCTCTAACTTTCAGGAATTGGTCCTCTAGTTGTTTCTAACAGTTCTATGCTAACAACTCAATCTATCAATGCATAATTAAGGGTGTAAAGAAGAAAATGGCAGACCTGGTTTCTTGATGAACAGATGAGGAATTTGCTCAAACCAAGCCTCAATCTCTTGTGGAATCACTCAGGGAATCACCTCCTTGCTTCTGTTTGCAAGAGTAGAGGTTGAATCTTCCTTAATTCCACGATTTGATTCTTGACGCAAGCTTGAAAATCCAAGTGATATCCTTTAATTCTGACTCATTCTTCTCTAACCAATGCCCTGCACCAGCTATAATCCTTATATAGAGAGGTTTAGACTCATCTAGAAGGTTCTGGAATGATCCTATGGGATGTTCAATTTATCATGTCATGACATTTTGATTCCAACTCATCTCATATGCCAATCCTTGTTTCCCTTGGTACAGCCCTTCAATTTCACTTGAACTTCTCCTTAAATGAGTTTTTAGGAAGTGTTTAGATGCATTGCAAGCTAGTATGTTCACTTCCCTTGAGTTTCACCTTGGTGCCTTATTATGCAAGTGATGAATTTCCAAAGGAAGTCCATTTTTGGAGCCTCAAATGAAAAATCTATTTAAACCAAAGTTCTTAAAATGGTTTTTCCAATCAAAATGATATATTGGATGACCTATTTTGGATTTGTGGATCTCCCAAATCACTTTTCAATTTCAACTTTTCAAAGTTATAAGCCTTTTTTAGTTCATTTTTGACCAATCATGTAATCTTGTGCTATGAGCTTTTCCAACATTTTGTGACCTTCTTTCTAGACTTAAAATCACATTTTGAGCAACTTTCATGTTTTGAGTTTTTCCATTTGAGGCTTGGAAATAGGAGTTTTAGGCATTGGCTAAAATGACCTATAACTGACAAATGACCAAAATACCCCTGCCTTGTTCAAACCATAAGTTGAGTTCCACAAATCCAATCAAGGACTTCTACCACTCAAATTAAAGCTTAGAAGATGCTCTTCAACATTCATGTTGACCAAGAAACCATAGGAATCATCCTACTAGGGCAAAAGTTGTCTGCAAGTTGGGTGACTTTCAAGGACCCAGATTCACACACCTCTACTGACCTGTAATTTGTCAAAACCATAACTTGAGCTCTGTAACTCCTATCAAGGACTTCCACCACTCAAATTAAAGCTTAGAACAAGCTCTACAACATTCATGTTGTGGGGGAGATGAGATATCAATCACATCTATAGCTAAAACTGCCTGGAAAATAGGGATCAAATTAGGGTTTTTTCACTGACAATCCTCAGAAACCCTAACTCAAAACTTCTCAAACTCCTCAATCATGATGAGTTGGTCTAGGAATCATCTTTACAACATCTCTATGCATCATTCCATGATCTCATGGCCCTTGGATTAGGTCTCAACCTTCTCCAAATCTTCAGTGATCCTAGGGTTGACCCAGTCAAAACCCTAATTCTACCATTCATGGTTGAATCCTCTGAACTCTTGCATAATGACTTCTCTGGGCTTCATGATGGCTATCAAGACATCTCATAGGATTTCTCAAAACACCAAGTTCTTTCTCAAAGTCTCAGAATCATCTGAGGGGTACCCATAACTCTCAAGCTATGAAGCACACAACCCTGGTTTCAACCCACTTCTATTGAGGATCCCTTGAACTTACTGATGAAGGTATCAACTTTCAAATACTAGATGGATAAATAATTGTTGGTCAAATTTTGGGGTGCAACAGCGTGGATGTGAAGAAAAACATGGGCCAGCCCCCGAAGCTACACGTGGCGAGGGGTATTTATAAGACTGAGTCTTCTGGCACGTTCTGGAATGTTCTGGACGTTGCTGGAACTGGCTGGAAAGAACTTGGACTGTTTCTGGACAATTGGGCTGCGAATTGGACAAAAAACTGACTCCATTCTGGACAAAAATCACTCCTTGGGCCTGCTAATTGGGCCTACACGAAAATGAATTAAAAACTCTAAAAACTGTAAATGAAATGGATTAGCCTAATTACACTAACCAGACCTAATTAACTATTAAAACTCAATTAATCCTAAAAATTCTAATTAACTCCTAACTAATAAAATCCTAATAAAATCTATATTAAATTCTAAAAAAAGACTATATTATTTACAAATGATTTAAAATCTATAAAAGAAAATAAAAGAAAAATCTATATTATTTATCTAAACTCTATTTACTAATAAAAGAAAATCTATATTATCTTATATCTAAAATTAAAAATATTTAATTTTCTATTAACAAAACTCATTTATTTAATAAGAAAAAAACTATATTAAAAGATTAAAAAAAGCTATTAACTATTTAAAAAACCATTAATATCCTAGAAAATTCTATATATGATTTAAAATCTATTTAAACCCTAAAAATGGCCAATAAAATCCAGAAAAATCCCAATAATTCCCCGAGGGACAAAATAAGTACCGAACGACACATAACACCGCGAGAGCGCAACAAAATAGCCGGTAAAAATAAACGGGCACCGAAATATCCCAAAAAACGATTCTATCTATCTAAACTGATAAAAAACACCTGAAACACGAGACGAGAGCTGTGATCCCTGATAAAATCAAACAAAAATGAAACAATGCCCTGTATGCAATATGCAGATGCGAATGCGATTATGCGTCGAAACCTCGAGCCAGATACGAGACCCGGTTGGTCAAATTTTGGGGTGCAACAGATGGTAGACGCTTTGGCAATGTTATCATCAATGTATAAACTGAATTTCTAGAAAGAAGCTCCAATGATCACTATCATGCGCCTCGATAGGCCAACTTTTATATTTGCAGTAGAAGAAGCGCCAGATGGGAAGCCTTGGTATTTTTACATCATACATTTCCTCAAGACTCAAGAATATCCTCCTAGGGCAACAAGTAGAGATAAGAAGACTCTGAGGAGGCTGTCGGGAAACTTTTATTTGAACAAGGATGATGTGATATACAAAAGAAATTTTGACCTGGTATTGCTGCGTTGTGTGGATGAGAATGAAGCAAGTTTGCTAATGGAAGAGGTCCATGAAGGTTCTTTTGGTACTCATGCTGGAGGACATGTGATATCCAGGAAACTATTGAGAGTAGGGTATTACTGGATGACTAAGGAGTCTGACTGTTTTAAGTATGACAGGAAATGCCATAAGTGTCAAATTTATGCTTACAAAACGCATGTACCACAAAGTCCTCTGAATGTATTGACGTCTCCTTGGCCCTTTGCAATGTGGGGCATCGACATGATTGGTAAGATTGAACCGACCGCCTCCAATAGGCATCGCTTTATCTTGGTAGCAATTGATTATTTTATCAAGTGATTAGAGGCAGCTTCCTTCGCTAACGTGACTAGACAAGTAGTGGCTCGCTTTATAAAGAAAGACATTATTTGCCAAGATGGAGTGCTAGAACGAATCATTATTGATAATGGTTCGAATTTGAATAATAAGATGATGAAATAATTGTGCAAGAATTTTAAAATTGAACCCTCTAACTCTTCTCCGTACTGTCCGAAGATGAATGGTGCTGTTGAGGTAGCCAATAAGAATATCAAGAAGATCGTGCAGAAAATGGTGGTGACTTAAAAATATTGGCACGAGATGTTGCCCTTTACTTTACATAGTTATCGTACTTCGGTGCGTACATCCACTAGGGAAACACCTTTCTCATTGGTATATGGTATGGAAGTTGTCATACCATTAGAAGTTGAGATTCCTTCTCTAAGGGTGTTGTCTGATGTGAAGCTTGATGAAGCAGAATGGGTAAAGGCTAGGTTAAATCAACTTAGTATGATTGATGAAAAGAGATTGGCAGCTATCTTCCATGGTCGACTATATTAGAGAAGAATGAAAAAGGCACTTAATCAGAAAGTGCGTCCTTGACATTTTCAGGTAGGTGACTTAGTGTTAAAGAGGATCCTCCTTCCACAAACAGATCACAGGGGCAAATTGACTCCTAATTATGAAGGTCCATACATAGTAAGGAAGGTTTTCTCTGGAGGAGCCTTATTGCTATCAACCATGGACGGTGAAGATTTTACATCCCTTGTGAACGCAGACGTAGTCAACAAATACTTTGCTTAAAAAGAGACCCGCTGGACATAAAAATAAAGTCCAGGCAAAAATGGGGAATCCGGGCGAACCATAAAAATAATAGGTTCAGGAAAAAATTAGGGATAAAAGAAAAATGAATAAACCCGCAAAGTTGAAAACCTGAAAAGGCGACTTTGGCAAAAATGGGTATCCCAGTGGATCGAAAACCCGCAAGGGCGGTTCAGGCAAAAATTAGGGATTTAAAAGCAAATGATTGCGGTCTGCATCTAACCTGTGAACACAGTTGGATTCTTGGAGATCTCAAGGGTTAATAAATCAGTCTCATCAAAAGGGAGGACATGGGTGAAGCATCGAAGACATGGGAGTCATAGCTGAATCGACACATGGTGGTTGTCCGTTTCCACATTGCCGACATTTGTATATATTTGTCATTTGTACTTTTTGCGCAATTTTCTCTTTTCAGGAGTTGCATCCTTTGTAATTTGCCTATTTACAGGCCCTTTTAATCAATGAAGTATTTTCCACAAAGAGCTTTCCTTTTCTTGTTTTTACTGCTTTGCTTGCAAACGACGTCTGATATTTTTGATAAACTTTGCATACGAAAATTTTGAGGCTTTGATAATCATATTTAAAAATAATGATTTACTTGAATAATATCATGGATAGTGACCGAAATAGCCAGTTATGCATACAAGAACGCATATCCTGTTTATTTGTCGTTTACAGGATAACCGATCCTTTTCCCAACAGGTTTCTCTCCACTGGGTACTGTTTTCAGGTCAGAAATGTCTCAGTAGCAAGGATGGATATATATCCCCAGCAAGGTAAGATTGAGTTTATTCCCTAGCAGCAGGGCAAGCTTAGCGTTGTTCCTTGACATAATTTATGTTATTGACTTCTCTCCCCAAGCAGAGATTAATGTTGATTCCCTCGGCGAGTAAATCAGAAGTGGTAGACATCCGCAGCAGAGGCCAATAGTCATTGGTATCCTTCGAAGTAAGATCTCTGGGACAACTTCCCGATGAATGCTACTCTCAATTCCCAGCAGAATGGAATTGTCCCTAGAAGAGTTCTATTCCAGAAGGCCGTTCAGGGCATATTCCTCAACAGAGTTTGCTTGCCGTTTCTTTCGACACCTTTTCTTGGTGGTGCTCCTCTGCATTTGCATTTTGCATAGCATCCTCCCAAATGCGTAGCATTTCCATTTTGTATGGAGCATTACGCCATATTCAAACATATGCATGCGAAGCATAAGCCAGGTTTGATACTTTTGTTTCCAGTAGACAACGACGTGACTCATGAGCCTTTGTGGTACTTTACCCCAGCAAAAGTCATTGATAGTTATTTTCATCTTACTTTTGCTTCCCCAGCAGAGTTTGCTTGTTTAAGTTTCTCTTGCCCCAAAGGAGTTCTCTTTCCAGGTTGTAAATCGGTCGATTCTACTTCCTGCTTATCCTGGATGTTATCCCGACTTTTGGTTGGTAGTTCGTCATTTTCAGATGTTATCCTGACTTTTGGTTTGTAGTACTCTTTTGTTCCCCTGCGGAGTCGTCATCCCAACTTTTGGTTGGTAGTCTCTTTTCCCAGCGATCCTAACTTTTGGTTAGTAGCTGTTATCCCGACTTTTGGTTATTGGTTTCATTCTTTGGCGATCCTAACTTTTGGTTGGTAGCTGTTGCGGTGGAAATAGGATCACAAACTATTAATGAGTTTGAATCGCAATTCAATTCACAACCGCTCTTTGATTTATCCGAAGGAAAAGGTCAAAAGAGGGAAAACCTATTTTGCATCGTAAACACAATGCGGGGAAAGATCTAGGGTTCGGGGGTTGGTTAAGATTAGGGAAGGTATTAGCACCCTAAACTTCCGTAGTACTCTACGGGAACCTTTTGTTCAAATGTTTACTATTTTTGCTTTATTTATTTGCTTAAGGTATATGTACAAAGGGATTAAAAGTGAGAAAGGAGACCTAAGGGGTTAATTCTAAGTTTACTCGGCAAGACATCGCATCTTGTGTCTACGTATCCTTACGGGAGTGGAATCAGAGTAATCGTAGTTCCCCTCAAAAGGGAGGTTAGAGACTTCTTGACTGTGGTCAAGGTCTCAAGGGGAATAAACGCATCTTAAGGACACGCTTACGTGGAGTGTAGAAACTCCAAATTTCTACGTTGAATTGTTAAGTGAATTAGGGTTAAATTAGGTTAGGGATTCCGCGGTGGGAAACCCTAAAACAGAGTACGGCGACTCTTTGACCTAAAACTAGGGTAATTTTGTAATCTTGCCTGCGGCGAGGCATTTGTGAAAGTTAGGGTTTGTAGTTTGTAGTTTTGAGGGTTTGAAATTGAATGTGTGAAATTTGAGGGTTTGAGGACTATTGGCATGGCGGCCAAAAGCTAGACCTAACCTTCGGATGTGTGTAATGTGACAGAATAATTAATGAATGTGATTTAAAATCATACACGCAAAGGAATAATGACAGAAATTAAGACCATACACGTAGAAATTTAAAGGCGGAAATTAAAACGCGATTATTAGGGTTCGCGGAGTTACAGATGAGAAGCAGTTACAATATAGTAATGAAATTTAAATAAACCAACCATGTAGTAAGAGCTGCAAATGATGAACACTGTCAATAAGCAAAATTAAACGGTAATTGGACAAGTCAGGAGAAAAAGCGTAATATTGAAGACTTTTTTGTTATTTTGAAAGAAATGTTAAATGAATCTATAAAAAAAAGTAATGTTAATAGAAAAATATTTAAATTTAATCTTAAAAAAGATTTTAACTTAGATATTTTAAAAAAGATTTTTTGTAAGTTATTTATTAAAAAAAAAGTTTTTATTTGTTATATGAAAAGAAGTTTTTTTTTTTTAATTTTCTTATAAAAAAGGTTTTTAAAGTTTTTATTTATTTTTAATATTTACACAAAAAAGGTTTTTTTTTTTTTTTAAAAATAGTTTTTTAATTATAAAATAAAATAGTTTAAAAAAACAACTTAAAAAACAAAAATAAAACAATTTTTAAAAAACAAAAAAAAAGGGGTTGGGCCGGTAATCACCTCCGGACCCAACCCGGTTGGTGAGTCATAAGAGGCAAAACGTAAGTTTAGGGTTTCAGAACCCTAATGTCATTCGCGGCGCCGTTCTTCTTCTTCTCTCTCGATTCTCTCTCGCTCGCACTCCCCTTCACGATAACACTCGTTCTTCTTCTCCGTTTATGGCTTCTGTTATATCACCTTCTACACACACTAAAAAATAACAGAAAAATGGTTAACATGTTGATAAGGGAACGAAACGCTTACGGTGGGTTCAATCGGAGGCAATGATGATAAACTGAGCCTCGACGGATGGGATTTGCTCGTCGTGACTTCAAACGGCGCTGGTGAACTCGTCCCAACTGAGATCGTCTCGTTTCGATCTCTCTCTCTCTCGGCTACTAGCCCGTTAGGGTTTGCGATTGTGGTTTCGCCATTTCCTTTGGGGCTCTCGCGATTTTCCGTTAGGGTTCTTCACAGGTGAGATCGTCCCTTTTTATAACTTCTCTTTTTGGGCTTTTGGATGTTGGATTTGCGTTACTCTTGATTTTTCGATCTGATTGAATCTGATTTCTTTTTTTAAGATTTGATTGGGATTTTTTTGATATGATTCTGGGCTCGTGATTTATGAACTTGGGGCTTTGACTCGTTTTGATTCACCTGATACCGATTTAATCTTCCCTGATTTGGAATTGATATCAGTATCAAAATCATTTTTCTGTTATTTTTTCTGATAAGATTTGATTTCCAGCTGATACGGTTATGATCTGTCATGGATTTGGTTTGCTTTCCAGATGTTGATTGGATTCATACAGATTCTGTTTTCATTTTCTGATAAGATTTGATTTTATCTGGGTAACTGATTCGCACCTTCCTTTTTGTTAACAGATATGGTTTGGATTTCGATCTGATTTGTTTTGATGGACTTGTTTCGAACTGATTTGGGTTATTTTTGATGCAGTCTGGATTTTCGTTGGATATCTGCTTCTGATTTCTGGATTTCGGTTTTGAAACCTACATTAACTTTTCCTCTTCTTCTTTCAGGATAGGTACTCCGGCTTCGATCGCGTCAAACGCTGCCGAGGAAGGTATACGACAATGATGACATTGTTCTGAGCCTTCGAGGGATATTCTTCGATGATGTCGCGGTTCAGAATAGGAGTTCTGGGCTTGTTGCGATTTCCTGCTTTTTCTGCTATGGTTTTGTGAACTCATCGAACTGATATGTTTGATCTGAACCTTTTTCCACTATTTCTGATATGGTTTTGTTGTGTATTTGGTTATCCAGATGCGTAGAACAAGATAGTTAGTGAAAATTGCTAGCTCTGCTTGAAATCAAATGGCTTGTGAAAGCTTGTACAGAGACCCATTCGTATCGTCCTGGTAGAGATACCTCATTCACTACATCAAAACTGTACTTTTCCATGAATATTGCTTGTTGCTGCTTCCATGATGAGTTTGCATTTGGTTCAGCTGCTGTTGTGATTTTGTGTGGTCATTCACGTTTTTCGTGACTTGCCATTGAAACTTGCCTTCTGATACATTGTTTGATGCCATTCAATGCAGTTTGGTTTGTATTTTTCTGTTCTGTTTGGACTTGGTTTTCACTAACTCACTTATGTGGTTGCAATTATGGATTGTTCGGTTGAGCTTCAGTTTGAATTTCCAATCACCTGTGGCTGTTTTGTTTATGCAGCTTATGAATTGTTTTGGTTTTGAGTTCTGAATTCTGAACCTGGTACTGATGCTGTTGTGGATTTTCAGGTGTTAGAAATTTCGGAAACAAAATGACTCAGACCTGCCGGCATCCGGGTCTGAATCCAGATTGACTATGTTGCCTTACTCTCGTATCAGTTTGGAAATCCAATCGCGGCAAAAGCGAATCAGTCCCGCTTCTTTTATCACTTCTATCTCTCGGATGTCCCGTAATGATAAGAACAGGTGTTACCTGATCTGACGCCAACGGCGCGGATCGGTAACGGGGGTAGGACGCAGCTTCGGTTGTGCCACTCCCGGCACTCGATGATGACACTGTTCTGAGAGTGTCAAAAACAATTTCTAACATTTTTTTTCTATTCTGTTTGTTCTGTTTTGATGCGCAGGTGGATCGGGGATTCGTGGAGAAGCTCAAGGGACACCGCGAAGGACACTTAGAAGTCTTTAGGATTTAGGACCTTTTTTAGAGTTAATGTAATTCCTTGTAACATCAATTCAGAATGTGAAACAATTCAACTCCTTTTGTACCATGATGTTCTTATGAAATAAAATGCCAGAACTTCTTTTATATATCCATGACTGCTCAGTTTTAAATTTATTTATATTTATCTCTAGTTAAAAATTATAAACGTTTGTGAATAAATCCACAAATATTTAAATTCCTTAACCTAGTCATAAACCATAAACATTCCCGAATGACATTCTTGTTCGTGCACTGGTCTCATTTGTAATCTTAATCTCATCAACTGATTAAATTCACTCGCATTCCAACTTTAAATGCTAACCAGCAACTTTATAACCAAACACGGATGTGCGTCGCAATCACAACAGATTCAGTATCAATGATAACATTGCTCGTAACTGAACTCCACTGATCAAATGCTAAGAGCAACAATCCAATAATATCCAATTAAATTGTGCCTTGTTAACAGCATCGGGAATTCTCTGGAAATAAACCATGAGCGATAAACTAGGTCTTAAATCCAGTTGGGCCCGACAAATTTCAATACCGAACACATCGAATTGGCGCCTTGATATAATCAAACCCGGTGATAAATAAATGCCTCAGAAATGGTGTCTCAAATGCCTCAAAACTTAGTAACAGCCTGTCTTCAAGGAACTAGCAGAATCCCCGTAAAATGACCAAAATACCCCTGGAACCAATCCTGCAAAACAAGCACCTCCATGACTTGATAGCGGTTAGCAAATGCACAGACGAGATGCTATGCGAAATGAATGACTAAATATAAGGGTAAAATTTGGGGTATTACAGTTGCCCCTATTTAAATAGCTACACCGGACGATTTGAGTGACTGAGACTCGAGGAATCGTGGTGGAGAGATTTAAATATAGATAACCGAAAATTTTGCCCTTATATGCGGCGATATGCAATGCTATGGACAAAGCGAGAACAGATTAATGCAGATAGCATGATGCGTGTGATGGAATGATGTATTGCGAAAATGCTGACGAATGCGATGACACAGGGACAGATGCTACGGGAAGAACACACTGGGGAGAACGACGCGCTGGGACACGGTACAACCCTGGGGAATTCTAAAAAGATGGTCAACTGGCGCGAACACGCCCAAGTGTTATTTTTAGAACGGGAACGAGATCCTCAAATGGAGACGGTACCTATGAGACGGCCTCCACTGGGGAATCTAAAAGTAAAACTGGATCATGTACGACTGCAAGATTGATTACAGAATGCTGGAGCATTGAGCAAAGAATAACATCCAAGCTTCTGTAACCTATCCCTCGTGACAGGATCAAATGGACTTTTCGGGAATCTGTATCAAATATACAGGGTAAAGACCGACTGTATGCCAAAATAAATGGACTTTAATAGGAAATGCCCTGATAAGCTTCTCGAGGGAGAACTGTCACTTATCGTAGGAAGGGACTTACATGCAAAAAATGGATAAGCACTCAAATAAAGAGGCTGCTGCTTATCTGATAAATAAATCTTCTCGTATTTAAGTTCGGCGCCTGGAATACGATTCTGATTCTTCTCTTACTGAAGGATAAATGAACTTCTTCATACTTCAAGATCGTGCTCTCCTGAATATGAAAAGGGTAAACTGAACTTCCTCATACCTCAAGATCGTGCTCTCCTGAATATGATTTCGCTCCTTCTTTTACTAAAGGGTAAATGAACTTCTTCATGCCTCAAGATCGTGCTCTCCTGAATATGATTCCGGTCCTTCTTTTACTAAAGGGTAAATGAACTTCCTCATTCTTCAAGATCGTGCTCTCCTGAATATGATTCCGCTCCTTCTTTTACTAAAGGGTAAATGAACTTCTTCATGATTCAAGATCGTGCTCTCCTGAATATGATTCCGCTCAAACCTCCCCGCATTTCAAGATCGTGCTCTCCTGAATACGATTTGGTTCAAACCTCCCTATACTTCGAGACGACAAGGAAAATGGAAGCCCAACTGCTCCATGGAGATGGCCATTTGCTGCGAGTCATAACGAAGATAGGATCGGCTTCTTAGGTGAGAAATGTCGTATACTGATGTTGTAACATGTAGGATTGTAAAGTGTTGTACTGATAGATTTTCTAGGCGTGAACTGGCGCGTATTTGTAAAGGCTTGTGGTTGATTTTCTTGAAAGATAGTGCAAAATAAATGCACATCCGGGTATAGTGATGAACTTCTCGGGCGAGAACAGTCGCGTATCTGTCATGGTATGGTGAAAATCTTTAGATGGTGCAAAATAAATGCACGTCCGGTTGGGCTCGATGACCGACAAGACTGAGATTCCATCTAGGATCGAGCTAGAAAGAAGACTGGTAATCAAGACTCCATCGAGGGAATGAACTCGAAGAGTAAATATCTTATCCTGGCGAGGAAAGATAGCTGAAGTAACCGTCATCCACGAGGATCGAGCCCTGTGGGGAACTGGAAACAAATAAATATTTTATGCTTAGGGCTGACAATCTATTTGGAGAGAATGAACCAACCCAGTTACTCGGCGGTAACCACCAATGATGGCGATACACGATGAACCTGTGAATGCTAATGCACATGTTAATGTGAATGTGAATGTATGTTAATGTAGTTAAATATGCAGGATGTTATGAAATGAGTATGTAATGAGTATGTGTATGAAATAGGCATGTGATGCTTATGCCCCTGCGTATGCTGACGAAACAGACTAGAGACGGGACGGGAGATGAAATAAACATCTCGACGGAGATACCCTGCGCTCTCTGCAACCAATACGTCAATCATGGGAAGGAATGGTAGGACCAAATCTGGTTTCAAAATCCTGAATTCTCTGGGGAGAAAGTAATTTGCTTGGGTGCACAGTATCACGTCTTCTCATGGGGAGAGGAGAACCTGAGGGACACTTTCGAGTTACCCAAGAAAAGGTTGTCAGCTTATAGTCTCTCTGGGGACTGTGTTAGAGCAATGATTTGAAAGTGTTTCTGCAACAATGAGATTTTTCGAGGAGTGAAGAGATCCTTCCGAAATTTCCACTAGTCAAAGTAATTTCTTATATTTCGATTGCGTTTTTGAAGAACAGTTTTAAAAATTTTCAATGCACCTTTCATTTTCAAAATTTTAAGAATAAATGCATTTCGCATAACAATAGAAAACAAGAGTAATGCACCAAGGAATGTAAGTAACAAAATGGTATCTTTTATTAAAGGGTGGAAGCTTGCTGAAGGCATAGCTCCACAGATGATTATGTTTTGAAATTGGCAACATGGGAAAAGGTTACATTGAATCCAACGACACCTACTGACACTAATAACCAAGACTAATCCAGAATCTTGCTTTGGACGAGGATGAAAGAAATGCAAAATGGCTCTCATGTGGAAAGTGTGTTTGCAATGATCGGTGTTTTCTGATGCAATGAAATGCCTTTGTCCCTAACTTTTGCCTGGACCGCCCTTTCGGGTTTTCAATCCACCGGGACGCTCTTTTTTGCCTAAGCCGCCCTTTCGGGTTTTCAACTTAGCGAGCTTTTTATTATTATTTCTTTTTTTCTCAACCCTTACTTTTGCCTAAGTCGCCTTTTGCAGGTTTTCGACTTAGCGGGTTTTTAGGCATAATATTTTCGGACTGCATCAGAATTCACGGGATGTGCTAGCTCTTCACCATCCATTGTTGTAAGTATCAGAGACCCTCCAGAGAAAACAGTCTTTACAACAAATGGGCCTTCATAATTGGGCATCCACTTTCCACGCATATCTTTATGCACTGGCAAGATCTTTTTGAGTAAGAGCTCTCCTTGACGGAACTCACGGATACGAATCTTCTTATCAAACGCTCTTTTCATCCGTTTCTGATATAATTGCCCATGGCACATAGCGGTCATGCGTTTCTCGTCAATGAGATTCAACTGATCCAGTCTGTCTTGAACCCACTCAGCTTCTTCAAGTTCAGCTTCCATCAACACCCTTAAAGAAGGTATCTCTACTTCAATGGGGAGTACGACGTCCATTCCATACACCAATGAGAAAGGTGTTGCCCCTGTCGAAGTTCGCACTGAGGTCCTGTATCCATGCAAAGCAAACGGTAACATCTCATGCCAATCTTTGTAAGTCACAACCATCTTTTGCAGGATTTTCTTGATATTCTTATTCGCAGCTTCAACGACCCCATTCATTTTAGGACGGTACGGAGAAGAATTGTGATGCGTGATCTTGAAACTGTCACACAGCTCTTTCATAGTCTTGTTATTCAGATTGGTGCCATTTTCAGTTATTATCCGACTTGGAATTCCATAACGGCAGATAATTTCTTTCCTGATGAAGCGGGCAACCACTTGCTTAGTCACGTTGGCGTAGGAGGCAGCCTCTACCCACTTCGTGAAATAATCAATAGCAACAAGGATAAAACAATGACCATTAGAAGCCTTCGGCTCGATTGCTCCAATCATGTCAATGCCCCACATTGAGAACGACCATGGTGAAGACAAAACATTCAACGGTGACGGAGGCACATGCATTTTATCAGCGTAAATTTGGCACTTATGGCATTTCCTAGCGTATTGGATGCAGTCAGCTTCCATGGTTAACCAATAATATCTAGCCCTTAACATCTTCTTAGACATAGCATAACCGTTGGCATGAGTTTCGAAGGTCCCCTCGTGAATTTCTTGCAGTAACATGTCCGCTTCCCGTTTATCAACACATCTGAGTAAAACCATATCGTGATTTCTTTTGTATAACACACCATTACTGATAAAGAATTTCGAAGCCAGTCTTCTCAATGTTTTCTTGTCCAGACCAGTAGCACCATCGGGATACTCTTGCTTGACGAGATAGTTCTTGATGTCATGAAACCAAGGCCTTTCATCCACCTCATCCTCTTCGACTACTTGACAATAAGCGGGCTCAACTTTGCGTTCAATATGGATAAGAGGTGCTTCATTAACGAAGTTAACTTTCCACATGGATGCTAACATGGCTAAAGCATCAGCAACGTGGTTCTCAGATCTAGGAACATGCTCGAACTCTATCTCGTCGAAATACTTAATCAGCTCGACAATGTAGTCCTTGTAAGGGATTAACTTCTCGTTCTTCGTTTCCCATTTGCCTTGTAATTGGTAAATAACCAAGGCTGAGTCACCACTTACTTTAAGAAGTTTGATCCGGAGGTGAATTGCTGCCTCGAGGCCAAGAATACATGCTTCATACTCTGCGACGTTATTAGTACACTCAAAGTCTAACCTGGCTGTAAACGGAGTGAATCCACCCTTTGGGTTCATCAAAACGGCGCCTATACCATGCCCATTCAAGGAACCATCAAACATCATCTTCCACCAAAGACCTGGTTCTGGACCTTCGCTCGGATCTGGCTCTTCACAATCTCTCTTAATCAACAAAATATCCTCATCAGGAAAATCAAACTTAAGAGGTTCATAATCTTCAACTGGCTGATCTGCAAGATAATCTGATAAAATACTACCCTTAATTGCCTTCTGGGGTACATACTGGATGTCATATTCGGATAACAACATGTGCCAACGGGCTAGCCTCCCGGTTTGAGCAGGTTTTTCAAAAATATACTTGATCGGATCCATTTTAGAAATCAACAATGTGGTATGACAGACCATGTATTGTCGGAGGCGCCTAGCGGCCCATGCCAACGCACAACAAGTTTTCTCCAATGGTGAGTATCTGTTTTCACAATCGGTAAACTTTTTGCTCAGATAATAAATCGCATGTTCCTTTCTTCCAGTCTCATCATGTTGCCCAAGTACACAACCCATAGACTTCTCAAGAACAATAAGATACATAAACAACGGTCTTCCAGGTACGGGAGGAATCAGAATAGGGGGGTCTTGCAAATAACTCTTAATTTTCTCAAACGCTTTCTGACAATCAGGGTTCCACTCAACCGTCTGCCCCTTACAAAGCAATTTGAATATCGGCTCACAAGTAGCGATCATGTTAGAGATAAACCTGGAAATATAATTCAGACGCCCAATAAAACCTCTAACTTGTGTCTCGGTTTGCGGAGCTGGCATGTCTTGAATGGCTCGAACTTTGTCAGGATCTACCTCAATCCCTCGTTGACTGACAATAAAACCAAGCAATTTTCCAGATCTGACACCGAAGGTACATTTAGCAGGGCTCAATTTCAACTGATATTTCCTGAGTCGTTCAAACAACTTCACCAAATGGTCTAGATGTTCCTCTTCACTCTGAGATTTGGCTATCATATCGTCCACATACACCTCGATCTCTTTGTGCATCATATCATGAAAAAGAGTTGTCATAGCGCGTTGGTAAGTTGCCCCTGCGTTCTTCAAACCGAAGGGCATGACTTTGTAGCAAAAGGTCCCCCAAGGAGTAATGAAAGTAGTCTTCTCTCGATCATCGGGATCCATTTTGATCTGATTATAGCCAGAGAAACCATCCATAAATGAGAACAACGCAAAACTGGCTGTATTGTCTACAAGTGTATCAATATGTGGCAGAGGAAAGTCGTCTTTCGGACTTGCTTTATTCAGATCCCTGTAATCCACACACATCCTAACTTTACCATCTTTCTTGGGCACTGGCACAATGTTGGCAACCCAATCTGGATATTTTGCGACTGCCAAGAAACCTGCATCTAACTGTTTTTTAACCTCATCTCGAATCTTCAAAGCCATGTCGGGTCTCGTTCTTCGAAGCTTTTGTTTGATAGGTGGATAATCCGGCTTAAGTGGCAACTTGTGAACAACAATATCCATGTCCAGGCCCGACATATCTTGATACGACCATGCAAACACATCAATATATTCTTTTAACAACTCAACCAGCTTCGGCTTAACCTCTTTCCCAAGCATTGCACCAATCTTGACCTCTTTCTTATTCTCATATGTACTAAGATTAATTAAGTCCACCTGCTCTTTATGCGGTTGAAGCTCTGTGTACTCGTACTCAATCAATCTTGTCAGTTCAGCGGGTACTTCAAAATCTTCTTCACCCTCGTCCTCGGCTTGATTGATGGGTGCATCCCAGTTAGGAGTGTCAGTAAAGTCATTGGGTCCAACAAGGTTTACGATGTCTCTGCATGATGGAAGGCTTACTTAATTAAAATGCTCAAAGATATGTAAGATAAGAAATGAAATGCTATTTTTTATTTTATTTTTGAAAAAGGTTGCCAATTCCATTTTTTAAGGGTGAAAACGAAAAACGCAAATGAACCAAAATGGATTTGAACGAAATGCCTTTATTAATATCCTTTTAAAAATGAAAGGTGGCCCAACAAAAACGACCCTATAGCCTTGGGCGGAGCTACAGACTTTTTATTTGAAAACGCTAAAAAAAAAATTACTTTGACAATGGAAAAATAACAGGGATCTCTACGGCCTCCCAGTTGTTCAAAGCTGCATCACCCTTAAACACCAGGTTGCTCAAATCTTCATTTTCCTCACAGTCACTGACGGCATTGACTTGGAAACCTCCGCTGAAAAATACCTCTTGGATAACCTTCGGACGCCCTTCGACAGTTGAGGCAGCTCCATTCTGAGTTGGTTTGTAACCCAACCCAAAGCGATCAGTCTTGGTCTTGACATCAATTACCTCTCCCCAACCTTCCGGCATACCCCTGTCAATTGTTGATTTGGTACTCTTCAGAGATGCAAAAGATGGATTACCCTAGCCCACTGTTTCTTCGACTTCTAATAAAACAGCATTGGCGATCTCAAGTGCTTGAAAGGAGATTTCCAAAGCATTTTCATCGGCCTCGATGTAACGGAAAGAAGACAGGTTACTGACCATCAGATCCTCCTCACCGTGTATAATAACCAACTTCCCATCGATCACGAACTTCATCTTTTGATGCAACGTTGAGGTTACTGCCCCAGCTGCATGAATCCACGGCCTTCCAAGTAAACAGCTGTAATTGGGATTAATGTCCATGACTTGAAACGTGATATTAAAAACTTGCGGGCCAATCAGGATAGGAAGCTCAACCTCCCCCATTACCGACCGGCGAGAACCATCGAAAGCCTTGACTATCAAAGGAGTAGGTTTCAACACAGTCTCTTTGAAAACCAACTTATCAAGAACCCTCTTGGGTAGAACGTTCAAAGAAGAACCGGTGTCCACTAGTACTCTTGCCAAATTATCTTCCTGACATTTCACTGATATATGTAAAGCACGATTATGATTCGGACCTTCTTTTGGTAACTCTTCGTTGCTGAAACTAAGAGTATCGCATGCGGTCAGATTGGCAATCACACTATCAAACCGACTGGTGCTGATATCTTGATCCACATGTGCTTGAGTCAAAACTTTCTGCAAGGCCATCCTATGAGCGGGTGAACTCATCAACAGAGATAAAATCGAAATCTTAGAAGGAGTCTGATGAAGTTGATCGATAACTTTATAGTCACTTTTCTTGATGATCCTCAAAAACTCAGCATCTTCATCATTCGTAACGGCTCCTTTACCTTTGTCTTTGGCAGGCACTGGGATATTAGCTGTTTCCTTAGGTGGGACCTCATTGGAACGGGGAGTATACACACGGCCACTGCGAGTCATCCTGCTTGCCTCTGCGATATTAGTCACAGTGTCCTTAACCTCTTCATTTGGAATAACCTTCCCAGACTCCTTGTCAATCATCGTCACGTCATATTTCCAAGGCACAACTTTAGGATCACTGAAAGGAAACGGACTTGGTCTTCGAATAACTATAGGCTTAGGCTGATTCACCTCAGGGATATGCGACTTTGGTGTATCGAACACGGGATTGGCAGATCCTGCCCCTGACAGATTAAACACTGGTACCTTACCCTTTGATTCAGGCTGATGGAAGACAGGCTCAATCACAGCGACTTCATCCTTCTTGGCTTGGCTTGTCACTTGTAAAACACCCTCGTCAATCAACCTCTGAACATCATTCTGAACCAACACACAACCCTTAATACTGGCTTCACAACTTATACATGCAGCATGAGACGTATCTACCAGACCAGCTTCAAACAGTTTCGAATGGAATATCTTGAGAGGAGTCTTAATCTGAACAACATCAAGGACATAACCTTCCTCAGAATCGGCACTGATGGCGTTAACGCTTTCATGGTTGGGAAAAGGGTTCTTCTTAACATTCGGTTGAGGATCTTCAAATGACAAAATCTTCTTTTCCAATAAATCCCTGACAAGATTTTTGAGAGCATAACAGTTCTCCAGATCGTGACCAGGCGCACCCTCATGAAATAAACAATGAGCAGCGGCGTTGTAATTGGCGGGTAGAGGATTAGGAGGCGGACCCAGAGCTCGAGTAGTGATTACACCTTGCTTGACTAATGAGGGATACAGCTCGGTGAAAGTCATCGGAATCGGCGGACAAGGTTTATACGTTCTCTTGTTTGGAACATTCTGGCGAGGAGCCGGATTCTTTGGCTGTTGAGGAGCAGGAGCGTTGGGCGCCTGTAGGTAGTTGATAGGAGGCGGATAAACAGGAGGTGGTTGCATAGGTTGATACATAGGAACCTGTTGATTGAAAGAAGGTGCAATAGCTGCCACATATGGCTGTTGAGCATATTGGATTGGGTACCCTTGAGGTTGAGCATAACCTTGCGGATATTGGTAAAATTGGTCTCTTCGTCTACCAGAGGATATAGCATTAGTTTCACCTTCTTTCTTCTTCTGAGAATTGTACGAAGGTTTCTTCGGCTGATCCTTTGAAACACCATGATTATTTGTCATTTTACCGCTTTTCATACCCGATTCAATCTTGACACCCACAACAATAATGTCAGAGAAATTTGAAGTCACACTACCCACCATCCTCTCGTAAAATTCTGGACGGACCGTGTCGACAAACCAATCAGCTAACTCTTTCTCGGTCAAAGGAGGTTCTACTTGCGAAGCAATCTCTCTCCACCTTTAAGCGTACTCTTTGAATGACTCAGAACTCTTTTGTGACATACTCAACAACTGTCTTCTGTCAGGAGCCAGATCCATATTGTACTTGTAATGTTTGATGAAAGCGTCAGATAAATCTTGGAAACTCTTAATGCGAGACTGGTCCAAAGTTAAATACCACTTGGAAGAAGCACCCTTCAAACTATCTTGGAAGCAATGAATCATCAGTTTGTCATTCTCGACATGGGCAGCCATTTTGCGATAATACATGATCAGATGGCTCTTAGGACAAGTGGCACCTTCATAGCGATCGAAGTTCGGAGTTTTGAACTTCGGGGGAATAACCAAGCCTGAGACCAAACAGATGTCCCTTGCAGCAGTCCCAAAAATTTGATCGCCCTCTACCTTTTTCAATCTCTGGGCGATAGTGTCTACTTCCTCACGAAGCTTGTCATGTTTCTCATAACCTTCAACATTCTCATCAAGGTTATCAAAGACGGTCTCATTGAAATACGGTTGCACACGGGTGTGTACAACAGGTGGTGCAAAGATAGGAGCCCCCCTAGAAACTTCGGAAAGTAAGGGCACGGCTTGCTGAACAGGCTGATTAATCAGAACGGTGGCTTGAGGAGGCACAAAACCTGGAGCAAGACCATAAGGTGGGTCCCTTGCTACGGTCACATTCGGTGGAGGGTCCACAGTAACGCCAGTAATCTCTGAAACAACAGTGGGCTGGGTATCTATCTTAGCATTCATGACGTGTAACAATTCCATCATACGCCCCATACCCCCTCGAAGGTCTTCAAGTTCATTGCTAAGGCGATCAATCTCTTTTGCCTGATCCTCTATTCTTTTCCGAGTTTGAGCTCTAGTGTTGTACTGGTGCCGAGGACTCAGGGTGACGAAACTGGAAGGCGAGAGAACCGAACATGAGAAAACGGAAGACACATGCAATGCAAGAAAACATATGATGCTATAATGCGAATGCAAATGAAGATTTCATGGAATTCAAACATTTACGAATGTCGTGGGGTACCAAGGAAATCTTTTTCTTCATTTTTATTTTTTTATTTATGGTATCCCGCGATATAAATGATGTTTGAATTCCAGGAAATACAATGCAATGGGATGCTTTATGGATGCCATGCACATGAATACACAAAACCCTAGGTTAAAAGTCATGCGTGGGGTTAAGGCCTACCCATCCCCAAAAGGAGTGTACTATAGGTTAGTTGTACCTGCAGAACAAGGTTCTAAAAAGTGCCCAAAGTCATCAGCCCATCTTTCGGATATTATCAACCTTCCAACTGACTCGGGGGTTAATAATATTCTCAAGAGAACCTCTTTTGAGTGTAGTATCGCGTAGCAACCGTTGTAGGATTACTCCCACATAGCTCCCGCACTACTTCCTAAATAAGGCCAGGGTGGTGTTAAGGTACTACGGTCCTCAATATCACAGACTCCAATCGACCATGGGAAAAGTTTTCACGATTACTCGTTCAACCGAACCATTTTCGAAAGTGTCTCAACTGAGCGGTGATTCTCGAATCAGCTTGGTCGGGATTCACTCCCTATAAGCCTCATCGAATATATCCCCATCCTATAATAATGTCACTAGTCCGGGCGTAGGACTTATCTCACAACACAAGGAACAGTCCCACCATCAAAGCACAAATATATACATGTAAATGAGTAATAACACAGATAGTAATAAATATGAACAAGTTAGGGATAACCCTCAAAAATTAAGACAGTCCCCAGTGAAGTCGCCATTTTCTGTTGCGGTGGAAATAGGATCACAAACTATTAATGAGTTTGAATCGCAATTCAATTCACAACCGCTCTTTGATTTATCCGAAGGAAAAGGTCAAAAGAGGGAAAACCTATTTTGCATCGTAAACACAATGCGGGGAAAGATCTAGGGTTCGGGGGTTGGTTAAGATTAGGGAAGGTATTAGCACCCTAAACTTCCATAGTACTCTACGGGAACCTTTTGTTCAAATGTTTACTATTTTTGCTTTATTTATTTGCTTAAGGTATATGTACAAAGGGATTAAAAGTGAGAAAGGAGACCTAAGGGGTTAATTCTAAGTTTACTCGGCAAGACATCGCATCTTGTGCCTACGTATCCTTACGGGAGTGGAATCAGAGTAATCGTAGTTCCCCTCAAAAGGGAGGTTAGAGACTTCTTGACTGTGGTCAAGGTCTCAAGGGGAATAAACGCATCTTAAGGACACGCTTACGTGGAGTGTAGAAACTCCAAATTTCTACGTTGAATTGTTAAGTGAATTAGGGTTAAATTAGGTTAGGGATTCCGCGGCGGGAAACCCTAAAACAGAGTACGGCGACTCTTTGACCTAAAACTAGGGTAATTTTGTAATCTTGCCTGCGGCGAGGCATTTGTGAAAGTTAGGGTTTGTAGTTTGTAGTTTTGAGGGTTTGAAATTGAATGTGTGAAATTTGAGGGTTTGAGGACTATTGGCATGGCGGCCAAAAGCTAGACCTAACCTTCGGATGTGTGTAATGTGACAGAATAATTAATGAATGTGATTTAAAATCATACACGCAGAGGAATAATGACAGAAATTAAGACCATACACGCAGAAATTTAAAGGCGGAAATTAAAACGCGATTATTAGGGTTCGCGGAGTTACAGATGAGAAGCAGTTACAATATAGTAATGAAATTTAAATAAACCAACCATGCAGTAAGAGTTGCAAATGATGAACACTGTCAATAAGCAAAATTAAACGGTAATTGGACAAGTCAGGAGAAAAAGCGTAATATTGAAGATTTTTTTGTTATTTTGAAAGAAATGTTAAATGAATCTATAAAAAAAAGTAATGTTAATAGAAAAATATTTAAATTTAATCTTAAAAAAGATTTTAACTTAGATATTTTAAAAAAGATTTTTTGTAAGTTATTTATTAAAAAAAAAGTTTTTATTTGTTATATGAAAAGAAGTTTTTTTTTTTTTAATTTTCTTATAAAAAAGGTTTTTAAAGTTTTTATTTATTTTTAATATTTACACAAAAAAGGTTTTTTTTTTATTTAAAAAAAACAGTTTTTTAATTATAAAATAAAATGGTTTAAAAAAACAACTTAAAAAACAAAAATAAAACAATTTTTAAAAAACAAAAAAAAAGGGGTTGGGCCGGTAATCACCTCCGGACCCAACCCGGTTGGTGAGTCATAAGAGGCAAAACGTAAGTTTAGGGTTTCAGAACCCTAATGTCATTCGCGGCGCCGTTCTTCTTCTTCTCTCTCGATTCTCTCTCGCTCGCACTCCCCTTCACGATAACACTCGTTCTTCTTCTCCGTTTATGGCTTCTGTTATATCACCTTCTCCACACACTAAAAAAAACAGAAAAATGGTTAACATGTTGATAAGGGAACGAAACGCTTACGGTGGGTTCAATCGGAGGCAATGATGATAAACTGAGCCTCGACGGATGGGATTTGCTCGTCGTGACTTCAAACGGCGCTGGTGAACTCGTCCCAACTGAGATCGTCTCGTTTCGATCTCTCTCTCTCTCTCTCTCTCGGCTACTAGCCCGTTAGGGTTTGCGATTGTGGTTTCGCCGTTTCCTCTGGGGCTCTCGCGATTTTCCGTTAGGGTTCTTCACAGGTGAGATCGTCCCTTTTTATAACTTCTCTTTTTGGGCTTTTGGATGTTGGATTTGCGTTACTCTTGATTTTTCGATCTGATTGAATCTGATTTCTTTTTTTAAGATTTGATTGGGATTTTTTTGATATGATTCTGGGCTCGTGATTTATGAACTTGGGGCTTTGACTCGTTTTGATTCACCTGATACCGATTTAATCTTCCCTGATTTGGAATTGATATCAGTATCAAAATCATTTTTCTGTTATTTTTTCTGATAAGATTTGATTTCCAGCTGATACGGTTATGACCTGTCATGGATTTGGTTTGCTTTCCAGATGTTGATTGGATTCATACAGATTCTGTTTTCATTTTCTGATAAGATTTGATTTTATCTGGGTAACTGATTCGCACCTTCCTTTTTGTTAACAGATATGGTTTGGATTTCGATCTGATTTGTTTTGATGGACTTGTTTCGAACTGATTTGGGTTATTTTTGATGCAGTCTGGATTTTCGTTGGATATCTGCTTCTGATTTCTGGATTTCGGTTTTGAAACCTACATTAACTTTTCCTCTTCTTCTTTCAGGATAGGTACTCCGGCTTCGATCGCGTCAAACGCTGCCGAGGAAGGTATACGACAATGATGACATTGTTCTGAGCCTTCGAGGGATATTCTTCGATGATGTCGCGGTTCAGAATAGGAGTTCTGGGCTTGTTGCGATTTCCTGCTTTTTCTGCTATGGTTTTGTGAACTCATCGAACTGATATGTTTGATCTGAACCTTTTTCCACTATTTCTGATATGGTTTTGTTGTGTATTTGGTTATCCAGATGCGTAGAACAAGATAGTTAGTGAAAATTGCTAGCTCTGCTTGAAATCAAATGGCTTGTGAAAGCTTGTACAGAGACCCATTCGTATCGTCCTGGTAGAGATACCTCATTCACTACATCAAAACTGTACTTTTCCATGAATATTGCTTGTTGCTGCTTCCATGATGAGTTTGCATTTGGTTCAGCTGCTGTTGTGATTTTGTGTGGTCATTCACGTTTTTCGTGACTTGCCATTGAAACTTGCCTTCTGATACATTGTTTGATGCCATTCAATGCAGTTTGGTTTGTATTTTTCTGTTCTGTTTGGACTTGGTTTTCACGAACTCACTTATGTGGTTGCAATTATGGATTGTTCGGTTGAGCTTCAGTTTGAATTTCCAATCACCTGTGGCTGTTTTGTTTATGCAGCTTATGAATTGTTTTGGTTTTGAGTTCTGAATTCTGAACCTGGTACTGATGCTGTTGTGGATTTTCAGGTGTTGGAAATTTCGGAAACAAAATGACTCAGACCTGCCGGCATCCGGGTCTGAATCCAGATTGACTATGTTGCCTTACTCTCGTATCAGTTTGGAAATCCAATCGCGGCAAAAGCGAATCAGTCCCGCTTCTTTTATCACTTCTATCTCTCGGATGTCCCGTAATGATAAGAACAGGTGTTACCTGATCTGACGCCAACGGCGCGGATCGGTAACGGGGGTAGGACGCAGCTTCGGTTGTGCCACTCCCGGCACTCGATGATGACACTGTTCTGAGAGTGTCAAAAACAATTTCTAACATTTTTTTTCTATTTTGTTTGTTCTGTTTTGATGCGCAGGTGGATCGGGGATTCGTGGAGAAGCTCAAGGGACACCGCGAAGGACACTTAGAAGTCTTTAGGATTTAGGACCTTTTTTAGAGTTAATGTAATTCCTTGTAACATCAATTCAGAATGTGAAACAATTCAACTCCTTTTGTACCATGATGTTCTTATGAAATAAAATGCCAGAACTTCTTTTATATATCCATGACTGCTCAGTTTTAAATTTATTTATATTTATCTCTAGTTAAAAATTATAAACGTTTGTGAATAAATCCACAAATATTTAAATTCCTTAACCTAGTCATAAACCATAAACATTCCCGAATGACATTCTTGTTCGTGCACTGGTCTCATTTGTAATCTTAATCTCATCACCTGATTAAATTCACTCGCATTCCAACTTTAAATGCTAACCAGCAACTTTATAACCAAACACGGATGTGCGTCGCAATCACAACAGATTCAGTATCAATGATAACATTGCTCGTAACTGAACTCCACTAATCAAATGCTAAGAGCAACAATCCAATAATATCCAATTAAACTGTGCCTTGTTAACAGCATCGGGAATTCTCTGGAAATAAACCATGAGCGATAAACTAGGTCTTAAATCCAGTTGGGCCCGACAAATTTCAATACCGAACACATCGAATTGGCGCCTTGATATAATCAAACCCGGTGATAAATAAATGCCTCAGAAATGGTGTCTCAAATGCCTCAAAACTTAGTAACAGCCTGTCTTCAAGGAACTAGCAGAATCCCCGTAAAATGACCAAAATACCCCTGGAACCAATCCTGCAAAACAAGCACCTCCATGACTTGATAGCGGTTAGCAAATGCACAGACGAGATGCTATGCGAAATGAATGACTAAATATAAGGGTAAAATTTGGGGTATTACAGTAGCTCTCATTCCAACTTTTGGTTAGTAATCCTCAGCTTATTTGTTTTTCGGATGTTATCCCGACTTTTGGTTGGTCGTCCGTCGTTTTATAGATGTTATCTCGACTTTTGGTTGGTAGATCCTCTTTTATTCATCGCAGAGTCGTTATCCCAACTTTTGGTTTGTAGGCTTCATTTTTGGTCAAGTTCGCATCCAATAGATGTCCTAATGATTTCAACTTTTGGTTGGTAGCTATCCGTTTATTTATTGACAATCCCAACTTTGGGTCGTTGGTGATCTTCTGGGTGATCCTAACTTTTGGTTAGTAGCCTCTTCCTCACAACTTTTGGTTTGTACCCGTTGTTTTTAAGTCCAACTTCGGCTGTCAATCTCTTCACTATGGGTATCCCCGCAGTTTGCAAATTTCTGGATTCTCTTAGTATTCAATCACCTTTTACCTTGAATGTTTGAAAGCGGTTGCTTTTCTTATCTTCAGGTCCAAGTCGATTGAATAGGGGTAGCTGTTGCACCCCAAAATTTTCCCTAGTTTTCCTAACTTTTCTGGCTTATGTTTCGCGTTCATTTGCATCATCATTAGGTCATAGTTCATAGTCATACCTTGCATGAGTCTTCTAGGACATGGGATCAGGAGTTTCTGAATCAAATTATCAAGTTTTAGGCTTACATCCTTTAAGAGTTGTCAGACATCAAGGGCCTAGGGATTTATCATTCATGGGGTTCAAGTTCGTTGGCAAGTTTATGTACAGCTGGCTCAGGATCAAGGTTTGTTTCTCATCAGGGATAGGAGATCAGGTTTATCATGGTGATGACATGGTTTCAAGTCAAGGGTGTTTATTCAGTCGCAATCAAGATCAGATGGAAGTTTGACCTGAGCTTGGTCAAACCATCAAGAGTCTACTTCAATTGCAAGTGTCTGCATTAGTGGATTATTTCTCAGATTCCTCATAATCAAAGGGTCCGTCAGAGACTCAGGGTTGTTGACTTCATCATTAGAAGGGAAAGATAATTCAAATTCCTATGGTTGGTCATGTTTCTTCAAGAACTACACATCTTATCCTCATCTTCAAGGTCTCCTCATAGATTTTGTTCTTATGTTGAGATCGTTGGCCATGAGGGCAAGGTATCTGTGGACTGGGTTGCAAAACATTGGATTATGTTGCGAAACCTCAAGTTGTGAATTCTTATTGTGCTTCAGGAATTCATATTCTTCAAAGTGTTTAATGCTTATATAAGTCACTTGTAGTTGGAATGTTCAAGTGAGAACCTTCATTGAGAATTCAAGGAGGTTTCTAAGGAGTGTTCATTTAGGTAGTCATTTGAGGCCTGTGTGGTTGTCGATTCAAAAGGGTTAGTGCAAAATGCTTAAGTAGTTGGTTTTTCCAGAATTGATTCAAAGGTTGGAGGATACATGCATGTGGATCGCTTGAAATTCAAGATATAAAGCCATCGTTGACCATTTTCATATCCCTTTTTTTAACCAATTCTTAAATCAATTATCTCACCCACATTTGAAACCATTTCGTTTTGTCTATTTGTTTTACATCCAATTCCTAATTCATTTATCCCTATTTCCCATATCTTTTTCATATTCACATTTTATAAACCAAATCCATTTCTTTTCGATCCATTTCCAAATCCATTTCTTTTCGATCCATTTCCAAATCCATTTCTTTTTCGATCCATTTTCAAATCCATTTCTTTAAGTCTACAACCCAAATCCATATTTCATTGTCAAATATTCAATTATCCAATTTATTTTGAATAACCTTTTTTAATCCATTTTTTAATATTTAATCTAATCATCTATGAAATTCTAGGTACCAAACAGTTGATGTTATAACAGATGTTATGACATCCACTACAGAACAGACTACAGACCTTAACAATAAATTGGAAATGAAAGCAGTAAATAACATAGGGAATTGTTGACCCAGTTCGGTGCAAACCATACCTACTCTGGGGGCTATCAAGCTAGGGAGGAAATCCATATCAGTAGAATTAATTCAGAGCTAAACTACCAGTTTTCATTCTTCACTTAAGACCTACCCAATGCAACTTCAGCCTAACACTAGACTTGAGTACCAACTCACTCCCCCTCAACACAGCAGTAATATCAACCAATTAAAGTTATAGATAGAATTGAAGACACACTTCAAGCACACCTTGATCTTGCTTCATAGCTTCAATCAAGAGACACAACACTCGTGCTTAAAAACTTAGAGTGACACAATTAAAATACAACTCAAACACACTAGGCCAATGCAACCATACAACAGATAATTGCTTGACACACAAGTAATCCTAAAACACAAAGACACACGTGAAGAACAAATTTCACAACACATAATTCTTCACTCACAAATACACTCAGTACAACTCTTTGTCCCCAAAAGCTGTCTTCAATTAGGATTTCTACTTTGTTATTTATATGCATCATGTTGCTTGGGCCGTAGTGCAGAAATTAGGTTTACCCAAGTTAAACCTGTTTTCCATAAATCAGCACACTTACAATTAGGTCAGGGGCATTTTATGTTATCCTCAGCTCTGCCTGGAATTTCGTCTGAGATAACTTAAGATCCTAAAATGATTCTTGAAATCTAGCCTGAGCTCCCTCATGTAATATACCAGAAAACTAAAATGTGCGCGCCCTGATGTCAACAACTTGATGTCATAACATCCAGCATGACATCCAACATACTTTGCTCTAGCTATCCAAACTTACCCTACAATACACTCCTCATGTATGTCATAATATCAGTCATGACATTCACACATACCTCAATATTTTGCCATAAAATGCAGCCAATCAAAAACATCTACAATCTATAAACCCATGATGCTAGAAGTCTAATTACCATTTTACAAGTGATGTGTACTAAAAGAAGGAAGTTAAGTCCATTACAAATTGCCAAAAGAAAAGAAAAATTTGAAAGCTCTTATCAATTTAACCCAAAGAGGACCCATCGAGCCATGATATCCAAGTCAACAAGTGCCAACTCTATGAAGATATGTACCTGCAGTGTAAACCCCAATACGGCTGCTAAAGCTATCCAATACACCAAGCATAAACTAGTTATCTAGTCTATAGGTGAAAAACAAACTATCTACGGTTACTAAATCTAAACGGAAAGAACTGACTCGATAGGACATCACTGCCCTATGCCTACGTGTTCCCTCGTGCAATGGGAAAGTCAGAGTCAACGTAGTTTAGGAAACTATGGGGGGGATTGCCTACGTATTCTCATCTGGCATGAGAAATCAGAGCAAAACGTAGTTCAGGCTAACTACGAGAAAATAAGGTGTTCTCGATCACACGGGGGCGAGAGAAAAGGTAGAAGATACTAGCGCACACATTCTAGCAGTTAGGTGTATTGCTGCTCGACCATTGGAGACTTAGGCTTTACCTGTTTGCGATAGAACAGACGTAGTATGTCCACGAGTTTAAAGGTATGGGAACCTAAAGGTTTAGAACAACGGGCTAGTCTCAAATGCACGGGGGCAAGAGAAAGGGATGTTAGTCATCAGCGGGAAGATCTCGATCACACGACGGCGAGAGAAAAGAGAAATTAGTCGTTAGTGTGCTCGCCAAGACATCGCATCTTGTGCCTACGTATTCTCATCTAGTATGAGAAATTAGAGCATCTGTAGTTCGTCTAACTACAGGAAAGAGGGGGAAAAGTGCTCGCTAGGATTATCGCAACCCTATGCCTACGTGCTCTCAACAGATATGAGAGATCAGAGCAGCCGTAGTTCGGCCAACTACAACAAAACGGTCTCGATCACACGGGGGCGAAAGAAAAGGAAATCTCGATCGCACGGGGGTGAGAGAAAGGACGTCTCAATCACAAGGATTCGAGAGAAAGGAAATGGAACAGGACGCACACGCTAAAACCCAAGACGTAGGAGCGAATGCGACGCATATTATCTAAAGGACATACGCTAAACACTCTAGACGAGAGAGAAGAGGCCACCCACTCATCATTTCCCACGTGTCTATCGCTTACGGCTCACAACACTCGGCGGTTGAATAAAAGATGAAACTAGAAAGATGTTACCGAATGGAGTGGTTCTGTTGACCCTTGAAATTGCATGCTAGCTTCCTTTCCAAGCTTTTCCTCCTCTTTGATCCTTTGCGATGATGCTTTGAACTCGAATTGGGACCAATGTGACACTAAACCGTCGTAGCTCGACTTATAAGGGAAGTCAAACTTTAAGAGGTCGCGTATTGATATCCGTGCAATGGACAAGATAAAGAAATGATATTGAGGATCATTCTTTAATTGAATCGTGTCGCATGGACCAAAACAGAATGGGATCTCGTCTTACGGATACAAGACTTCATCGATCCAAGAAAGTCAAAATAAAATCGAAAGATGAAGAGAAATGAGGAGAGAAAGAAGTGGTCTCGGATCCAACATTATCCATCAATAATTTGACTAATAACGGTTTACGGAGGTCTCGTCATCGACCAAAACAAATGAAAATGGGACAAAATGTCCAATAACAAATACAAAATGAAATCTAACTTCTAAAAGAAAATGTTATAAACTTCTAAAAGAAAAATCAAAAGAAACTATGGTTTGAAAAAGATGAATATTAAGAAAATATAAATATAAAATATATATATATATATATATATATATATATATATATATATATATATATATATATATATATATATATATATATATATATATATATATATATATATATATATATATATATATATATATATATATATATATATATATATATATATATATATATAAGAAATTCTAAAGAAAAGTTAGAAAGATTATAAAAATAAAAACTAGTATAATATATTTACAAATCCTATTAACTGTTTTTTTAATAAACTAGAACATAAAATAATTTACAAAATAATTACATTAAAATGGAGAACAAAAATAGTGGGTATGAATCCAGGGGGTGATCCAATTGAAATGGGTCATGAGGCCCACCCAAAATCCAACTGACAACCAGAAAATAAAATAAAAAAACAAGAGAAAAAACTTCTTCCAATGCGTTCAACCTCCTCTCTCCCCCATCGTGTTTGCGCTTTCACTTTGCTCACCAACCTCACTCGCTCTCTCCGTTTTCTGTTCATGCATCCCTCTCCAATTTCATTTCTGTTTCCATTTGGGATCGATGAAGAAGATGAACCGGCTGAAATGGGTTACGGTTGCGAGTCGCGATTTGAGATTCGAGAAATGGTGGAAAGTTTTGATTGTAGGTTCTGAAGTTGTTGAAAGTTGGTTGGTAGCCCTGTTATGAGGGGGTTGCCGGCGTTTTTCCAGTGAAAGGGGTATGAAGATTCTGGAAATTTGGGTTTATGATTTAAAGTTTGAAATCTGGGTTTGAGAAATGGATTTTGGTTCGAAGATTTCCGGTGAGGGTGAAATGGAGACGGGCGGGTTGTTGGCTTGTTTGTGTTTCGATGGTGGGCTATTGGTGGATGAAGACTTGATGGAGTTGGTTTTCGTAGTTTTGAAGAGAAGATGGAGGATAACTGAAAATGGGTTTCGGCTGGTTAAGGGTTTTTTTTTGAAGAATGGGTTTTCGGTTGGGATTTGAAGACTTGATGTTGCTGAAGAACAAGGTGAGTTCCGATGGGTCGTGTTTTTTGAGTTGTTCAAGGGTGATGGTGGGTCGAGTGAGCTGGTGTTGAGTTTCATGTAATTTTTGCGATGTTTTGTTCATGGCAGAAGCAAGGTTGAAGAAGAAAATATGTGAAGTTTCAGTGATGTTAGTGTTGTGATTTATAGGAATGGTGAAGAACAACTATGAAACTTGATGAAAAACGATGGTGATGAACATGATGGTTCGGCTGGATTCGGAAATGGTGAGGGTGGTGATTGAAGAAGGTGATGAAGGTGGTAGTGTGATGGTTGTTGAACAATGGATGTTGTTCATGTTTGATGAAGCTGTGAGGGAGAAAATGATGAAGAACACGATGGTGATGATGAATGGGGAAGGAGGCGGCTGCAGAATTCTAGGGTTTCGGTCTGAGGTTGAAGACGAGGAATAGTAGCAGTATATATAGGCTCGCGACATGTGGCAGGGTATGCTTTGACCTAATTAAATGCTAATGACCGATTAAATGACTAATGCTGAAATAAATCAAAAGCTGGTTAATTAAATGAATTAATAAATGTTAATATTCTACACTAAGACTAAATTAATTCTAAAAAGCCAAATCCTAATTAATATTAATGTAACTCTAAAATTAACTACTAACAAATAATATTCTAACTAATTAATTAAAACTTAATCTAAACTAAAAAACTAATAACTATCTTCTAAAACCAATTAAAATTCTATTTTCTATTAAAACAAAAATAATAAAACTCTATATTAAATCCTATTAAAAATCTATATAAACTAAAAAACACTTAAAATGCTATATTAAAATGAAAATTCTATTCTCTAAACAAAAATCACACAAAGCAGTGAAATAAAAACGGAAGGAGGGCGACCATCGAAATGCAACCGAAATATCAGCATAGACCGAATCATCGGAAGGAGCAACCCCCGTTCGATTCTGAAATAAATCTCTTTATCGAACTAGTTTAAATCACCTGAAACGCGAGCAGAGGGGATGTGATCCCGATAATCCACTCCGACTGACAAAATGCACAGTATGTGATAAATGATATGCAAATGCGAATGAAATAAAACATAAGCCAAATTACTGGAAAATGTTGGTCAAATTTTGGGGTACAATAGGATAGGTAGAGAAAATTGAATGTGCAGTGAGATAACAAGTTTGTGTGGAATAAAGAGCTTTAGTGGTCAAGGGCGTGGAATGCATTAAAGTCTTAAAACTCCCTCGTGCCAGTAATTGCTATGAGTTCTCATACATGCAAATTCTCAATTTTCCTCTTAGATTCTCAAATTGAGCAGCATTTAGAGCCTTTGTAAAAATGTCAGCTAGCTGCAATTTAGTGGACACATGTTCCAGGGTAATCACTTTGTCTTCCACAAGATCTCTTATGAAGTGATCCCTGATATTGTTGTACCCCAAAATTTGACCAACCTTTTTCTTGACTTGGCTTATGTTTCATTTCATTTTTAGCATTTTGCATTTTCATAACATTTTCCTTTACAGGGGATCAGAGAGGTGTGCCATTCAAGAGGAGAGTCTCAAGGGTTCCAAGATCAAGCAAGAGTGCTTATCATCATCAAGAGGTTGTCAAAGCTCTTTGAGAGAGAGAATTTATGTGTGTTGCCTATCTCCTATCTTGGGGAGTCATTAGAAGATAATCAGGGGTTCACAAGATCATGTTTATGGATAAGAGATGTTTGAGAAGCTCATTGAATGCTTTGGAAGTAATTTTGGAGTTTGTCTAAGCTTTCATTTCACTTGCAAGAGATCACAGTCAAAGGATGTGCACCTAGGGTTTCATCTGATCAACTCAAGGTAAACTGTGAACTTGAGGGAGTTTGAGACTTGGTTTTAAGTCATTGGGGGCCATGGGAAGTTATATTGAGACATCTAAAATGTCATGTCAAGCTCAAATCAAGAAGAATCAAGAGTTCAAGAAGTTACTAAATTAGGGTTTCAGAGGACCTCAGTGTAAAATCCTCTTCTTTAGTGCCCAACTTCAAGGACAATTTACCTCATGATAAAAGTTGAATGTCACTTTCATGCAAACATGAAACTTGTAAGGCATGTTCTAAGATTTATTTTGAGTACTAGAACTCATCTATTGGGTTTGTTGAACTCAAGTTATGATGCCATCAAGTTGGAGGTCTCAGATGAACTTATTTTTGGTCAACCAAACGTCAACTTATTTCCAAGGCACTTTTGACCTAGAATCAAGTTTTTCCTCAACTTCAAGTGAACATGAAAGTTGTTCCTCATGGTCTTAGCTTTCCAAAAAGTCCTAGAAGTCCTTGATATAATTTGTGGAACTCAAGTTATGAACCTTACAAGGCAAGGGTATTTTGGAAAACTTTTATTACAGGTCATTTGTTACGTAGGTCATTTTCATGCACTTGTGTACCTCAAATGAACTTCCAACCAACATGGAATTTTCTCCTAGAGACTTTGTTTACATCATAGAGCTTAAGGATCATGTGAATTACGGATGATTATGGTGAGATTTTTAAGTGAAAAATGAACTTTTAATCATGACTTGAATTCAACTCATTATAGGTCATGTTTATGTTTCATTTTAATTCAATTCTCACCATAATACACTCATAGCAAAATTGCACAATTTGGTTTTGGTTCAAGAGTGCAAAAACACGTGTAATTCAAGCTTTCTTCACAAATAAGTTTCAACTCAAAGCTTGCAAATTGGATCAAACCAAAGGCCCAAACCAATTCCCATGCAAAATTAAGCTCACAAGCTGCAGATTGAAGTGGTTTTCATGTGTGTATGAGGCATTTTCACGTGTGCATGAGAAGCTTGCCATTTTTGGGCATTTTTCTAATTACTCAAATTAAGGCTTCATGGGCCTTCCAATTCATCTGAGATCCATCATATATAAGTTCAAAACTCGTCCTAAGAGCTCAGAAGTGGCAATTGGAGTTGGAGAGAGCATTTTTAGATTTGAAATTCTCAAGCAAATTTGAAAATCGTATTTCACTTTTCTGCACAAATCAAGTTCAATGGAAGATAAATTCATCTTCCTTGAAGAATTTGGAGTGGATCTGGAGTAGAGGAAGCAAGCTTGCACGCATCTGAAGCACCAACAGAGTGTCTCCATTTAGTAAGTTTCCATTCCAAAATTCTCTCATTCTAGGCCATGAATTAGGTTCATACTGGTTACATCTGAAGCCCTACATTGAGTAGGCCATGTTTGATTGCTTGTTGATCATGTTTGGTTGAGTTTTCAGTTATGCATCTCAAACTTCAATCATTCGATTCTCTCAATCCATGAGAGTTATCAATGTTTGGATCTTGGATTTGGAACCTATGTGACTTCAGCTTTCTTTTGATACCAATTTTGTGCTGTTTGGTAGTGGTTTGATCACCTGAGCTCCGACCAGCTCGCCGAAGAAGACGATCGGAGCTAGGGCTCTGGCGTCTGGTTATTTGACCCTCAGATCTGAGGTGGCTCATGTTGAAACTTTGACTGCATGCGTCTGATGTTTTGATTTGCTTGACCTTGCTTGCGTGTAGCTTTGAATCCACGTAGATTAAATGAAACATTGCGTTTCATTTTCTCAGCTTTGACTAGTGGATTGGGCCAAAAGTGCTATCCACACACCCCTTACATTGAGCCCAAGCGCGCATATAACTGTTTCCTCTTTGTTTTCAAAATTGCTTTTACACCTCCCTTGGTTTGGCATTTTATTTTCTTTTTATTTTCTTTTCTGTTTTATTTTTTAATTATTAAAAATACTTCCAAATATCATAAAATTCCCCAAAACATATTTTCAAATACTTTAAAGTCTTAATTAGTTTTTCATAGTTTTTAATTTTGATTTTCTTTTATTTTGCAATTTTATTTTAATTTTGCAATTGGAAGTGTTTTTAATATTTCTTTTATTTGATCATTCTTGTTTGATGGACCATTTGCAATTACCAATGAGTGAGGTTTCTTCTCCACTTTGATGATAAATTGAGGTACCTTTGAGGCTGATTTTGGTAAAGGTTTGATCAATTTTTGTTTGACTTTGTGTTGCTTTTGTTTGACCCTTGATAATAATTCCATAAGATGGAACACCCTAGTTGATCAAATCATTTGGTGGTGCCTTGATTGGAATTTGGTTTGGATGTTTTAGCCTCTGCTTTCCAACTTGTTTAAATGCTTTGTGCATTTTATTTGAGATTTATTGAACATTTCTCCTATTTTTGGTGAACCTTGCAAGTCAAGTCACCCTAGTTGAAGTTCATATAAACTAGTTGACCTAGTTCCTTTGGGAGATGATCTTGATGGATCCCATATGCATCTTATGCTTCTTGATTCACATTATTGACATGTTTAGGATTCTGGTTTTAATTTTATAGGTCACACACTTGTGTAGTTTGTGTTGCAAGTCACATTAAAGTTATCCATTCCACTTGTGTTTAGGTGTTGAATGTGGTTTGAACTTTGGTTCATTCCCTTGCCCTATATTGTGATTTGTCTTGGCTTTGTTATTTCCTTGGTTTGTGAGTTTTCTTATCATGTTATCACTTCTATCCCTTGGACTTTGGCACTCATTCAAGTTGATTTGGTACTCCTTGTTTGTACTTTGAGTTTGCCTTGAATGAGAAACCACTTTGAGAACTTGTTTGTGCTTTCTTTTTGCATGATCAATTTGATGCATTTGGTTGAGATATTTCTCATGTTTCTTGTTGCCCAAGCCTATTCTCCAACCCTCATCTTGATCATGGCTTCTTCTGTAAGCTTTGGTGTTTACCTTTTGAGATTAGTGATTGATGCATGAATGGTTGTAGGAGTTGTAACTTCTCCCATTTCATCTCACTTTCCCTTTGACTTGTTTAAGTAATTTTTTTCTCATATTTTATTTGTTTTGAATCTCTTGCATCTTGCATATCATATCTTCTCTTAACTTGTTTAAGTCATCTTCATCACTTTCTTGCATTTCATTTTGTGATTGATTTATCTTGTGTTTACTTGGTTTTCTTTGCCATGATCTCTTAGGATTCCTAGTCCCTCCGTTTAGGATGGGAGTAGGAGAGACATTAAGTGTTCAATCCAAGCATGCTAACATTAGGATAGTTTCTTCCCCTCTTAATCTCAATCATAGGAGCACATTACATGATAACATTAGGGTTGAGTTAGTTTCCCCTTAGAGTTTGTGTCTTCCCTTCTCATCTCAAAACTTCTTCAAAACATGTAATAAAGGATAATAAGTGTTGTACGCTACGAGCCTTAAGTACTTGGGAAATGATGATTGGGGGGCCTCCTCTCAATTGTCTAGAGTGTTTAGCGTATGCCCTTTGGGAAATATGCGACGCATTCGCTTTCAAATCATAGTCTTTAGTTCAACATGAACTACTAACACAATTCAATTCACTTCTTCTTCATAAAAGACTAAAAAACAAACATCAATTTTTTTATCCTTCGGGATTGTTTGGAAAATCATTTTCAAAGAGAGTGTTGTTAACTCTTGGTTCTACCGCAAACAGGTAATGCCTAAGTCTCCAATGGTCGAGCAACAATACACCTAACTGCTAGAACGAAAGTTTAACCCTACTCGGTTAAAACACTTGAACCAACCTGTGGTCATGTTAGCCCGAACTACGTTTGCTCTGATTTCTCGTATCAGACGAGGATACGTAGGCACAAGACGGCGATGTCTTGGCGAGCAACCTTCCCCATCTTCACCCGTAGTTTTCTGAACTACGTTGACACTGACTTTTACATTGCACGAGGGAATACGTAGGCATAGAGCGGAGATGCTCTATCGAGTCTCTTTTCTTTTCTTTTGTCCCCGTGGCCAGCCTTATAGATTAACACCCTTTTAGATAGGTAACAAGCATGGATCCCGTTGAGTACAACAGACGTGAGGGGTGCTCACACCTTCCCCTTGCGTAACCGACTCCCGAACCCGAGATTTGGTTACGATGACCTGTCTTTTCCCTTTTCCGTAGGTTTTTTCTGATCGTTTCCTTTCCCTCTCTTTGGGATAAATAACGAACGGTGGCAACTCTTTTGTCTTCCGCCGGCCCTTTTTCGCAGTAGCGACAGATATCAATGTGCTTGGTTCTGCTATGCTGAATTGGGTCCTTAGAAATGTTGATAGCACTTAGATTGTCACAGTACAATGTCATGACATCCTGAGTGACATTATATTTAATCGACATTTGCTTCATCCAGACCAGTTAAGAACAACTGCTACCAGCTGCTATGTATTCAGCTTCAGCAGTGGATAAGGAGACACAATTTTGCTTTTTGCTAAACCATGATATGAGGTTGTTGCCTAAGAAGAAACATCCACCAGATGTGCTCTTTCTATCATCAGCACTCCCAGCCCACTCAGCATCACAGTACCCAGATAAAGTAGGATCACACCCATGAGAATAAAGTATGCCATAATCACAAGTTCCATTCACATATTTGATAATCCTTTTGACTTGATTTATGTGACTCACTTTAGGATTTTCTTGATATCTAGCACACACACCAACTGCAAATGCAATATCTGTCCTACTAGCTGTTAGATACAACAAGCTTCCAATCATACTTCTATACAGGCTTTGGTCAACACTAGTACCACTTTCATCTTTAGATAACTTCAGATGTGTGGGTGCAGGTGTTATTTTGTGACTAGCATTATCCATCCCAAACTTTTTGACTATGTTTTTGGCATATTTACTTTGGGAGAGAAAAATGGAGTCTTCCATTTGCTTGACTTGCAACCCAAGAAAGTATGTTAATTCTCCACACAAACTCATCTCAAACTCAGATTGCATTTGATTGACAAACTGTTTAACCATTTTCTATGACATTCCACCAAAAACTATGTCATCCACATAAATTTGAGCAATCATGAGTTTTCCACCCTCATCCTTCATAAAGAGGGTTTGTTTATCCCTCCTTTCCTGTATCCATTGGTAGTAAGAAACTCATTCATTCTCTCATACCAAGCCCTAGGAGCTTGTTTCAATCCATATAGAGCTTTCCTCAACTTGTACACATGGTTTGGCAAGTTAGGTTCATCAAATCCCTTGGGTTGTTCCACATATACTTCCTCATTCAAATATCCATTTAGAAAAACACTTTTCACATCCATCTGGAATTGTTTGAACTTCAGAATGCAAGCAACCTCTAACAAAAGCCTGATTGACTCAAGTCTTGTAACAGGTGCAAATGTTTCATCAAAATCAATTCCTTCAACTTGAGTATAACCCTGTGCCACCATTCTAGCCTTGTTTCTAGTTACAACTCCTCTTTCATCAGATTTGTTCTTGTAAATCCACTTGGTCCCAATGATGTTAGTTCCTTCAGGTCTTGGAACCAATTCCCACACTTCATTCCTTTTAAACTGTTCCAATTCATCTTGCATGGCCTTGATCCAATATTCATCAGTTAACGCTTCCTTCACATTTTTGGGTTCAATCTTGGATACAAAGCATGAATTTGAGATGAGTTCTCTAGCTCAGGTCCTTACACCATAGTTGGGGTCTTCAATGATAAGATCTTTGGGATGATCTTTTAGGATCCTGATAGAAGGTTCTTTGTTGGGAGTTTCTAATTCAGAATCTGGAGTTACAACTTGAGTATCTTCAGTATTGACCATAACATCAGCAGGTGCCTCAAAGAATGTTCCAACATCCTCTATGACATTGGGTTCTTCATGCTGATCATCAATAATAACATTAATGGATTCCATCAAGACTTTTGTTTTGGAGTTGTATACTCTGTAAGCTCTGTTGTTGGTAGAGTATCCCATGAATATGCCTTCATCACTTTTGGGATCCATTTTCCTCCTTTGTTCACGATCTGTCAAGATGTAACACATGCTCCCAAAAACATGAAAATACTTCACAGTTGGCTTCCTTCCTTTCCATATTTCATACAAAGTGGAGGAAGTTCCTTTTCTCAAGGTAACTCTGTTGTGAACATAGCAGGCTGTGTTCATTGCCTCAGCCCAAAAATGCATAGGTAATTTCTTTGCATGAATCATGGCTCTAGCAGATTCTTGGATAGTCCTGTTTTTCCTTTCCACTAATCCATTTTACTGAGGATTAATAGGGGAGGAGAATTCATGATTGATTCCTTTAGATGAGCAGAATTCAGTAAACTTAGAGTTTTCAAACTCCTTACCATGATCACTTCTGATCCTGACCACACCACTTTCTTTTTCTCTTTGAAGTCTGATACACAACTCTTTGAAGACTTCAAATACATCTGATTTTTCTCTGATGAAACTTATCCAGGTGTATCTGGAGTAATCATCAACCATTACATAGGCATACCTTTTTCCACCAAGACTTTCTACCTGCATTGGTCCCATCAAGTCCATGTGCAACAGTTCAAGAACTTTGGATGTTGTAAGATGGCCAATTCTAGGATGTGACATCTTGGTTTGCTTGCCAACCTGACATTCACCACAAACCTTTCCTTCATCAATAGTCAGCTTTGGAATTCCTTTCTTACCTTCCTTAGATATGATCTTTTTCATCCCTATTAGATGAAGATGTCCATGTTTTTGATGCCACACTTTGACTTCCTTTTCTTCTTTGGCCAAGGAACAGACAGTGGAGTTACTTGAAATTTGAGGCTCCCGTAAGTAGCAGTTGTCTTTAGACCTAGATCCCCTCATGACTTCCTCTTTATCTCCATTTGTGACAACACATTCTCCTTTTGTGAAGTTGACATTGAGTCCTTGGTCACAGAGCTGACTGATACTAATAAGGTTGGCAGTCAGTCCTTTCACCAACAACACATTGTCTAGGTTGGGAACTCCAGGACAATCTAGTTTTCCAACACCTTTGATTTCCCCTTTTGCTCCATCACCAAAGGTCATATAACTAGTGGAATGAGGTTTAATTTCCACCAAAAGATTCTTGATTCAAGTCATGTGTTTAGAACAACCACTATCAAAATACCAGTCTTCTTTGGCTGATACCCTTAGAGAGGTATGAGCTATTAGAGTCACATCCTTAGCAACCCATTTAGTTTCTTGATAGGAGCAACCTTATTGGGTTTGACTTGATGAGTGTGGCTGGGAAATCCATGCATCCTGAAGCAAAAAGGCTTTATGTGTCCAAATCTTCCACAGTAGTGACACCTCCACCTTTGGAACTTTCTCTTGGTCTTGTTCATGCTTTTGTTCCCCTGATGTTGAGACATCGGTCGTGACATCCGATTTGACCTCTGATCTTCAGCCTTTGGCTTCTTGAATCCCAAGGTGGGTTTCTGTTCACCAACAAATCCTAGTCTAGACTTGTCTCCTGCTTTCTGACTACTTTGTAGAATTTCTTCTAGAGTGTCAGTCCCATTGTTTAACATCCAGATCGGTTTTGACCTTTGATCAAGTTTACAATTCAACAAGGTGACCTCACTGTTGAGTGAGTCTATTATTGCAAGATGTTCCTTCTTCTCAGCCTCCAACTTCTTTATGGTTTTCTTTTGATTCTCCCCTTGTTGGCACACTTCTGCACTTTTGATACATAGCTGTTTGTATGAGACTGCAAGTTCATCAAAAGTCAGCTCATCTCCACTAGAATCATCCTCAGATACACATACACTAGTTAGTGCAGTGACAAGTCTTGCAGATTCTTCTTCTGGTCCACTCTCAGAATCTCCATCAGACCAGGTAACAGTTAAACCCTTCTTTTGCTTCTTGAGAAAAGTAGGACACTCAGCTTTAATGTGACCATAGCCTTCACATTCATGGCATTGAATTCCTTTGCCTTGATTTGACTTTTCTTCAGAGTTTACCTTTTTGCGGATGTCATAAGGGATGTTCTTGACATTAGGTATGCCCTTCTTATCTATTCTTTTCATGAGTTTGTTGAATTGTCTTCCAAACATAGCTATAGCTTCTAATAGATTCTCATTACTTCCACCATTTCCTTCATCTGAGTCCTCTTCAGTAGTTGACACAAGAGCTATGCTTTTCTTCTTTTCAACAGTTTCACACATTCCCATCTCAAAAGTTTGAAGAGAACCAATGAGTTCATCAACCTTCATGTTGCTTATATCCTGAGCCTCTTCAATAGCAGTAACCTTCATGGCAAACCTTTGGGCAATGATCTTAGTATCTTCCTTACAAGCTTTTCTTCAGACATTTTCTCACCTAAAGCCCCTGAAGTATTGGCAATCTCCAAAAAATTCATGTAGAATTCATGAATAGTCTCATCCTCCTTCATTCTCAGATCTTCAAACTTAGTGGTCAGCATCTGTAATCTTGACATCTTGACCTTAGAGGTACCTTCATGAGTTGTTTTGAGAGTATCCCAAACCTCTTTGGCCAGCTCACAGTGATACACAAGTCTGAAAATGTTCTTATCTATTCCATTGAATAAAGCATTCAAGGCCTTAGAATTCCCAAGATCCAAGACTTCTTTCTCTTTGCTCCATTCTTCTTCAGGTATTAACACAAATGATCCATCTTTATCAGTCTTCACTGGATATTCCCATCCCGAGTTAGCAGCTCTCCATGCATTGCTATCTAGAGACTTCAAGAAGGCTATCATACGAGGTTTCCAGTAGTCATAGTTAGAGCCATCCAGAATTGGTGGTCTATTTGTGAATCCTATATCCTTGTCCATAGTACCAGAATTTTTCTTCCCTAGATCTCACCCAGAAAATAACAAGCAGGGTGCTTGCTCTAATGCCAATTGAAATTCTAGGTACCAAACAGTTGATGTTATAACGGATGTTATGACATCCACTATTGAACAGACAATTAGGCTAAGTAGTAAAACACTTAAAGAAAGCAGTAAATAACACAGGGAATTATTGACCCAGTTTGGTGCAAATCACACCTACTCTGGGGGCTACCAAGCCAGGGAGGAAATCCACTATCAGTAGAATTAATTCAGAGCCAAATTACTAGTTTGCACTCTTTACTTAAGATCTACCCAATGCAACTTCAGCCTAACACTAGACCGGAGTACCAACTCACTCCCCCTCAATCATAGCAGTGATATCAACCAATTAAAGTTACAGATAGAATTGAAGACACACTTCAAACACACCTTGATCTTGCTTCACAACTTCAATCAAGAGACACAACACCCGTGCTTAAAAGCTTAGAGTGACACAATTAAAATACAACTCAAACACACTAGGCCAATGCAACCATACAACAGATAATTGATTGGCACACAAGTAATCCTAAAACACAAAGACACACGTGAAGAACAAACTGCACAACACAAAATTCTTCACTCACAAATACACTCAGTACAACTCTCTGTCCCCAAAAGCTGTCTTCAATTAGGATTGCTACTTTGTTATTTATATGCAGCATGTTGCTTGGGCCATAGTGCAGAAATTAGGTTTACTCAAGTTAAACCTGTTTTCCATAAATCAGCGCACTTACAATTAGGTCAGGGGTATTTTATGTTATCCTTAGCTCTGCCTGGCATTTCTCCTGAGATAACTTAAGATCCTAAAATGATTCCTGAAATCTAGCCTGAGCTCCCTCATGTAATATACTAGAAAACTAAAATGTGCACGCCCTGATGTCAACCGCTTGATGTCATAACATCCATCATGACATCCAACATACTTTGCTCTAGCTATCCAAACTTACCCTGCAGTACACTCCTCATGTATGTCATAACATCAGTCATGACATTCACACATACCTCAATGTTTTGCCTCAAAATGCAGCCAATCAAAAACATCTACAATCTATAAACCCATGATGCTAGAAGTCTAATTACCATTTTACAAGTGATGTGTACTAAAAGAAGGAAGTTAAGTCCATTAAAAATTGCCAAAAGAAAAGAAAAATTTGAAAGCTCTTATCAATGTAAGCCAAAGAGGACCCATCGAGCCATGATATCCAAGTCACCAAGTGCCTACTCTATGAAGATATGTACCTGCAATGTAAACCCCAATACACCAAGCATAAACTACTTTTCACCACCATAACCCTATTTCTTTATGAATCACATTCTGTTCTGCAAGGCATTGAAGGAAGCATTTGAGTTATTCTGCAATAAAAAAAAGAGACTGTCGCCGGTAGTTACAGTGCAACATTATTATTCTTCAAAAGGGCGGAAGCGAGAAAATGGATTAGAGAAACGCTCGAGGAGAAAGTCAAGCTGCTTGTGCACATCAGTGGCAAGGATCTCTCTTAGCAGAATTTTACAAGAAGGAGCTTTCCCAAAGATTACTTTTTGACAGAAATTGTTAATGATGAACATGAGAAAGGAATGGTGGTAAACTTGACATTGGCTAAGGACCATTAGATGAAATTTCAAGAATACCTTAATGAACTATTTAGAGATTGTGACTCAGCTGAATTTGACTCACGACGATGTAATGAGATTATTTCATTCCTTGACATATGCAAAAGACAAGATGCTTGGTAAGCAAACCTTCACAAAACCATTCAGAGAAATATGATCATAATGTTAACGTTACAGCCTGTAAAGAGATTTGTACCCACAACACGCCAAATTCCGACACTGTTCCCAAAACCGTACCTCTGCTACCATAATACACAAACTTGGCAACAACAACCTCCACCGGCCCCAATCCGTATACAACTCCGCAGCAATGACTTTGCGAGGAAAATGCTGCATAACATAACAAACATATACATCCTCAAATCAACCAAAAGAACAGCTCACAAAGTTCTTCCCAGTCTGTCCTCAATCTCCACTAAATGAACCTCAATCCTCCTTCGTAAAAAAGGAGAGAGAACAATGAAGTTCTGCTGAAATTCATCTCGAACCATCATTCAATCTTCACCCTACCACGAACACCTTTCGTTATACAGCAACCCGACCCTCCATTTTTTTTCCGCCTCAAATCCAAATACACAAAGTAGATCTAAGTCAAGAGGGAGTAGAAGAAAAGTGATTTGAAACGAAAGTAGAATCAGAACGCCAAGTCGAACCTCAGGATCTGGACTCGAGAAGTGAGTGAGTAAAAGGATTGCCTTTTTTCTGCTTTGATTTAACCTTGTTGTCGCGAGGAGGAGGATGTTGTGTTTGTTCTTTATTTTCTTTGAATTGATTGTTTCATTCATTGATTATTGAGGTTGCTTTGGATTGAAGGTGTGCATTGCTCGTGTGTTTATCATTCACTGTTTGTTTCTTCCATTGACTTGCATTTGTTTTGAGGAAAGAATCAGATTTGTACTAAGTGGGCCGGGCGTTTGCTATGGTTTAATAGGCTCGTAGGCCCATGGTACTCTGTCCTTCCACACCCAGATTTCTCATACCACTCGTATAACTCGATGCACCTTCCCCCGTGGCTGTCTTTGGGCCTGAAGTTAGGCCCATACACTGGCCCCTTTTTTCCCGCACCCTTAGGGCTTAATCAACTTAGGATTTATTTACCTTAGTTTATTTTTACTTAGAATTAACCTTCTTTTAGGTTTTGTTTAATTTAAGTCTTTGGTTAATTTTAGAATTATATTAGGATTAGTTTTTAATTAAATAACTATTCTAGAATTAGGTTTTAATTAACTTTAGAATTTAGTTTTACATTTAGTTTTTATTAATTATTTAGAGTTAGATTAGGATAATTAACTAGAATTTTAGTGATTAGGTTAGTATTAGTATTAGATTTAGTTTTAGAATTTAGTTTTAATTTGGTTCTTTTAGAAGTTTTAGTCTTTAACTAACTTTAGAATTAATTTAGTGTAATTTGGCTTAGAATTAGATTAGGTTAATTTAGGTTTACCTTTTGCTTCGAACTTATTTAATTCTAGAATTTAGTTAGTTAGAAATTAGATTTAATCTTGACTAATTAGACTTTTATTTTTGACTGATTTTTCTTTTGTTTAATTTTTATTAATTCTCGAGTGCGTCTGTAAATACACTTGTATATATTTCCTGTGAATTTTAATTTGAGTTTGATACTTGACGTTGTCTGTGATTGCGTTGCTTCGTGTTTACTTGCTGTTTACTTTCTGTATTCGCATGATCCCTTAGGGTTCCTAGCTTGACTTAATTTCCGATTAAGTTTGAGGTAGGAGAGATATTAGTCTTTCAATCCAAGCATGACAACATTAGGTAGACTTTCCTCCTAATCTTGACCTTAGGGCCACATTGTATGACAACAGTTAGGGTTCAGTTTCCCCTAGGTCTTTGTGTGCGTCTCTCTCTTCTCACCTCGAAATTTCTTCAAGACACTTAATAAAGAACGGTAAGCATCGTGCGCTACGAGCCTTATGTACACGGGGAATGATGAGTGATGGGGTTTCTCCTCGCTTGTCTAGAGTGTTTAGCGTATACCCTTTGAGCGATATGCGACGCATTCGCCCTCGTGTCATAGTCTTTAGTGCGACGCGAGTCTCAAACCAACTCAATCCACTTCACTAAAACTCACAAACAAAACTCAAACCTTTTATCCTTCTTGATTGCTATTAAAACTTCATTTTCAGAAAAGAGTATGTTACTTTTCCGTTCTACCGCAAACAGGCATCGTCCCTAACTACTGGAATGGAAACTTAACGTCACTCATAAAAACACTTAACCAACCAGTGGTCTAGTTTACTCAAACTACGTTTTCTCTAATTCCTCATCTGAGATGAGGAATATGTACGCATAGGGCAGCGATGTCCTATCGAGTCTCTTCTTACCTTTCCTCCCCCGTTTAGCAGTAGCTTTTAGATAACTTTCAACCATAGATTAGACAACAAGCATGGATCCCGTTGAGTACAACGGACGTGAGGGGTGCTCATACCTTCCCCTTGCGTAACCGACTCCTGAATCCAAGATTTGGTTGCGATTACCTTGTCTTTCCCGTTCTTTTAGGTTTTCTTTGGTCGTTTCCTTTCCCTCTCTTTGGGATAAAGAACGTTCAGTGGCGACTCTTCTGTTTGTTTTTGCCGGCCTTTTTTCGCAGTTGTGACATAGTAGAATGACCAGTAGTGGTTGATTATTCAATAGGCCAGGGCTCAATTTATGGCTCACAATTAAAAGGCACATTTATTCACATATATCAGAGTAAATTATTAAATACAATAAAAGTCACTGCAAAAGGGCGTACATTTTCCAAGAAATCAAAATAGATCAAGGCTCCGTAAACAACGGGTTTTTCCAAAATACATCAAATTGCACAAAACAACGGAACTCAAAAGGCATAATCCAAGGGTTTCCTTATACGGGAAGATAATCAAAATAACTCAAATAAAACATAGTTTAACTCAAAGACCCCAACCCAATGTTATACTATCAGAGCAAGACCCTCTCAGTTAACCAAAAGGTTAACAACTCAAAAACTTCAAAAGTCCTCAACGGCGTCCACGGCTGAACCTGGTCATCTGCATGTTACCCACGAGGAGGAAACATTCAAACAGGAAGGGTGAGTAAAACGATTCATAATAATCAATGTATGAAAATCAACATATAAAAGGCGTCATTTTCATATTCAATACATTCATATTCATCAAAGTACATCAAAGGCAACAACATCACAATTTACTCAAAACCATCTTATAAATGCAAATGCAACAAGACTCAATGCATGTGGTAGCAATCATCATAACCCGATGGACACTAGGCCATCAACCCTCCATAGATCCCCATAAATAGGATCTATTCAACTTGCAAACCGGAGCACATTAAAATACTTTACATCCACACAATGAGGTTGAAGCCAAAGTAATCGAGGTCCTGAACCGAAGTCTGGATGCACATGAACGCATGATGCACACGTCAAATAATCACCCTCATAATAACATCATAGGTTCATCATCATTCATCATAATCATCATCACCAAACATCATATCATCATAATCATCATCATCAAACATCATATCATCATAATTCATCAAAACCCAATGAATATCATCATAATTCATCAATCAATACATCATAGTAATCATCATATAATCATGTACACATTGTGTAGAAATCATAGTCATAATCGTGTTAATTCATCACAAAAATCACAACATCAAAACATCAAGGCATCACTGCACAAAATCAGCATTCGCGAAACTCTTCTACGTTCGCTAGCATGTTCGCTAGGCGAGTCTGGGGCGAGTTTCTTCACTGTGCGAAGGATTCTTCACTAGGCGAGTCTGGGAACTAAATTGTTCGTTGTGCGAAGCATTATTCGCTAGGGGAACAACGCGATGACAGAAAAACTCAGCTATGCACCAGAACCTAAAATCAGCCAAAAATCCCCACGATTCACTTCCACAATGCCCCCAAAACATCCCTAAATCATCCCTAAGGTCTTACAGGGATAAAGGCACAAAACCTACGGTTTCTTAGGCCAATCCTGTATCATATTCACGACCTTAATCACAAATTTCCCTATAACTATCCATACTCATTAGAATTACTTAATATCTAATATTCCTATCCCTTCAGGGTTAGACAAATAACAAATCATGGTTTTGGCCATGAAGGCCTAATTTTCCTCTTACCCCAATGAATTCCCATGGCTAGATTCACAATAATATATTTAGGCCACGAAGGCAAAAATCACTTTTTCTCATATCCATCCTTAAAACCCTTAAACCTTAAATCGACCTTAAATACATTGAATTTACACATGGAAAATCATGAAGGTAATACTCCCCATACCTTAATTGTCGATCAAAGCCTTCTCAAATATTTCAGGGAACCTTTCGAAGCTTTTCCCTCCAATTCTCCATCCTCAGAGCTCTGGCCTAAATTCTCTTCACGGTCTAACAAATGAATCCTAATCCCTTCACAATTTCCTTTTTGTTAAACCTAGCCTTGGGCCTCAAAATTGGGTTTTTCCCATAATACCCTCACTAACTCCTCTTAATTGTCCAAATTACCCTTATTCAACTTATATTTATTTTAATTAATAATAATACTAATATATTCATATTATATACTATTAATTAAATAAATAACCAAAAAGTGCATAATTCTCCATATTCCACAATAACCACCGAAAATCACCGAAATGCGAATATTCTTATTTAAAATAAATTAAATAAATATTCCAATTAAATTTGGAGTGTTACAACTCTCCCCCACTTAAAAGAATTTTCGCTCTCGAAAACTATCTCAAGGAAACAGAGTCGGATACGACTCCCTCATCTGATCCTCACGCTCTCAAGTCCAACTTTCTCCAGCTGGGCCTCCCAAAACCACCTTTACTAAGGAAATCCCTTTACCTCGAAGTTGCTTCACTTCTCGCTCATCAATCCGAACTGGCAACGTCTCAACAGTCAAGTCATCTCTCACTTGTACATCATTTATCTGAATCACATGGGACGTATCTAGAATGTACTTCCTCAACTTAGACACATGAACACATCATGCAAATTCACAAGCGACGACGGTAAAATAGTCTGACATGCTACTTCTCCCACGCTTCCGCTGCGCTACTCTGATATGGACCAACAACGGGCGGTTTGAGCTTTCGAGACTTCAAAGCTCGACCAACACCAGCTACCGGCGTAACTCTCAAAACACGAGATCTCCCTCTTGAAATTCAAGTGCTTTCCTCCTCATATCATGGTAAATTTTCTGACGACTCTGCGATGCTTTCATCTTTTCTTGGATCACCTTGATCTTTTCAGTCGTCTCTTGCATAATTTCATATCTGAGCACAACACTCTCGCCTGACTCATACCAACACAAAGGAGTCCTACACTTCCTTCCATACAAAGCCTCATACAGTGTCATTCCAATACTATAATGATAACTATTGTTATAAGTAAACTCAATCAACGGCAAATGACTGTCCCATGATCCACCTTGATCCCATATACAAGCTCTCAGCAAATCCTCTAAAGACTGGATAGTTCTCTTTGTCTGACCATCTGTCTGCGGATGATAGGCAGAACTCAATCTCAACATGGTACCCAAAGCGTCTGCAAACTCTCGCAAAACCTCGATGTAAATCTCGGATCTCTATCAGACATAATACTTGACAGTATCTCATACAACTTCACAACTTCCTCAATATACATCTCAGCTAGCTTCAACATAGAATGATTAGTCCTCATTGGTAAGAAATGAGCTTATCTAGTAAATTTATCCATAATCACCCAAATCGAATCATATCCCTCTCACAGTCTTCGGAAAACTCGATACAAAATCCATGTAAATACTATCCCATTTCCACTATGGAATATTCAACGGTTGCATCAAACCCAACAGTCTCTGATGTTCAATCTTCGAATTCTGACGAGTCTAACAAGTATACACAAACTCAACCACTTCCTTCTTCATCCCTGGAACCAAAACATTTTCCTCAAATCTTGGTACCTCTTCGTAGCATCGGGATGTATACTCAATCTAATTCAAAGTCCTTCTTCAAGAATACTCTTTTTCAACTCAACAATATCTGGAACACAAACTCTATCACGACGTCTCATGATACCATTTTCATTAATCCAAAAATCAACTCTTCAACTTTGATCCATCAAATTCAACCAATCTACCAACTCAAATCAGATTTCTGACCTCCTCGAATCTCATCGAGAATATCACTAGTAAGCTTCAACATACCAAGCTTAACTCCATAAGAAGTCTCTTCACAAACCAAACTCATATCACGAAATTGCTCAATTAGTTCTAACTCTCTTACCATCATCATCGGTATATGCAAAGATTTACAAATCAATGCATCAGCTACCATGTTTGCTTTATCCGAATGGTAGTTCAAATCAAAACCATAATCCTTCAGAAGTCCCAATCATCTCTTCTGCCTCGCATTCAGTTCTTTCTGATAAAAAAAATACCTCAAACTCTTATGATCACTAAACACCTCAAATCTCGAACCAAACAAATAATGCCTTTAAAGCTTCGACACAAACACAACAACAACCAACTCTAAATCATGCGCCAGATAATTCCTTTTATGCACTTTAAGTTCCCTTAAAGCATAAGCTAAAACTGGCTGATATTTGCATTAACACACCTCCCAATCCCATTAATGAAGCATCACAATATACAACAAACGGTTCTGCCGGATTCGGAAAAATTAAAGTATAAGCTGCTATCGGCCTTCTCAAAAGCTCTTGAAACTTTCTTCACACTCTGCATTCAAACAAAAGTTTGAACCTTCATAGTCCACTGCGTCAATGGCAAGGATAACTTGGAAAAATCCTTCAATGAGTTTTCGATAATTATCTGCCAACCCAAGAAAAACTTCTAATCTCAAAAATAGGTTTTGGAGCTTCCCACTGCGATACAACTTCAACCTTCAACATATTCACCGCAATAACTCTACTCGAGATCACATGACCAAGGAAACTCCCTTACTTAAACCAAAACTCACACTTTGATAGTTTTGCACACAACTGCATCTTTCCCAACGCTGATAACACAATTTTCAGATGCTCAACATGATCCTCTTTACTCTTCGAATATATCAAAATATCATCAATGAAAACAACCACAAACTTGTCCAAATAAGTATGGAAAATCCTGTTCATATACCCCATAAATACACATGGTGTATTACTCACACCAAATTACATCACAAAATACTTACAATGTCCATACCTTGCTTCAAAAGCAGTCTCCTGAATATCTTCAGCCTTCACACGAATCTGATGATACCCAGATCTCAAATCTATCTTACTGAACACACTTACAACAACCAATTGATCCATCAAATTATCAATCCTTGGAAGTGAACACTTATCTTGATAGTCACCTTGTTCACTTGTTTATAATCCACACACAGCCTCACAAAACCTTCTTTCTTCTTAACTAACAAAATTGGTGCACCCACGGTGACACACTCGGACAAACGAATCCCTCCTCAAGTAGAACTTCAGGTTGATTCTTCAACTTCTTCGATTCCGGGTGGACATATGATATGGAGCCATCGCTACCAAACTAGTTCCAGGAACTAAGTCGATCGTAAGCTCCACTTCATATTCCGGCTGTAAATCACGTATCTCATCAGTAAAAACCTCCGGACAATAACAATTAATTGGTAAACCACAAACTTCCTCACTTTCATTAACACTCAAAGTTTCAATCAAAATAAACATCTCAGCATCATTCTGCACCAACTCACCAAAACAATCTATAAGCACTTAGCTTAACTCAAAACAATTCGCTGCACACGCCATCTAAGCTAGCAAGACACGTATATCCCCTCAAACATGAATCCGTCCACTATCAATAAGAGATTAAGGGTGATCAGTTCCTCAATTTGTCAATAGATAGCCGAAAATCACGATGGGGCATAAACCATCTTTACCAAACTATAAGAGTGTTCATCGACACATTGAGCCACCACTCCACACTTGAAGCATCCTAGAGAAGCACAAGCTTTTCTCCCACTTGTTCCATTCCCACTTCTACAGACAAAGGTTAGAAAACAAACGTGTGCCGACAGTGTTTTCACACACATGTCGCAAACTAGGGAACAACTAACATTAGACAACTTGGCCGGACGGACCGACCTGCTCTGATACCACTAATGTAACACCCTTTTCTACCCCACAATTAAAAGGCACATTTATTCACATACATCAGAGTAAATTATTAAATTAAATAAAAGTCACCACAAAAGGGCGTGCATTTCCCAATAAATTAAAATAGGTCAAGGCTCTATAAACAACAGGTTTTCCTAAAATACATCAAATTGCACAAAACAGCAGAACTCAAAAGGCATAATCCAAGGTTTTCCTTATACGTGAAGATAATCAAAATAACTCAAATAAAACATAGTTTAACTCAAATACCCCAACCCGATGTTACACTATCAGAGCAAGACCCTCTAAATTAACCAAAAGGCTAACAACTCAAAAACTTCAAAAATCCTCAACGGCGTCCACAACTAAACCTGGTCATCTGCATGTTACCCACGAGGAGACAACATTTAAACATGCAAGGTGAGTAAAACGATTCATAATAATCAATGTATGAAAATCAACATATAAAAGGCGTCATTTTCATATTCAACACATTCATATTCATCAAAGGACATCAAAGGCCACAACATCGCAATTTACTCAAAATCATCTCATAAATGCAAATGCAACAAGACTCAATGCATGTGGTACCAATCATCACAACTCGATGAACACTGGGCCATCAACCCTCCATAGATCCCCATCAATAGGATCGATTCTACTTGAGAACCGAAGCACATCAAAATACTTCACATCCACACAATGGGATTGAAGCCAAAGTAATCGAGGTCCTGAACCGAAGTCCGGATGCACATGAATGCATGATGCACACGTCAAATAATCATCCTCATAATAACATCATAGGTGCATCATCATTCATCATAATCATCATCATCAAAAATCATATCATCATTATCATCATCATCAAACATCATATCATCATAATTCATCAAAACTCATGGAACGTCATCATAATTCATCAATCAATACATTATAGTAATAATCATATAATCATGTAAACATCGAGTAGAAATCACAGTCATAATCGTGTTAATTCATCACAGAAATCACAACATCAAAACATCAAGGCACCGCTGCACAAAATCAGCATTCGCGAAACTATGCTACGTTCGCTGGCATGTTCGATAGGCGAGTCTGGGAACTAAATTGTTCGTTGTGCGAAGCATTATTCGCTAGACGAACATCGTGATGACAGAAAAACTCAGCTATGCACCAGAACCTAAAATCAGCCAAAAATCCCCACGATTCACTTCCCCAATGCCCCCAAAACATCCCTAAGGTCTTACGGCGATAAAGGCACAAAACCTACGGTTTCTTAGGCAAATCCCGTATCATATTCACGCCTTAAATCACAAATTTCCCTACAATTACCCATACTCATTAGAATTACTCAATATCTAATATTCTTATCCCTTTAGGGTTAGACAAATAACAAATCATGGTTTTGGCCATGAATGCCTAATTTTCCTTTTACCCCAATGAATTCCCACGGTTAGATTCACAATAATAGATTTAGGCCACGAAGGCCAAAGATCACTTTTTCTCATATCCACCCTCAAAACTCTTAAACCTTAAATCGAGCTTAAATACATTAAATTTACACATGGAAAATCATGAAGGTAATACTCCTCATACCTTAATTGTTGATCAAAGCTTTCTCAAATATTTCAGGGGACCTTTCGAAGCTTTTCCCTCCAATTCTCCCTCCTCAGAGCTTTGGCCTAAATTCTCTTCACGGTGTAACAAATGAATCCTAATAACTTCATAATTTTCTTTTTGTTAAACCTAACCTTGGGCCTCAAAATTGGGCTTTTCCCATAATACCCTCACTAACTCCTCTTAATTGTTCAAATTGCCTTTATTCAACTTATATTTATTTTAATTAATAATAATACTAATATATTCATATTATATACTATCAATTAAATAAATAACCCAAAAATGCATAATTCTCCATATTCCATAATAACCACCAAAAATCACCGAAATGTGAATATTCTTATTTAAAATAAATTAAATAAATATTCCAATTACATTTGGGGTGTTACACTGCACATATCACTAAAAACATCATTGTAGCTCAATTTGACGATGTGATAGCCAGTGTAACTATCAATTAAACATCATGGATTCATTCATTTGTAGCTCAATGACGATGATCTAACTTCAGAAAAAAGGAATCATAACAAAGCTCTCCACATCTCCATCAAGTGTCAGGACACTTTGATATCACGAGTCTTGATGGACCCAGGTTCTTCTACGAACGTGCTCCCCAAGATCAATTTGGAGAAGATGCCTATAAGGGGAGTCAGTATGAAACCAAGTGTCTTGATAGTTAAAGCATTTGACGGTTTCAGATGAGCTGTGATAGGTGAGGTGGAGGGGATGTTATACAGTTCCTTGCTAGGAAGACCATGGATTCATTCAGCAGGGGCTGTTACGTCTACTCTTCACCAAAAGATAAAGTTTGTCAGCAACGATAAAATGGTCCTAATTGGAGGAGAGGAAGACATCCTGGTGAGTCACTTAACGTCCTTCCAGTACATCGAGGTTGAAGGGGAAATGGTAGAGACACCTTTTGAAGTGGTTAGCACTTTGGCAGTACAACGAGTCTCAGATAATCAAGAGACAAGATCGTCAATGTCTTTGTATGAAGAGGCTAATGCAATTGTTAATGAAGGAAATGCCCAAGGCTGGGGGAAAATGGTAGAGGTTGCTGAAAAATTTGATAAATTTAGGCTGGGATACTATCCATCTTCCAATACAATAGCGGTTACATACAACAAAGAGCGGGTTCCTCCCGTGGGAGATATTTTCAAAAGTGTCAGACACATCTTTGATCATACATCAGCTATGGTGATTGAAGATAAAGATGATGATGAAGAGATCTCTGCAAGTTGGATTCGTCAAGCCAAGCCTGGTGAAGAACTTCAGAATTGGAGGACTATTGAAATCTCCCAGTTCTTCCCACACCAAAATTAATTTTTATTGTTTGTCAAAAAACCCTACGCTCTGCCCAAGGCGAAGTGGATCATTGTATTGGGCCACCTGATTTTTTAAAACATAGTTATCATTAATAATATAAGTTTGCATTCAATTTTCACTCACTTTCTTTTCTTTTTACTTTTTACAATAAATGACATTTCTTTTATGCACTCACTTTCCTAAATAAACTGCATAAATAATAAAATGCAGAGACACTACCAAGGTCCTTGAAAACAACGCTCATATAGGCCTATATGATTTTGACTGCCCAATCTATCAAGCTGAAGGAGAAGGCGAGGAAGATTGTGACCTCCTTGATGAGTTGGCAAGGCTGCTACAACAAGAAGAGAAGGCCATCCTGCCACACAAAGAGGATTTCGAGGTTAACAACCTAGGCTCTGAGGAGGATAAAAGAGAGATAAAAGTTAGAGCGTCTCTTCAAGATACTGTCAAGACAACATTGATAGAGCTTCTCCGAGAGTATGTTGATGTTTTCTCCTGGTCCTATCAAGACATGCCTGGATTAGATACAGACATTGTTGTACACAAATTATCGCTCAAGGAAGAATGCCAAGCTGTCAAGCAGAAGTTGGAAAGGACCCATCCTGATATGGCTCTTAAGATTCGTGAAGAAGTTCGAAAGCAGTTTGACGCTGGGTTCCTGGCAGTAGCCAAGTATCCATAATGGGTTGCCAACATTGTGTCGGTACCGAAGAAAGACGGGAAAGTTCGTATGTGTGTGGATTATCGTGACTTAAACAGAGTCAGTCATAAGGAAGATTTCCCATTACCTCACATTGATGTATTGGTGGATAATACAATTTAGTTCTCTGTTTTCTCCTTCATGGATGGATTTTCTGGTTACAATCAGATTAAAATGGATCTAGATGACATGGAGAAGACCACTTTTATCACACCATGGGGCACTTTCTGTTATAAGGTGATGCCATTCGGGCTAAAGAACTCTGGGGCAACATATCAACGTGCGACGATAGAACTATTTCATGATATTATTCATAAGAAGATTGAAGTATATGTTGACGATATGATTGTCAAGTCTCAAATTGAAAAGAAGAGCATTTGATCAATTTGGAAAAGTTGTTTGCTCGATTGAGAAAGTTCAGACTAAGGCTTAATCCCAATAAGTATACATTTGGGGTACTGATCGCGACTTTCTATGTCTAATACAACTAACTGCAAGTGCACAGTCTATCGCGTAGTAATAAAAGATATCGATCCCACAGGGACTCGTAATCAAACTAGTGTTCTCGGGAGTTACTATGTTTAGCTAGGTAGAATATGTTTTAAGGGAATAACGTTGTCACTAAAAGGGGAAACTAAGATTACTATTTAGATTTTAATTAATCGAATCGATACGTAGTAATTATGTTCTTCAGGGACTTGATAAGTGACTGGTGCATGAAATAGTTTTCACAGTTTATTTAAGCAGAAAATGGAGATTTGAAGACTCTCGTCTCACAATGGTTATTGACGCTAATCATAATCCTAAGGGCCTAACGTACACTTTCGTGTTCCGTTCGGGGTTAAAATTACTTTTTGGAAATCTCTAAGTTCTAATTCGTTTTAAAGTGTTTTCGCTGTTATTAAAACAAATGCCTAGTGTTTACTATCTGACCTTACCGCAGCTTTCGCTTGTTGGTTCGTATCTTAATTAATTTCCCACTTTCGCGGCAAAACTACTTTAAAATAAGTTCTCGCTTTCGCGACGAAGTTTATTTCGTAAATCAATTTTAAACACTTAGACCATAAGTTATTTTTGTGAAAAGAAAGTTTTCAAACAAGAGTTATCAAGTCCCATTCGAATTATTACTACATATCGATTACCTAAGTTTAGCTAGACATGGAATTTAGAAAAGCAAAACATAAATAATAATAATAAATGATAAATTGCATTATGATAAAATAGAAGTCGATCAAAATGAAAACCTGTAAATAATGCCAATTGGCCTTGGGCAGATCCTCCACAGATGTTGGCAGGATTCTGTCTTTAGTTCCAATTTGATCGTACAGCACAATAACAATTACAGAAGAGCGGAAATGGGAATGAGTAGAATGGAAAGGGAAATAAAGGAAAGGGATACAAATGAAACTGGAGAAATGGATACAAATAATAACTGAAAGTAAATTTGCTGGAAAGTAAATTTGGCAGCACTTCGTGGTATGAATGCGGCTCTCTTTTTGAAGTCCCCTGCTTCCCTTTTTATAGAAGTGGAATTCCAACGGTTACCTCTGAGGATGATGGACCTTGAGGCAGATAATTTAGGGAGTAGTGGACCATTTAATGGGAATTGGAACTGCTCTTTTGACGTGTAATCTGAGTGGGGCGTTTTTGCCTGCATGACGGTCGTCACAAGGTGTGACGGTCGTCATGCATCTGTGACGGTCGTCACATCAGCAAAAACTGTCTGCTGCGCTTTTCATTGTGTTTTCACTCCTTTTTCGTCCATATTTCATCTGGGATTGCTTCTTTTCTTCATGTTGCCTTGTTTAGACGTGATCGTTGAATACCTGCAAAAACATCAGACAAATACATGGAAATAACCCGTAATCGGATCGAAAACGGTTAGCTTTTAGTTGAATTATGCATGAAAATATCTATATGATTTCGTGTTATCAAACTCCCCTAAGCTTGAATCTTTGCTTGTCCTCAAGTAAAACGTGGAAAAGTCGGCAAGCACGAGGCTGCTTCTTCGTTCGCAGAGTTTGGAAAAACTGGGATTCTTGGTAGGAACAAGACGGTATCACGACGACACTGGACTACAAGTCTCCGGAGGTCTCCCTTTTATGCAAATCGGTCTCAGTCATGCTACCGTATCTTGGTGTCAAGGTTCTCGTGGCAAGTTCACCCTGTTTGTTCTAGCGCAATCACATTAAGCCCGTTGTCCGCACACTCTCATGGCAAGTCGACCTGTTAGTGAATATGATCTCGTTTTTGTTTTTGATCTTCTTCATTGATCATAATTTGGTGTCATTGATTTTTCAATGAGTTTTTCGTGCCGTTGGGCTAAATGCTCGGGTGAGGAGCACCTAACTTAGAAGGAAATGTATCTTATATTCTTGGGCTTTTTTAGCTCTCTTTTCATGATTTTTCATTTTTTTGGAGATCATACACTTATTTGCATCGGTCGCTCGCTTAGAGGTGTTTTTAGGATGGTGCTGACTGCTAGTATAAACTACTTGGGGTTGAGTTTGCGTAGACACTTGAGACTTTGGTACACGTAGGCGGTGAAACCGACTCGCATAAACTAGAGATCTAAGGTGTCTGGACGATGCTGGTTTTGTTAGAACTGTCGTTTCCTCGGAGTTTCAAAGCTCGGTTTGAACTCAGGTGCATTCTCGTGATGCTTTTGGTTTTGAGGAACAAACGAAAGTTTTTGTTTACGTTGAATAATGTGGGGATGGTTTGCGTAACGTGAAAATTATATAGACGAACTTTATTCGCTAGAAATAGAAAGTGTAAAAATGGAACTTACTAAAATTCAAAAGTGCAGTGAAATGGAAATAAGGGAAATAAGGGAATGTCAGAATACAGTGGAAATAAGGCTCCGCTCCCACACTATCTCGATCAGTGTCCTCACTGATTCTTGAAGCATGCGAGAGGGAGATACAACTGAAAATGAAAATACAAAATACTGAAATATAGTAAACAATAAAGGAAAAAATAAAAATCTAGTCCCGGGGCCTGTCACGTCCATGCTGGCGTCCTCTGGCTCTAGCAAGGGCTACTCTGTCCTCATAGCTCATGGCTCTGGTGTGGTAGACCGTGTCTCGGAGGCCTTCGACCTGCAGGGTCAGATTCGCTAGACTCTCAGTGATCGTAGCTTGGCCGGTGTGAAGTTGTTGCATTTGAGTCCGGTGCCAAGCTTCGAACTGGTCAACTCGCTGGTTCTGCTGCTGCAGCATCGTGAGTATCTGTGCCTGCTGGTCTAGGGAGCGACGGAGGTCCTCTTCAGTGTAGTCGGGCACGGGATGGTGACGGCGGCGGCGGGATGATGTACCTACTGGAGGAGGAGGCTGCGATGCCTCTGGCTGCTCGGACCTGTCCAACTCAGCTTGGATTTCATCTTCAGAATCATGAGTGGGATCCTGAGTAGGAACAGCGGCAGCAGGAGGGGCAGTGAGATCGAACAACCAGTTGGTACGGTCCTCAGGATGGATGCGGGTGTGGGACGGAAGGATGATGCTTCTGACGGTCTTGCCACGCACAACCGGATGATATTTCCCGTCAGCTCGGGAGCGGATGAGATGGGAGGCCCTGTAGTGGTCGGTGTCAAGGAACACCGAGGGGATGGACTAGAGGTGCTGGAGGCGGTCGCCAAGGTTCAGCCCAAGTGCAATCGCCGTGACAATCCCGCCAAAGTAGAATGGCTTCGAGCCACGGTTGCAGTTGGCCTGAATGTGGGCCAGCAGGAACGGGGCGGCGTTGACCGGTTCATTGTTGAAGACGCAATGCAGAAAGAAGAGCTCCTTGGAGTTCACTTTGTGGTTGCTGTCTCTGGCGAAGATGATGTTGCTCAACACCCTGTGAAAGTACCTGATGGCGGGGTTATGGATGTGAGTGGCGTGTAGGGAGTCCCAACCATCGGCATTTAGGCCGGTCAACTGATACCACAGCGCGAAGGCGTCGTGCTGGAACTGGTCAGTGATGCGGCGATGAGCATTGTCGCCGCGGGGTAACTGTAGGATGCCGACAATCTAGTTTTGGTGCAGCTGATAGTTAACGCCAAACATCCGGAAGCAAGCGGCACCTGAGTGCTGGTTTGAGTTCGCCGCTGCTGGTGATGTACGAGAACGAACTCAGGAACTCAAGGGTGAGCTGTTCGTAGGTCGGCTGGGGGTTGGAGCAGAGGTTCCAGATGCCTGCTCGTTGAAGCATCCAGGTTACACCTTCAAGGAGTCCGAGCTCCGTAAGTGATGGAAGGTGCGGGTAGTGAGTTGGCTGGAGAGACCTCTGATGAAATGCAGTGTACTGTGCTCGTTGTCTCTCGCCTAACTCGCCTTCAGGGAAGGAAATGTTGCTGATATCTGCGTTTCCGGCCATTGTTGAAGATGGAGAGTTTTTGGAGGTTTTGGGGTTTTTCGGCGGAGAGGGAAATGTGAAAGAATGGTGGTTTGGAGGTTGAATTTGGAGTTGAGGTTTATAGTTTAAATGGAGAGGACGAAAATCGTAGTGGGGTATGAATGTTGGAAGTTTGAAAGTGATAATGGGGGGAGTGGAAGGGTACACGACCCCTGCTATATCAGATTGCAGTTCTGGGCTGCGTGACGGTCGTCACAAGGGTGTGACGGTCGTCACCCGTGTGACTCTCATCATGGGGCTGTGACGGTCGTCACAGCAGCAAAATCTGCAGAACGCAGAATTTTGCTCTGAGGGCGTATTCGGGGTGATTTTAAAGCCTAGTATTGCTACGGTGATGTAATATAATATCCAACAATCAATAAATAATGCGAAAACAGAATAATTGAACAAAACTAGAATTGAAATAACATAAAATTGAAACAATTGTATGTAGTACATAATGAAAACGAACAATGCGAAAATTCCAAATGAGTAAATTAAACTAAACTAGACTAGACTAAACTGAAACTACTGCTACGAGCTAATAACTAATCTTTCCGTGCCTTCAACTCATCAAATTTCCGTGAATAGTAGTCGAGTTGGTCGCAGACTAGATCCATGAAGCCTACCAGGTCACTGTGCACGCTTGCGATATCAGCTTTTACATTCGTCAGAGCTTTATCAACGTCGTCCAATCTGAGTAACACGGTATCCATTTTGTCGGTTGTTTCCTCAGAGATAGGCTCAGGATAAGTATTGTAGTGTGGAGGAGTCATAGGGTCTACTTCATTTTCAGAGGCGGCGTCCTCAAAGTACATGTAATCGTGTGCCTCAGAAATGTGGTCACTGTCATAGATATAGTTCTGGGGTGTTGACTGTGGTGAAGGAGGTCCCATAGGCTCATCCAATTCATAGAGCCAGTTATCCTTGTTGTGGATGCTTGTCATCAGATGATCAGGTAGTGTGAATAGCTGTACTGGTTTTTCGTTAATAAGGTACTCATACGGTCCAGGTCCCATAGTTCCTAAGATGCGCCTATTAAAGCAGAATTGTATGTTCATGGGTCTGATGGTACCAAAACGAGTGCTGGCATTTAGATGGAATCTAAGGCCAAGCTCGTGGGCTATCATTGTTACTAGTCCTCCTATAAGAATAGGTGTCTGAGGTTCCAGCGTGAGGCGTTTGAAGGCTCTCATCATGAAAGGCACTGCATTTACTGTCCGTCCCTGAGAAGCGCAGAGCATGATGAATAACTCTTCCTTAGACACTGTGGTAATATTTTCTTCTTTTCCAAACAAGGTGTGAGCTAGTATCTTATGGAAGTATCTAAAGGCTGGGTTATGAATGTCATCATTGTACATTCTGTCTGGTTCAGAGTGATAGTCGCCCGTGATTCTACCCCAGAAGTGCTCGAGTTGCAAATCAATATCGTCATCTTCTGCACTGATGAACACATGCGGTCCGCTAGGGAATCCTAGGAGGTTAGCTAGTGACATCCGGCTATGAGTTTGGTCCATTCCAAACAATCTGAAGGTAATCAACTCTGAGCGGGTTCCAAAGCCATAGTTGGGTGTGTATCTGAAAGAGCTAAGGAATTCATAGGTAAGATCCTTGTAGGTAGCGAAACGTGTTTTCAGAGCAGTGTTCTCCCAACCCAGTTGATTGAACAGGTATTGAATGCTATCCGTGATCCCTAGTTTATCCATAGTAGCCTTGTCATAATACAACGTTAAGGCGAATTCTCTTTCGGTCAGTGCTGCAAATCTTGCCTTTTGAGCGAGTCCTTTGAAGTGAACCTTTGTGAAATCGTACTCGGCCATATTCGCAGGTAATTCGGAGAAAATAGAAGAAATGTTTTGAAGGCTTTAAAAATCCTGAAAAGTTTGAAACAAGAAATTGAAGTCAGGATTTTTAGAAACGAAAAGTGGTAGAAACAAAAGGCAAAAGAGAAAAAATAAAATAAGAATAAAAGTACGAAAATGAACGAAAGTAGAAAGTAGTAGTAATTTTAGGATTTTTGTTGGGTTTTTCAAAGTAGAATTTTAAAGAAAAATGAAATGCAATAACGAGGGAAATTTGGGTTGCCTCCCAATAAGCGCTGTTTTTAACGTCTAAAGCCTGACGATAGCTTGGTGAGAAGCTATTCTGGTGTTTGAGCCGGAAGCTCAAGCAATGTTATATTGCTAACTTGAGGACTGTTGTCGTTCTTATTGTAATGTTTTAGACGTTGCCCGTTTACGATAAACGGTGCATTTGACTTGTCGGTAATTTCAACAGCTCCACTCTGAAGTACTTTAGTCACTTCATAGGGTCCAGACCACCTAGATTTTAGTTTTCCTGGGAAGAGTTTTAATCGTGAATTAAAAAGCAATACGATGTCTCCCACACTGAATTGTTTCCTGATTGAACGTTTATCATGCCACCTTTTAGTACGTTCTTTGTAGATACGGGCATTTTCGTAGGCGTCTAATCGAAGTTCTTCCAACTCGTGTAAGTTCAGGATTCGCTTTTCTCCTGCCTCGGTGTAGTTGAAGTTGAGTGTCTTAATGGCCCAGAAGGCCTTGTGCTCTAACTCTACAGGGAGATGGCAGGATTTACCGTAAACTAATTTATAGGGGGTAGTACCTATTGGTGTCTTAAATGCGGTCCTATAAGCCCATAAAGCTTCTTGTAGTTTCGATGACCAGTCTCTCCTTGAGGTAGCGACAGTCTTTTCCAAGATCTGTTTTATTTCTCTGTTCGAGACCTCTACTTGTCCGCTAGTTTGCGTATGATAAGGTGTAGCTACTCGGTGCCTGACTCCATATCTAGAGAGAAGTTTATCGAATATTCGTGATATGAAGTGAGATCCTCCGTCACTAATGACGAGTCTGGGTACACCGAATCTAGGAAAGATAGTGTTCTTGAAGAGTTTGATTACTACTCGTGCGTCATTTGTTGGAGCAACTATGGCTTCTATCCATTTAGACACGTAATCGACAGCGACGAGTATGTAGTTATTTCCAAAAGAAGGTGGGAAAGGTCCCATGAAATCTATTCCCCAGACGTCGAAGACTTCTACCTCTAAGATTCCCTTCTGAGGCATTTCATCGCGTCGTGAGATGTTGCCAGTTTGTTGGCATCTATCGCACTTTTGCACAGCGATGTAAACGTCTTTCCAGAGATTAGGCCAGAATAGGCCAGCTTGGAGAATCTTAGCGCACGTCTTGGATGTACTAGCATGACCACCATATGGTGCTGAGTGGCATTGGGAAATAATATTTTCTATTTCTTCCTCTGGGACACAGCGACGGTATATGTTGTCGGCCCCTCTCTTGAAGAGTAGAGGTTCGTCCCAATAATAGTGTTTCAGGTCGTGGAAGAATTTCTTCTTTTGCTGATAAGTAAGATCTGGTGGAAGCACGCCCGCAGCGAGGTAATTAACGATGTTAGCATTCCAAGGTAATGTGACTTGGGCATAGACGGCTTCTACGGCTTTTTCGAATTCTGGATCTTCTGAGATTGAGTTGGGTACGTCACTTTCTAATTTGGCTATCAGACGTTCGTACGGGAAATCGTCATTTATCGGTACTGGTTCGTGTCTGATGCCTTCTATTCGGGATAAGTGATCTGCAACAACGTTCTCGGTTCCTTTCTTATCCTTGATTTCTAAGTCAAACTCTTGTAATAACAGGATCCATCTCAATAGTCTTGGTTTGGCATCCTTTTTGCTTATTAGGTACCTTATGGCAGCGTGGTCTGTGTATATTATAATTTTTGCTCCTACTAAGTAAGAACGGAATTTGTCAAGCGCAAATATAACTGCTAGAAGTTCCTTTTCTGTGGTAGCGTAGTTCATTTGGGCAGGATCTAAGGTTCTACTGGCATAGTAGATGGCATGGAGTTTCTTGTCCTTCCTTTGTCCTAGAACTGCGCCTACAGCGTAATCACTCGCGTCGCACATAATTTCAAATGGTAGTCTCCAATCTGGTGGTTGCATGATTGGTGCGGTGATAAGGGCTGATTTCAATGTTTCGAATGCTTTTAAACAGTCGTCGTCAAAGACGAACTCAGCATCCTTCATTAACAGGCCGGTCAAAGGTTTTGTGATTTTCGAGAAATCTTTTATAAATCTTCTGTAGAAACCGGCATGTCCTAGAAAACTCCGTATTTCTCGTACGGATTTTGGAGGTTGGAGATCTTTTATAATCTCTATTTTAGCTTTGTCTACCTCAATCCCTCTATCTGATATGACATGTCCTAGAACTATTCCTTGTCGGACCATAAAATGGCATTTCTCCCAATTTAGGACGAGGTTTACTTTTACGCAACGTTCTAGTACCATTTCTAAGTTTTGTAAGCATCCTTCGAAACTCTGTCCACATACCGAGAAATCGTCCATAAACACTTCCATAATGTCGTCTATGAAATCTGCGAAGATTGCCATCATGCATCTTTGGAAGGTTGCTGGAGCGTTACAGAGTCCGAACGACATTCGGCGGTAAGCAAAAGTACCGTAAGGATAGGTGAATGTAGTCTTTTCTTGGTCATCAGGATGGATGGGAATTTGGAAGAATCCTGAGTAACCATCTAGATAGCAGAAATATGAATGTTTGGCTAATCTTTCCAACATTTGGTCTATGAAGGGTAGCGGGAAGTGATCTTTGCGCGTAGCCTTATTAAGCTTCCTATAATCAATACACATCCTACTTCCAGTCACGACTCTTTTTGTTATCGATTCACCTTTTTCGTTTTTAACTACTGTGACTCCTCCTTTCTTTGGTACGACATGAACTGGGCTAACCCATTCACTATCGGAGATCGGATAGATGATTCCTGCATCAAGTAATTTCTTTACTTCATCTCTGACTACAGTGCTCAGGATGGGGTTTAGTCGTCTCTGATGCTCTCGAGAGGTTTTAGAGTCTTCCTCTATTGTAATTCGATGCATACAGATCGAAGGGCTTATACCTTTTAGATCGCTTATGTTATAGCCTAACGCGGTGGGGTACTTCTTTAGGACTTCTAATAACTTTTCGGTTTCTGGTTGTCCTAAGTCGGCGTTGACTATCACTGGTCTTTTTAGTTCATCGTCTAGAAATTCATATCTGAGGTTTTTGGGTAGAGTTTTAAGCTCTAAAGATGGGTTCTTCGGCCCTGGCATATGGTTTGGTGTCAGTGCTAAGCTTTCGCTTAGGCTGTCGTCTTTATACGGTTTACGCCAATCATCGTCTTCAGAAATGTCTGGTATTTGAATCTTTATTATTTCTGAATACGTGGTCTCTTCATTTTCAAGTTCTCTTATGCATTCGTCAATTTCGTCTACTAAATAGCAGGTATCGTCTATTGCTGGTGCTTGTAAGAACTTGGTGAGAATGAACTCTATCTTTTCTTCTCCTACTTCGAATGTTAGCCTTCCTTTCTTTACGTCTATAATCGCTCCAGCTGTAGCTAGGAATGGTCTTCCTAGGATAATTGGGGTTACAGTATCCTCCTTGATGTCCATGATTATGAAGTCGGTTGGAATGTAGAATTGTCCTATGCGTACTGGAATGTTTTCCAGTATTCCGACGGGGTATTTTACTGATCTGTCAGCTAATTGTACGGACATTTTGGTTGGTCTGAGGTCTCCCATATTCAGCTTTTTGCATATAGATAAGGGCATAACACTGATACTGGCTCCTAAATCGCATAGAGCTTTGTCTATTACGAACTTTCCTATGACGCAGGGTATGGAGAAACTACCTGGGTCTTTTAATTTAGGAGGCATGCGGTTTTGAATAATAGCGCTACACTCTGCAGTGAGTGTAACTGTTTCATTATCCTCGATTTTTCTCTTATTCGACAGGATCTCTTTGAGAAATTTGGCGTATGACGGCATTTGAGTTATCGCTTCTGTAAAAGGAATAGTAATATTCAACTGTTTAAGGAGCTCTACAAATTTCTTAAACTGTCCTGAAGTTTTAGAGTTTATTAGTCTTTGCGGATAAGGGATAGGTGGTTTATATGGCGCTGGAGGTGCTTGAGTTTTTTCACTTGCGGTATCCTCCTTCTCGTTGTCTTCCTTCTTCTCTAACTCAGATTCCTTTTCTGCTTGTTTAGTTGGTTTTTGTTGCATGGCTGAGTTTTCGGTCCTCGGATCGATCGGTTCGTCCAATTCTTTTCCACTTCTTAGTATCACAGCATTTGCTTGGCCTTTGGGATTCTGTTCGGGTTGTCCAGGAAATGTGCCAGCAGGTGCGGCAGCAGATGCTTGTTGTTGAGCCACTTGTGATATCTGAGTTTCTAACATTTTGTTGTGGGTGGCTAGAGCGTCTACTTTTCCTGTCAACTGTTTAATTTGCTCGCTAGTGTGTATGTTTTGATTCAGGAACTCTTTGTTCGTCTGAGCTTGAGTAGCTATGAACTTTTCCATCATCATTTCGAGGTTTGATTTCCTAGGTGCATTCTGAGCAGCTGGTTTTTGATATCCTTGCGGAGCAGTAGGCATTTACAATGCATTTTCGCTTTTGTAAGAAAAGTTTGGATGATTTCTCCAACCTGGGTTGTATGTATTTGCGTAGGGATTTCCTTGAGCATAATTTACCTGGTCTGGCGGGATTCCGGCTAGCAATGGGCATTCGGGTGCATTATGAGTGGTACTTCCGCATAAGTCCAATTTGGAGTTACTGCAGCGACAGTTGCAGTGGGGTTAACAGTCAGACTATCAATCTTCTGTGCTAGAGCATCTACTTTAGCATTGAACTTTTCAAGGCTGCTAATTTCGTACATCCCACCTTTCGCTGAGGTTTTCTCATTTGGAGTGCGTTCACCTCCCCATTGGCAATGGTTTTGTGACATGTTTTCTATCAATTGATAGGCTTCATCGTATGGCTTATCCATAAGTGCACCGCCCGCGGCAGCGTCTATTGTCAATCTAGTATTGTATAGAAGCCCATTATAGAAAGTATGGATTGTCACCCAGTCTTCTAGACCGTGGTGAGGACATGTTCTCATCATATCTTTGAATCGTTCCCATGCTTCGTAAAGAGATTCAGTATCTTTCTGTCGAAATCCGTTGATTTGAGCTCTAAGCATAGCAGTTTTGCTTGGTGGAAAATATCTCGCTAAGAAGACGTTCTTCAATTGCTCCCACGTCGTAACGGAGTTGGATGGTAACGATTGTAACCATGTCCACGCTCTATCTCTAAGAGAGAATGGGAAAAGACGAAGTCTTATCGCGTCTGGAGTTACTCCATTTGCTTTCACTGTGTCTGCGTATTATACAAACTTCATTAGATGTTCGTTCGGATCCTCAGTTGCGTTTCCTGAGAATTGGTTTTGTTGTACAGCCGACAGCAATGATGGTTTCAGCTCAAAATCATTTCGGGTAATAGCTGGGGCAGCAATGCTACTTCTAGGCTCCATCTGAGATGGTGTAGCGTATGCCTTCAGCGGTTTGTTCGGAGGTCCTTCAGCCATCGTTGGTTCTTCTTTGGATTTGGGAATGGGAGTGAGAGGATCAGGAAGGTTATGTTTGAGTTGGTACTCAATGATTCGGCTTCTTAGATGTAAGAAGCGTTCTAGTTCTGCGACTGAAGGTTTCAAGATGTCACTTTGTGGGCGATCACTTGGCATACAATCGACAGCACTAGTAAAGGAAAAATGAAAATTGTTTACCTAGTCTATACGGTGTAACAGAAGGTTACACTATTGACTAAACGGGTTCCCCGGCAACGGCGCCAAAAACTTGATCACGACTTTCTATGTCTAATACAACTAACTGCAAGTGCACAGTCTATCGCGTAGTAATAAAAGATATCGATCCCACAGGGACTCGTAATCAAACTAGTGTTCTCGGGAGTTACTATGTTTAGCTAGGTAGAATATGTTTTAAGGGAATAACGTTGTCACTAAAAGGGGAAACTAAGATTACTATTTAGATTTTAATTAATCGAATCGATACGTAGTAATTATGTTCTTCAGGGACTTGATAAGTGACTGGTGCATGAAATAGTTTTCACAGTTTATTTAAGCAGAAAATGGAGATTTGAAGACTCTCGTCTCACAATGGTTATTGACGCTAATCATAATCCTAAGGGCCTAACGTACACTTTGGTGTTCCGTTCGGGGTTAAAATTACTTTTTGGAAATCTCTAAGTTCTAATTCGTTTTAAAGTGCTTTCGCTGTTATTAAAACAAATGCCTAGTGTTTACTATCTGACCTTACCGCAGCTTTCGCTTGTTGGTTCGTATCTTAATTAATTTCCCACTTTTGTGGCAAAACTACTTTAAAATAAGTTCTCGCTTTCGCGACGGAGTTTATTTCGTAAATCAATTTTAAACACTTAGACCATAAGTTATTTTTGTGAAAAGAAAGTTTTCAAACAAGAGTTATCAAGTCCCATTCGAATTATTACTACATATCGATTACCTAAGTTTAGCTAGACATGGAATTTAGAAAAGCAAAACATAAATAATAATAATAAATAATAAATTTCATTATGATAAAATAGAAGTCGATCAAAATGAAAACCTGTAAATAATGCCAATTGGCCTTGGGCAGATCCTCCACAGATGTTGGCAGGATTCTGTCTTTAGTTCCAATTTGATCGTACAGCGCAGTAACAATTACAGAAGAGCGGAAATGGGAATGAGTAGAATGGAAAGGGAAATAAAGGAAAGGGATACAAATGAAACTGGAGAAATGGATACAAATAATAACTGAAAGTAAATTTACTGGAAAGTAAATTTGGCAGCACTTCGTGGTATGAATGCGGCTCTCTTTTTGAAGTCCCCTGCTTCCCTTTTTATAGAGGTGGAATTCCAACGGTTACCTCTGAGGATGATAGACCTTGAGGCAGATAATTTAGGGAGTAGTGGACCATTTAATGGGAATTGGAACTGCTCTTTTGACGTGTAATCTGAGTGGGGCGTTTTTGCCTGCATGACGGTCGTCACAAGGTGTGACGATCGTCACCCGTGTGACGGTCGTCATGCATCTGTGACGGTCGTCACATCAGCAAAAACTGTCTGCTGCGCTTTTCATTGTGTTTTCACTCCTTTTTCGTCCATATTTCATCGGGGATTGCTTCTTTTTTTCATGTTGCCTTGTTTAGACGTGATCGTTGAATACCTGCAAAAACATCAGACAAATACATGAAAATAACCCGAAATCGGATCGAAAACGGTTAGCTTTTAGTTGAATTATGCATGAAAATATCTATATGATTTCGTGTTATCAGGTACGATCTAGAAAGTTGTTGGTCTTTATTGTAAGCCATAAAGGGATTGAAGTGGACCCTGATAAGGTAATGGTAATTCAGAATATGCATGCACCTAGAACTGAGAAAGAGGTTCGTGGCTTCCTAGGGAGGTTGAACTATATCGCCCGGTTTACTTTACATCTCACTGCCACTTGCAAACCAATTTTCAAGTTGCTCAGGAAAGATAAGTCGATTGTATGGGATGATGAATGCCAAGGGGAATTTGATAAAATTAAAGAATATTTGTAAGAACCACCAATCCTGATACCGCCTGTTCCTGAAAGGCCACTCATTATGTACTTGACAATGCTTGATGAATCCATGGGTTTCATGTTGGGGTAACAAGACGACACTGGTAAGAATGGGAACGCCATATATTATCTCAGCAAGAAGTTCAACAATTGCAAGACCAGATACTCCTTACTTGAGAAGACTTGTTGTGTGCTTGCATGGGCTGCCAGACGTCTTAAGCAGTATATGCTAACACATACCATATATCTGAACTATAAGATGGATCCCATCAAATACATCTTTGAGAAACCTGCTCTCACCGGTAGGATAGCCCGATGGCAAATGCTTTTTTCCGAATATGACATCCAATATGTCACCCAGAAGACCATTAAGGGTAGTGTGTTAGCAGACAATTTAGCCCACCAACCAGTGGAGGATTATCAACCTTTGAAGTTCGACTTCCTAGACGAGGGGAGGGTATCATGATGGAAAGAGACTATGAAGAGCTAGAGCCAGATGAAGGACCATAACCAAGGGAGAGATGGACTCTCATGTTCGATGGTGCTTCAAATTCTCATGGACATGGAATTGGGGCAGTGATCACGTCTCCCAAGAACTTTCACTTGCCGTTCATAGCCAAACTTTGCTTTACGTGTACTAATAATATGGCTGAGTATGAAACATGTATATTAGGGCTAGAAGAAGCCATTAACTTGAGAATCAAAACTCTTGATGTGTTTGGAGATTCTGCCTTGGTAATATACCAGATAAGAGGTGACTAGGATACAAAACATGAAAACTTAATCCCATACCGGAATTATGTGGCCAAGTTACTTCCCCGATTCGATGATATCACTTTTACTCATGTGCCCAAATAGGAAAATGAAATGGAAGATGCTTTGGCAACTCTAGCGTCCATGTACAAGCTGATATGGCTCAACCATAAATCGTCCATTAACTTACAACACTTTGAAGAGCCTGCACATTTCTTGACCATTGATGAAGAATCAAATGAAAAGCGATGGTTTTATGATATTAAGTGATATATGGAGAAGCAAGAATATCCTGAGGATGCCTTGGGTGTTGACAAAAGGACTATGCGCAGATTGGCGTCCAATTTCTTCCTCAACGGAAATGTGTTGTACAAACGCAATCATGGCACTGTCCTGCTCAGATGTGTGGAAAAGCATGAAGCTGAACAGATCCTGAAAGACATTCATGAGGGTTGTTTTGGAACTCACGTGAATGGATATACGATGGCAAAGATGATATTGAGAGCATGCTATTATTGGCTCACCATGGAGGCTGATTGTTACCACCATGCCCCAACTTGTCACAAGAGATTACTCTCTTATTTTTAATTTTATAATAATAATATAGTTTCACAGACTATTTATATAAATTATTGGCCAATAAAAGAATACTCAATGAAACAAAACTTCAATACATACTAATAGTAATAGTAATTATAAAATATTTTATTCTGAGAAAGAATAAAGTGTTTGGGTCTTATAGATTGTGAATGTTTTGCATCATTATCAAGAGGTGTTCTAGTATGTATAAATACTATTTTACATCAAAGAACAATTTTTAAACCTCTTTCACAATTTTTTCAAAAACAGACAAATGCTTTTTTAGTGTTCATACTTCTAGTGCATTGAAACTTTTTGTGAAAACTTCATATCATTCAAAACAATTTCTCATGCACTTGAATTATCTTAATTTGGATTGTAACATATTGAAAGAGAAAATCAAACATTAAATTTTTCTATTTAAAAATAAGACAACATTTTTTCGAATTATTTTAAGAGTTTCTTGTGACTTTATCATCAAATTGTGCGGTGATAAGCTGTGTTTAATAAGAGAGAGTGGTGTGCTTTCTCAAGATTGTTTGCAAATAAAAAGTGGAATATTTTATGTTTGTGTTGTAAAAGGTTCTCGTTAATCAATCTGATCAAGCAACGCCTCAACATTCAAATTACCCATCACCTGTACACCATCCATCCGAATCAATGTACTTCTTCAACTTAGGCACATGAAATACATCATGAAATTTCACAAGCGACAGCGGTAAAATAGTCTAAAATGCTACTTCTCCCACGCTTCCGCTCCGCCACTCTGATACAAATCAACAAAACACGGTGTGTGCTTCCGAGACTTCAAAGCTCGACCAACACCAGTCACTATCGTAACTCTCAAAACACGTCTTTTCTTTGGTCTTCTTGATCTTTTCAGTCGTCTCTTACACAATTCTCAGGTTCGAGCATAGCACTCTCGCCTGAATCATATCAACACAAAGGAGTCCTACACCTCCTACCATAAAAATCCTCACATGGTACCATTTCGATACTCGAATGGTAATTGTTATTGTAGGTAAACTCACCAAACAGTAATGACTATCCCATGATCCACTGTGATCCAACACACAAGCCCTCCACAAATCCTCTAAAGATTGGATAGTTCTCTCTGTCCGTCCATCCATCCACGGATGCTAGGCAGAGTTCAACTTCAACATGGTACTCAAAGCATCGGCAAACTCTCCCAAAATCTCGATGAAAACTCAGATTTCTATCAGGAACGATATTCAATGGTATCTCATACAACTTCACGACTTCCTCAATATACATCTCAGCTAGCTTCAACACAGAATGATTAATCCTCATTGGTTAGAAATGAGCTGATCTAGTCAATCTATCCCAAAATCACCAAATCGAGTCATATCCTCCTCACAGTCTTCGGCAAACCCGACACAAAATCCATGGAAATGCTATCTCATTCCCACTCTAGAATATTCAAGAGTTGCGTCAGACCCAACGGTCTCTGACGTTTATTCTTCGACTTCCGACAAGTCTAACCAACATATACAAAACTCAACCACTTCTCTCTTCATCTATGGCCATCAAAATAATTTCCTCAAATCCGGTTACATCTTCATAGCACCGGGATGAATACTAAATCTACCTCAATTCCCTTTTTCAATAATACTCTTATTCCAACTCAACAATATCTGGGACACAAACTCTATCACGACATCTCATGGTACCATTGCCATAAATCCGCAATTCAACTCTTCGACTTTAATTCATCAAATTCCACCAATCTGCCAACTCAATTCAGATTTACGACCTTCTCGAATCTCATCAAGAACACCACTAATAAGCTCCAACATGCTAAGCTTAACTCCACAAGAAGTCTCTTCATAACCCAAACTCATATCATGAAATTGCTCAATCAGTTCTAACTCTTTTACCAGCGTCATCGGTATATGCAAAGAATTCCAAATCAATGCATAAGCTACCACGTTTGCTTCACCCGAATGGTAATTCAATCCAAAACCATAATCCTTCAGGAGTCCCAATTATTTTCTCTGCCTCATATTCAACTCTTCCAAATCAAGAAAATACCTTAAGCTCTTGAGATCACCAAACATTTCAAATCTTAATCTAACCAATTGAAGCCTCCAAATCCGGCACAAACACAACAACAACCAACTCTCAATCACTCGTCAGATAATCCCTCTTATGTACTTTAAATTGCCTTAGAGCATAACTAAAACTCGATGATGTTGCACTTAACATATATCCCAATCACATCAACAAAGCATCACAAAACACAACGAATAGTTCTGTTGGATTCGGCAAAAATCAACACACGAGCTGTTGACAGCTCTCCCAAAAACTCTTTGAACTTTCTTCACAATGGCATATCCCTGCTTCTTCCCCAACACTGATAACTCAAGTTCCCGATTCTCAACATGATCCTCTATACTCTTCAAATATATTAAAATATCATCGGTTAACACAACCACTGACTCGCTCAAATAAGTATGGAAAATCCCATGCCAAACGGACACTCAATTTGCGAGTTATGGAGAAAACACGAACCACACCTTCCGCACTTACCACAACATCCAAACATATTCCATCAATAAATAACTTAATTCCATGCCACTACTTCACCATCACATAGAGCATTGGACTAGCTTTCCAACTCTTTGAACCGTGCGTCATTCCGAGTTACGGTTCTCCCGTTACAACAAAAATACCAAAACCACATTCTTCTGCCCAGGACATCTTCGCTAGGCGAACACAAAAGCGAGCGGCCTCCTGGAGCTGTTCGCTAGGCGAAGGACCTAGCGAACCTGACAGTCCAAAATTCTATTTTCGACCGTTACATGGCTTCCGGGTGTCCGATTTTGATTCCGTAAAAAGCTGCGATCTCGAAATTCAACGTACAACAACAATTTCACACTTAGGAATTAATTCAACACATTTCCAATTTTTAAAATATTTTAAAACTCAGTTATACCAATATTGCATTCCATATCTAACTTTCTCTAATAATCACCAGAAGTCATCGTCCACCTTTAATATACTCGACCTCACAATCTGTTGCCTTAGCACACACACCAGACACAAGCCTCAAAGCTACTCAATCCATTTAATTCCTTGACCATCCAAACAGACATATAATATGGAGCTCTCAATCTCGGACTAGTTTCCGTAACTAAGTCGATCACAACTCCACTTCACGTCCTGGCTGTATATCACTATCTTGTCAGGATAACTTCCAGACAACCATAATTAATCGGTAAACCGCCAACTTCCCCACTTTCATCAACACTCAAAATTCCCATCAAAATTAAACATCTCAACACTGTCCTGCGCCGACTCATCAAAACAATTCTTAAGCACTTAGCTTAACTCATGACAATTCACTGCTCGCGCCATCTAAGCTTGCAAGACACATCTATCCCATCCAACATGAATTCGTCTACTATCAACAAGAGATTAAGGGTGATCGGTTCCTCAATTTGTTAATAGACAGCCGAAAATCATGATGGGGTATAAACCATCTTTACCAAACTATAAGAGCGTTCAACCATACACTGAGCTACCACTTCACACTTGCAGCGTCTTGGAGAAGCACAGCTTCTCCCCCATTGGTTTCATTCCCACTTCTGCCGACAAAGGTTAGGCAACAAACATGTACCGACAGTGTTTTCACACACATGTCGCATACCAGGGAACAAACAACATTAGACAACTTGGCCGAACGGACCGACCTGCTCTGATACCATTAATGTAACACCCTTATTCTACCCCACAGATATTACGGCAAAATAACATGGATTTCAGAGTAAAATATTAACTTTCATAAAAATCCACAAAAGGGCGTTCATTTCTCAAAGTCAACAAAATTGGTCAATACTCCATAACGACGGGTTTTCCTCAAAGTACATCAAAATACATAAAACAGCGGAACTCAAAGCATAAATCAAGGTTTCTCCTCAAAAGGGAACATCAGTAAAATAACCCAATGATATAAAATCTACTCAAAGAACCCAACCCGATGTTACATATAAGAGCAAGACCCTCTAAATTAACCATAAAGGCTAACGACTCTAAAACTTCAAAGTACTCCTCGACAGCGTCCACGGCTAAACTTGCTCATCTGCACGTTACCCACGTGGAGGTAACATTCAAACAGGCAAGGTGATTAAAACAACTCATAATAATCAATGTATAAAAATTAATGCATAAACGGCATATTACTCATAGTTATATTCAACACATTGATATCCTTCAAATATGCCTCAAAGGCCATAACGTCATAATTCATACAAAAAGACTCATAGATGCAATGCGACATAACTCAATGCATGTGGTACCAATCATCACAGCGCGATGGACACTGGGCCATCAACCCTCCATAGATCCCCATCAATAGGATCGGAGCACATGAAAATACTTCACATCCGCACAGTGGGATTGAAGCCAAAGTAATCGAGGTCCTGAACCGAAGTCCGGATGCACATGAATGCATGATGCACACTTCACAAATCATCCTTATAATAACATCATAGGTGCGTCATCATTCATCATATTCATCACCATCAAACGTTATAACTCATCATATTAATCATCATACAACATATCATCATAATCCATCATATTAATCATCATACATCATATCATCATAATTCACCATATTACTCATCATACAATATATCATCATAATCCATCATATTAATCATCATACAACATATCATCATAATTCACCATATTACTCATCATACAACATATAATCATAAGTCATCATTTTACTCATCATACGACATATAATCATAATTCATCATATTAATTAATCTCATACATCATGTCATCATATAATCACGTATAAATCACATATTAGCTCATAGTCATATTATCCCATATTATCTCATATTAATTCATAATACTACCCCCTATCATCTCATATTAATTTATCAAATTATACTCACGATAATCCTTACACTATCGCCTATCAATCACATAAACTTCACAGTTCTACTCATGTTAATTCGTCATATCATCACATAGTATTCACATATTAATCCCAAATATCATTTCACATTGACTCATATTAATTCATCATAATTATACTCGCGGTAATTCTCATACTATCACTTATTAGTCACGCAACCTCACTACCATACTCATAGTAACTCATCACGGGAATACCAGAATCAAACATCACGGCATCGCTGCACACGATCAATATTCGCGAACTCTGCTACGTTTGCTGGCTCGCTCGCTAGGCGAGTTGGTAGCGAACCTTCGCTGACTTGCTCGCTAGGCGAGCCTGTAGCGAACCTTCGTTGGCTTGCTCGCTAGGCGAACAATGCGATGACAGCAAAACCTGCTACGCACCAGAACTGATTTCTACCCAGAAACTCATACGAATCATTCACCCAATGCCCCCAAAGTATCCCTAAACCATCCCTAAGGTTATACGACAATAACGGTACAAACTCTATGGTTCATTAGGCCAATCTGGAAACATTTGTAATGCCAAAATCACTATTTTCCTGCAATTGATCTAAGTGCATCAGAGTTACTCACATTCAGATATTCCTATTCTACAAGGGCAAACATATCACACTCTAAGGTTTTGGCCACGAAGGCCTAAGGTTTCCCTTTCTCATATCAATTTTCAGTGTTACATACCATAACCCACGATCTCAGAGTTCTATAATCGATTCTCTTAGCTTTCCCAAATAAATTCAACTCAGAAACCCTCAAATCCTAAATCCACCATAAATACATCTAAAGGCATACATGGAAAATCATGAACAAAAATACTCCCCATACCTTAGCCGATTCAAAGCTTTCACGATTAACTCCGGCAATCTTCCGAAGCTTTTGCCTTCACTGATCCCTCCTCAGAGCTCTGGCCTCCATTCGTTTCACGATTAACAAAATGAATCTTAAACCTTCAGAATTCTATTTTGTCAAACTTAGACTTGGGCCACACAATTGGGCTTTTCCCTTAACACCCTTACTAACTCTTCATAATGTCCAATTTACCCTTATTTCACTTATATTCATTTTAATCAATACTAATACTAATATTCTCATATAGTATACTATTAATTAAATAAATAGTCCAAAAATGCACATTTTCTCAATAATCCATAAAACCACTGAAACCACCCAAAATACGAATATTCTCAATTAAATAATTAATTAAAATATTCCGCTTAAATTTGGGGTGTTACATCTCGTTCCAATCTTTATAGGTCACAACCATCTTCTGCACAATCTTCTTGATGTTCTCATTGGCCGCCTCAACAACACCATTCATCTTTGGACGATAAGGAGAAGAATTGTGATGTTCAATCTTGAAACTCTGGCACAGTTCCTTCATCATCTTGTTGTTCAAATTCGAACCATTATCAGTAATGATTCGTTCGGGCACTCTGTAACAACAGATGATATCCTTTTTGATAAACCGAGCCACGACCTGTCTGGTGACGTTTGATGCGTGTTTTTCGCAAGTGTACGAATCACGTCAAAGTAATATAAAAGATTATCGAATCCACAGAGACCAAGTGTCAATCTATCGTACCTGTTGTTATGGTGTTTATCTAAGGCAACTATTTTTAAGGGTTTTAGTAAGGGTGCAATGGTAAATAAAATTATAATTTTAAATAATAAATAAAAGACAGGCTCGAATGTAATTCACGTAATCAATGATAATCCAGTACTTGTTAATGGAACTACTTATGGGCAATGTTTTCTCCTTTGAAAAGAACTAATTTAACAGGAACTGTCGCTTTCGCGTATTCAGAACCGAGTTGTACTCTCTAATCAACCCCTCCTATTGTCACGGATAAAAAGGTGCGTACTGCGTTAGAGTAGTAAACCTATTTTTAAGAAATATAGTTTCTTAACAAAGTTGAAAAGTATTTTAACCTGGACTTCTTAGCAAAAAGAGGTTCTTATGAACCAGACTCTAAATCTCATAACGCGTCCGAAAATCGTTTTAAAATCTCTTTTCTTTTTAATCTAAAAACTCCTAATGAACTATACAAAGCGCTTTTGGCTGTTTTTGAAATAGTTAAAAACAATTACTTGAATTGAAAGATAAAATAGCCCTTAGGTGTTTCCACGAACAATTATACTGATTACTGGTTTAATTACGATCCTTACATTCTAACCTTTATGGGATTAGTTAGACATGATAAAGTAAATATTCTTTTTATAGTTTTTCATATGAGTAATTTAGAGCGAGTGCGGGAAGTAAACAAAGTAAATGTGCGAGTGCGGGAAGTAAACAAAGTAAATGTGCGAGTGCGGGAAATAAACAAAGTAAATGTGCGAGTGCGGGAAATAAACAAAGTAAATGTGCGAGTGCGGAAAAATAAAATACTAACTGGAATTAAAATGGCGGCAGGATTAACTTCCTCCAGAGTGCTCCAAAACTCGAACCACAGACAGATTACAGACTCGATCACTCGATTGCAGAGGCACCCCGATGTGGAATGGCAACTGCTTTATAACTGATATATGCCTAGAGAATTCTAATTCTGGATGAAGAAAAACGAAAATCTAAGGTCCTATTTATAGTAAAAAACTGAAAGCATGAAATGACCGGGACGCCCCTCCACTAAAAAGTGGAGGTTATGAAATTTTGCCTTGTGGCGCCCGCCACAAGGTCATGGCGCCCGCCATGGTCCCTACAGGGGATGATGGAGTGGGGATCGTGGGTCTTGGAGGTTGAGGAGTGGTCTTGAGACGTGGCCACGTCATGGCTAACCCCATGGCGCCCGCCACGGTGGGTGCCGCAAGTGCAAAATGCTGAATTTCTAGGTTTTCGTCCGTTTTCACTCCTTTTTCGCTCCTTTTCCCGATTCAAGCTCCGATTATTATAAAAACCTGAAAACATAAGAAAACAAAGCAATAACAAAGCAAAACAACAATAAAAGCTAAGAATGCATGCGAAATCGGAGTCAGAAATACGGTGAATTTTAGTGTGATCAAATTCTCCCACACTTAAACCTTTGCTTGTCCTCAAGCAAACATTAAAGCTTTAAGAAAATATGGTGTCAACACTTGTCTTTGGGCTAAAGGGATTCTAAGTTCAAGTCAGGATGCAGTGACAGATACTAACTAAGTGAACCAAGGGTACCATAGTAACACAAACACAAACTTCAATCCTATATTAACCACTCCATGTCATCCCACGATACCTAGGCTTATCTTCTCATCTTTTTGTGTCCTTTTCATTCAGGCGCAATCACATTAAGCCCGTTATCCGTACATGCTTCATAGTAGAGTGACCGGTTAGTGATTCTGATCCATAACATAAGGTTTCTGGCACATAAGCATGTGTAAACCTGTTTTTATTTCGCCTAAATGTAGCTGCGGGGGATCGGATCGTAATCCGCCCTACCAAGTTCAGTGCCAGATACCTCTGAACCAACTAACAATAGGTGACTTGCAATTTTTTTTTTCTTTTTGTGGCAAAAATTTTTTTTTCTTCTCTTTTTTCGGTTTAAATGACTTTGAGAGGGTCACCTATACCAGAGTTTGCCTTTTTTTTCTTTTTTTTTTTTTTTTTTTTTATTAGCACTGGATCATTCACTTATATTCATCGGCCCCCTACGTAGAGTATGCTTAGGCCGGAGCTGACTGCTAAAATAAACTACTTAGGACAATTTTTTGAATGATAGTAAAGGCCATGGTGGTGGGGTTTAGGAGTGATTCCTATATTCAAGAGGTCTATGGTGCTAAAATGGTTCTGATGTTTCAAAAAGTTGACCTAAGTCACCACATCCTAATCTAAACCTGTCTCAAAGCCCAAAAAACATGCGAAACAACATTGTTTTCTTTTTTAAAAAATTTCTGGTAAGGCTAAGGAAATGGGAAAAAATGAAGATGAACTAAAAAGACACTATACTGGTGACTCGTCAGACTCATGCATTATCTAAGAAAAATAAATTACTGAAAAGGGAAATAACTGAAAGGAAATTAACTAAAAAGGGAAATAACAGAAAGCAATAAAATCCCCTCCCACACTTAAATCGAACATTGTCCCCAATGTTTCGAAATAAGATAAGGGGGGTAACCTGGAAAAAGACTACTGAGGAGGGGCACTGGTGCCTTCGCCGTCCTGATGTGATGGTCTGGAACGACGGGATCTACTACGATGCTGGTCCCTCCGGTCGAGTCGTGCTGATAAAGCAGCCTGAGCACTCCGGACCTCTCGAAGGTTACCCAAGATGGAACCCTGAGTAGCCTCTACAAGCTGGTAGTGTCGGCTGTTGAACTCTCTCTGACGGTTCTGCTCTAATGAAATATCGTTCAAGGTACGGCAAACGTTGCTATAAGCACGATCCGAAACCAATCGCGATTGTTGCATGAAGCTCATATTGTTCGTCAGCTGCTGTGAAATAGTAGAGAGAAGGCCATCACGCCTTTCTTCTCTAGCTGTCATATCACGCCACATCTCCTCGGTGACAAAGAATCCAGGAGCAGTACCTGCAACAGGGTTAGAGGAAGATGGTGCAGTGTGTGACTGTGAAGGACGATGGGGGGACATGTGAGGGATGGGAGACTGCTCTCTCCGATCATACTCATCATCAGTGTCATGTGCCTCCCCATCGGGAATATTAGGAGGAAGTGGACCCAAAACACGTGGAGCATTAAGATCATAGGTCCAGTTCCTTTCATCACGTACATCAGTACGTCTACTGCATGGTAAAGCAACAGATGGGATAGCTACCCCATGAACCATCAACTCATAACCACCTTCTCTCCTTGTTCGGCACAATTTCATGTCTTTCAGAAATTTTAAATTAATTGTGCGAGGAGGTAGTGGTTCAAGTGTAGCTATCTCATCATTCAGGCCAAGAGCCCGAGCAATAGACATAACAAGCCCTCCAAAAACAATCGGTCCTGTTTTATTAGTAAATAAAGTCATGTGGGCAAGCATAAACGGGACCGGATTGATGTGGGTTCTAGTGAGGCATCCTTGCAAAAATAGGAGTTCACGAGCATTAACCTTGTTTGGACTTTCCCGGCCAAAAATAGTACATGCCAAAAGAAGTCTAAAAACTCTTATGGCCGGGTTGTGAATGGTCGACGCAAGTATCCCTTCAAAAGAATTAATTGAAGTACTTGAAAGCCTTAGCCAGAAGGTAAATACCTCGGCCGACCATTCAGCATCCAAAGGTGCCTCACAAATCGAACCTTCCCTATGAGGGATTCCTAACAAATCTGCTAGCTCATTGGTACTGAATTCATATTCAATTCCAAACAGTCTAAAAATAACAGTACCGACAGTGCTAGCAGTGTTAGGACTGGCAGTGTATATCAAAGAACTCAAAAACTCAGTTGTCAGCCTCTCATAGGTAGGTTCCTGATTAATGAAAATATTATGCAAGCCTAGAAATTCTAATAAATTAAAAACACTATGATAAATACCCAAAGCATACAGACAGTTATCGTCGACGTACCTAGTCGAGAGGATTTCTCGACTTTGAAGCCTCTGAATAATTTTCCGTTGCCTTTCGCCCGGTCTTCCATCACGAAGAATAAATCCGTTGAACTCCATTGTTGAAAAGCTCCTTAGGTAGTGAAAATAGTAGAAAAGTGGTTTATGAGGGGAATGATAAAGTTTTGATTTTTTTGGTTTTTGATGGATGAAAATGGAAATGGATGTTGGATATGTTTTATGGATGGAGGGTATTTTGGAAATGGGGGAGCTTTAATGGGGTTCAAGGAGGATTTGGAAGGTTGGAAAAATGGGTTTTTGGTGAAGAAAGGGATGAAAATGGTGGAAATGGGGATTGAATCCCGTATTTGTTGATGGTACGGTGTGGCGCCCGCCACAGGGCCTATGGCGCCCGCCACAAGGCCAATTCCTGGGCCTTGTGGTTTTGGATCCTCCTTTGGGCCTTCCTTGCACCTTTGTCTTCCGGGGGGTCTGAATAGCGTTTTCTTCTTCTTTTCAAGGCATTGGCTTGCATATTTTTGTCTTATATATTTTTTTTCTTTGCACGACAAAAATAAAATAATTAAAATTCAAAAAAGAAAAAGAAAAATAAAAATTAGTGCATAATATGTATATATATATAAGGAATTCAAAGTGCATGAAAATATAAAAGTGGAAATGCGATAAATAAAAGGAAGTTAAATACTAGGGTAGTGCTGTCAGGGTGGAATGAGTCATGTGGTAGGTTTCTTATCCTGGCTTGATCCACGAATCTCAGCTGTCTCCCTCTGAAGCTCGTCGATCGCCTGATGTAGAGCATCGGTCTCTGAGGCATGACTGAGATCAGAAACCTGCATCTGTAACTCTAAGTCTGCCACTTCCGGCTTGAGCAGGGCAGTCTCCTTGCGGAGCTCATAAATCTATGTTTGTAGGTCAGGTGGCTGCAGAGACATATTGTTAGACATAACAGTGATTCGGGGAGTAAGAGGTGTAGGAGTGTACTCAGCGGCGGGAGGCGATTTCGGCTCTTCGACAGTCTCTCCATAACCCTCTAGAGCATAACTCCAATTGGCAGGATCATGGACACTGGTCATCAGCGGATCTGGTAATGTAAAGTAGTGTATCGCTTCACCGTCGATCAGCAATCTAAACATGTTGGGCTCAAAAGAAGCCCTCCTCATCAGTCCTCTATCAAGACAAAAATCAATATCCAGGGTGGTGTAGCAGCAGAAGGTCCTGAGGTGCAATAGCTTGCGAGACAAACCCAATGCAGTAGCAATCTGTGTAACAATCCCACCGACATGGATGATTCCTACTGATGATCTGGCAACACTAGCAAGGCCCTTCAGTAGAAAATTGCCACAAGCAACAGGGCGAGACTGAGTCGCACAAAACAGTAGGAAAATCTCCTCTTCACTTAGCAGTGTCTCTGTATCTGGAAAACCTAGGAAAGAATGTGCTAGAATCATCTGGAAGTACCTCAATGCAGGGTTGTGGATTACCTGAGAAAACTGGGTAGAAGGATCTTGGCTCCCTCCGCCTGATATTTTAGTCCAAAACTTTTCCACTTCTCTGCTCATAAAATACCCCATCGGAGTTTCTGGAATAGCATCAGGAGTAGTCTGGAAACCTAGTAAATCACCAAACTCTTTGTGAGAGAATGAGTAGTCAATCCCGAACAACCTGAAAACAGCGAGTCCATCGGGTCCAGCCCAAGGGTCATGATGAAACGAGCTGAGGAACTCAAGAGTCAAGTTCCTATAAGTGTTGTTCCTGTCGTCAAACTGGTCCCACTGGAGTTGATGGCATAAAAATCTGACGCTTGGCTCTATCCCCAAGGCATCCATGCAGTCATGGTCAGGGTACCTGGTAGGAGCCATAGGGCGTCTCATGTGAACATAGTAACGCTCTCTCTGTGCATCATCTCTAAAGGCCACGTGCATGTCATCAGGGTTCTGCATTCTGTACAAGGTTAGCAAACAAGTCCTGAAAGCACATAAAACATTCAATCGTGAGTCCTGACATAATAATAAAATAAACAAAATAAAGTAAAAATAAAAATAAAAAGTACAAAAATAAGAAAAACCATGGGTTGCCTCCCAGGCAGCGCTTGTTTAACGTCATTAGCTCGACGACCGATATTTAAACATCATTGGAAGGATATGGTGGATCACTCAGAGTATGACAGGTGTATGTTGTTGGAATGTCACCTCCTTCGTAGGGCTTCAACCTCTGTCCATTGACTATGAACGGTTTACATGTTTGGTTCTTGATTTCAATAGCACCGGATCTCAGGATCTTAGATACTTCGAAAGGGCCAGTCCATCTCGAACGGAGTTTACCTGGAAATAGTCGTAACCTAGAATCGAACAGGAGAACAGGATCGCCTATTTTGAAGTCTCTTCTTATGATTCTTTTGTCATGCCAAGCTTTTGTTCTTTCTTTGTATATGATGGCATTTTCGTAGGCAGATTGTCTGAGCTCTTCTAATTTGTGGATATCAAGGATACGTTTCTCACCAGCTGTCAAGTAATCCAAATTCAAAGTTTTGATGGCCCAATAGGCCTTATGCTCCAACTCAAATGGTAAGTGACATGATTTTACATAGACCAGTTGATAAGGGGTTGTTCCTATAGGAGTTTTGAAAGCGGTTCTATAGGCCCATAATGCTTCTTGAAGTTTCTGCGACCAATCTTTTCTAGATATAGAGACAGTCTTCTCGAGGATTTGTTTTATCTCCCTATTAGATACTTCCACTTGTCCATTGGTCTGTGGGTGGTATGGTGTTGCTACTCTATGCTTAACTCCATACTTGCTTAAAAGTTTATCAAATATTCTCGATATGAAGTGTGATCCTCCATCACTTATGACTAAACGGGGTGTTCCAAACCTGGGAAATATATAATTCTTGAATAATTTGATGACTACTCTGGTGTCGTTTGTGGGTGCGGCGATAGCTTCAATCCATTTAGACACGTAGTCAACAGCTACTAATATGTACTGATTTCCAAAAGATGGTGGGAACGGTCCCATAAAGTCCATACCCCATACGTCGAAGAGTTCTACTTCTTGGATATTTCTTAACGGCATTTCATTACGTCTTGAAATATTTCCTGTGCGTTGGCATCTGTCACACTTGACAATGAAAGCATGGACATCACGCCACATAGTAGGCCAGAATAGGCCAGCTTGAAGAATCTTGGCGTAGGTCTTAGATGTGCTTGCATGTCCACCATAGGGTGCAGAGTGACAATGCTCAATTATATTATTTACCTCTTCTTCTGGAACACAACGGCGGAAAATGCCATCTTTACCTCTCTTGAAAAGAAATGGATCGTCCCAATAGAAGTTTCTCACATCACTATAGAACTTCTTCTTCTGGTGGTAGTTTAGATCAGGGGGTATGATGTCAGCGGCTAGGTAATTAACAAAATCTGCATACCAAGGTACATTGCTTATAGCTAAGGATTTATGAAATTGCTCATGAGGGTCTGGGTTATCATCTTCAATGGTTTCTAGTTGGGCTATCAGTCTATCGTAGGCACAATCATCATTTATGGGTACTGGATCAGGTTTCAGGTATTCTAGCCTAGATAGGTGATCAGCTACCACATTATCAGTGCCTTTCTTGTCACGGATATCCAAATCAAACTCTTGTAATAATAGAATCCATCGAAGTAACCTAGGCTTGGCATCCTTTTTGCTTAGTAAGTAACGAATGGCAGCATGGTCGGTGTAAACTATAATCTTGGCTCCTACTAGATAAGATCTAAATTTGTCTATTGCAAAAACTACAGCTAGGAGCTCTTTTTCGGTTGTTGCGTAGTTGAGCTGTGCAGCGTCTAGGGTTCTACTGGAATAATAAATCACATGTAACTTCTTATCTTTTCTCTGACCTAGAACGGCTCCAACAGCATAATCACTGGCGTCACCCATTATCTCAAACGGTTCCGACCAATCAGGGGGTTTCATTATAGGTGCTGAAATCAGAGCTTGCTTCAGAAGATTAAATGCTTCAGTACATTTTTCATCGAAGATGAACTCAGCATCTTTCATTAAAAGACCAGTTAAGGGCTTTGTTATTTTGGAGAAATCCTTGATAAAACGTCGGTAAAATCCGGCATGTCCAAGAAAACTTCTTATCTCCCTGATAGTCTTCGGCGGTTTTAGATTCTCTATGACTTCTATTTTTGCTTTATCTACCTCTATACCTTTTTCGGAAACTATATGTCCTAAAACAATCCCTTCGGTGACCATGAAATGACATTTTTCCCAATTTAGCACAAGGTTTACCTCCACACATCTCTCCAGGATTTTCTCAAGGTTGACAAGACAATTTTTGAAATCTGACCCACAAACTGAGAAATCGTCCATAAATACTTCCATGATTCCATCCAAATAATCAGCAAAGATAGACATCATGCAGCGTTGGAAAGTTGCAGGAGCATTACAAAGTCCAAAAGGCATTCTTCTATAGGCAAAGGTTCCAACTGGGCATGTAAAGGTAGTTTTTTCTTGATCTTCGGGGTGAATAGGTATTTGGAAGAATCCTGAATATCCATCTAAATAACAAAAGTAAGAGTGTCTGGCTAGGCGCTCCAACATTTGGTCTATGAATGGTAATGGGAAATGGTCCTTCCTAGTTGCTTTATTTAATTTTCTATAATCTATGCACATACGCCAACCTCCATCAGTTCTTTTTGCTACAGGTTCGCCCTTCTCGTTTTGCACGACTGTGATGCCTCCCTTTTTAGGTACTACATGCACAGGACTCACCCATTTACTGTCCGAGATCTGATATATTATACCTGCCTCTAGTAACTTAAGAACTTCAGTCTTAACTACAGTACTCATTATAGGATTTATTCTACGTTGGTGTTCTCTAGAAGGTTTTGAATCTTCTTCAAGCAAAATCCGATGCATGCATACGGATGGGCTTATTCCTTTTAGATCAGAGATCTTATATCCTAAGGCTGAGGGGTACCTACGTAAAACTTCTAATAATTGATCGGTTTCTTCTTGGTTTAAGGTAGCACTGACTATAACTGGACGGTTCATATCTTCATCAAGAAATTCATATCTCAGGTTTTTAGGCAGTTCCTTAAGTTTTACGGTCGGTTTTATAGGGCAAGGCATAGGATCTGGGGTAAGAGATAAACATTCGTGAAGGTTATCAGCAATGTAGGGTGTTTTATAATTGTCATCTTCCAAAATAAGGGTTGATGGCAATTTTATAGATTCAGTTTCTTCTTCTTGTTCTAATTCCCTAATACATTCTTCGATGATATCTAAGGCATAACAAGAATCTCCTATCACAGGTGCCATAAGAAATTTTGACAATATAAATTCTATCTTCTGGCCACCTACCTCAAAAGTTAGTTTTCCCTTTTTAACATCATTTACGGCTCCAGCAGTCGATAAGAACGGTCTACCTAGGAGGATTGGTATGTCGTCATCTTCTTTAATGTCCATGACAATAAAATCAGTAGGTATAAACAGCTGACCTATCCTAACAGGGACGTCTTCAAGTATGCCTATAGGGTATTTAACGGATCTATCGGCTAATTGCAGTGACATCTTAGTAGGTTGTAATTCTCCTAAGTTTAATCTCTCACAAACTGCTAAAGGCATTAAGCTCACACTAGCTCCTAAGTCTAGAAAAGCTTTTTCGATGACATGATTCCCCAAAACACAAGGAATGGAAAAATTTCCGGGATCTTTATCTTTCTTTGCTAACCTATTTTCGGAAATAGAATTACATTCCACGGGTTTCGGATCTTCGAGTCTACGTTTATTTGTAAGTATGTCTTTGAGAAACTTAGCATAAGAAGGTATTTGGGTGATGGCTTCTGTAAAGGGGATTTCTACGTGAAGTTTTTCTATAACCTTAACGAATTTTTGATATTGATTATCGATTTGGGTTTTCTTTAATCTTTGAGGGTAAGGTATTGGTGGTTTGTATGGCGGTGGCGGTACATAGGTTTTATTTTTAGGTTCTTCTCCTTTTTCTTGACTTTCCGGGGTTTCAGGCTTCTCTGGTTCCTTTTCCTCATTCCTCTCAGAAGTTTCGGGCTCACTTAATCTAGGGTTTAAAGGTTCCTTATAAGCGGTTCCACTTCGTAGAGTAATGGCATTAGCTTGCCCTTTCGGGTTTTGTTGAGGTTGTCCAGGGAACTGTCCTCCAGGTGTAGTCTGTGGGGCTTGGTTTAACGCTACCTGAGAGATCTGGGTTTCAAGCATCTTATTATGAGTAATAATTTGATCAACCTTGGTTCCTAACTTGGTAATTAGTTCGTTAACATGGACGTTATGGTTCATGAACTCTTTGTTTTGTTGTTTTTGAGCAACGATAAAATCTTTTACAACTTCCTCAAAGCTCAGGCTAGGTGGTACAGGTTGCATAGGTTGATTTGTTCTAGGGGCTTGGTAACCTTGTTGTCTCGGAGGTGCGGTATTTTGGATAGGGTTATTATTTTTGTAGGAGAAGTTTGGGTGATTCCTCCATCCAGGGTTATATGTGTTTGAAAATGGGTTCCCTTGGGTATAGTTCACTTGCTCAGTGTTGGTTTCATTCAACAGATTGCATTCGGCGGATTGGTGTCCTTGCGTTCCACATATCTCACAATTCGGCGAAACTGCGGCAACAGTATTCGGAGTTGTACACATATGTTCGACTCTAAGGGCCAACGCGTCCATTTTAGCCTGCATCATGTCTATAGAGCTTAGCTCATGTATTCCTCCTTGGGCTTCCTTCTTTTCCACTGTCGCTCGTTCTACTCCCCATGATTGATGGTTTTGGGCCATATCCTCGATAAGGGCACTAGCTTCAGGGTAAGGTTTGTTCATCAGTGCGCCACCAGCGGCAGCGTCGATGGTCATTTTAGTGTTATAAAGAAGTCCATTATAGAAGGTTTGGATGATTAGCCAATTCTCTAGGCCATGGTGTGGGCATGCTCTTAATAGTTCTTTATATCTCTCCCAGGCTTCGAACAACGACTCTCCTTGGTGTTGGGTAAATCTAGTTATTAGGTTTCGAAGAAGAGCGGTCTTACTTGGGGGAAAATATCTAGCAAGGAAAACTTTTCTAAGGTCATCCCAAGTTGTTATTGAATTAGGTGGAAGGGAATCTAACCATGATAGAGCTTTATCTCTGAGGGAAAAGGGAAATAATCTTAAGCGTATTGCCTCAGGAGAAGCTCCATTGGTTTTAAAGGTGTCTGCTAATTGAAGAAAGTTTTTTAAATGTTGGTTCGGGTTATCAGTAGCGAGACCTGCGAATTGTCTCTGTTGCACTAATTGCAGCAGGGATGGCTTAAGTTCAAAATTATTGGCTGGGATAGCGGGGTTTACTATACTGGAACTAGGTTCCTCGTTTGATGGTTGGGCGAAGTCCTTAAGAGGTCTTCGATTTTGATCTTCGGCCATAGCTCTCCTATTCCTATGGAAAAATAAACGTGCGCGAGCGTAACGTTCAGGTTCAGCTAGAGGGTCTACTAAACTTCCGGCACTGCGAGTCTTTCGCATTGACCGGTGGGTAACAACCTTAGTCTAAACGGTATAACTACAGGGTAATGAAATTTGACGATATTGGTCCCCGGCAACGGCGCCAAAAACTTGATGCGTGTTTTTCGCAAGTGTACGAATCACGTCAAAGTAATATAAAAGATTATCGAATCCACAGAGACCAAGTGTCAATCTATCGTACCTGTTGTTATGGTGTTTATCTAAGGCAACTATTTTTAAGGGTTTTAGTAAGGGTGCAATGGTAAATAAAATTATAATTTTAAATAATAAATAAAAGACAGGCTCGAATGTAATTCACGTAATCAATGATAATCCAGTACTTGTTAATGGAACTACTTATGGGCAATGTTTTCTCCTTTGAAAAGAACTAATTTAACAGGAACTGTCGCTTTCGCGTATTCAGAACCGAGTTGTACTCTCTAATCAACCCCTCCTATTGTCACGGATAAAAAGGTGCGTACTGCGTTAGAGTAGTAAACCTATTTTTAAGAAATATAGTTTCTTAACAAAGTTGAAAAGTATTTTAACCTGGACTTCTTAGCAAAAAGAGGTTCTTATGAACCAGACTCTAAATCTCATAACGCGTCCGAAAATCGTTTTAAAATCTCTTTTCTTTTTAATCTAAAAACTCCTAATGAACTATACAAAGCGCTTTTGGCTGTTTTTGAAATAGTTAAAAACAATTACTTGAATTGAAAGATAAAATAGCCCTTAGGTGTTTCCACGAACAATTATACTGATTACTGGTTTAATTACGATCCTTACATTCTAACCTTTATGGGATTAGTTAGACATGATAAAGTAAATATTCTTTTTATAGTTTTTCATATGAGTAATTTAGAGCGAGTGCGGGAAGTAAACAAAGTAAATGTGCGAGTGCGGGAAGTAAACAAAGTAAATGTGCGAGTGCGGGAAATAAACAAAGTAAATGTGCGAGTGCGGGAAATAAACAAAGTAAATGTGCGAGTGCGGAAAAATAAAATACTAACTGGAATTAAAATGGCGGCAGGATTAACTTCCTCCAGAGTGCTCCAAAACTCGAACCACAGACAGATTACAGACTCGATCACTCGATTGCAGAGGCACCCCGATGTGGAATGGCAACTGCTTTATAACTGATATATGCCTAGAGAATTCTAATTCTGGATGAAGAAAAACGAAAATCTAAGGTCCTATTTATAGTAAAAAACTGAAAGCATGAAATGACCGGGACGCCCCTCCACTAAAAAGTGGAGGTTATGAAATTTTGCCTTGTGGCGCCCGCCACAAGGTCATTGCGCCCGCCATGGTCCCTACAGGGGATGATGGAGTGGGGATCGTGGGTCTTGGAGGTTGAGGAGTGGTCTTGAGACGTGGCCACGTCATGGCTAACCCCATGGCGCCCGCCACGGTGGGTGCCGCAAGTGCAAAATGCTGAATTTCTAGGTTTTCGTCCGTTTTCACTCCTTTTTCGCTCCTTTTCCCGATTCAAGCTCCGATTATTATAAAAACCTGAAAACATAAGAAAACAAAGCAATAACAAAGCAAAACAACAATAAAAGCTAAGAATGCATGCGAAATCGGAGTCATAAATACGGTGAATTTTAGTGTGATCAACGTTGGCGAAAGAAGCTGCTTCAACCCACTTAGTGAAATAGTCAATTGCCACTAAGATGAACCGATGTATGTAGGATGCAGTCGGCTCAATCTTACCGATCATATCAATGCCCCACATAGAAAAGGGCCAAGGAGACGCCAAGTTATAAAGAAAAGGTTGGTCAAATTTGGGGTACAACAGATGTTATCCAAACTTTTGGTTGGTAGTCCTCTATTGTTTTCCCTGTGGAGCCGTTATCCCCCTTTTGGTTGGTAGTCTTTATTGTGGTGGGTTCGCCTTTGGTCAGCGTTCCGGTGATTCTAACTTTTGGTTGGTAGCCTTTGCTTGATTCCAACTTTTGGTTGGTATAGCTTTGTTGATGATTCTAACTTTTGGTTGGTAGTCTTCGTTTCCTTGTTGACAATTCCAATTTTTGGTTGGTAGTCTTCGTTTATGTGTGAATGATTCCAACTTTTGGTTGGTAGTCTTCGTTTCCTTGTTGAAGATTCCAACTTTTGGTTAGTAGTCTTTGTTTCCGTGTGGATGATTCCAATTTTGGTTGGTAGTCTTCGTTTCCATGTTGATGATCCCAACTTTTGGTTGGTAGTCTTCCTTTATGGTTTCAACTGTTAGGGTTGATATCTTTCCCTGCAGAGTTCGCATTCGGTCGGTGTTCTGGTGATTCTAACTTTTGGTTAGTAGCCTTGTTTCCTAACTTTTGGCTGGATGTTTATCCCTTGCAAATTCGTTATCCCAACTTTTGGTTGGTAGTCTTTGTTTGTGGGTTCAGTTTTATTCGGTGTTCAAGTAACTCCAACTTTTGGTTGGTAGTTTGTGGGTGATTCCAACTTTTGGTTGGTAACCTTTGCCTTTCATTCTAACTTTTGGTTAGTACCTTGGTTGTTATCCCAATTTGTAGTATTCTCGTTTGTTTGTTCTCCAGGGAGTAGCCTTTATCCCAACTTTTGGTTAGTACCTTGGTTGTTATTCCAACTTTTGGTTGGTATGGTTGGGTTGCTATTTTATACCATTGGGGTCGTCTTCGGTCGATGCTCTAGTGATTCCAACTTTTGGTTGGTAGCTTTTGTTCATCCCGCCTTGGTTTGTTATCTTGGGTTGATGTTTATCCCCTGCAGAGTTGTCTGGTTAGGCTTCTCTTTTCCCCCAGCGGAGTATTCTTCTCCCTAGGTCGTAAGTCCGTTGATTGTACTTCCTGTGTATCTTGATTTGATTTTGTTCCTAGAGGATTGCCTTTGGTCGACATGTCCGTAATCCCAACTTTTGGTTGGTAACCGGTGGTTTTTATTCCAACTTTTGGTTGGTGTTCTTTGTTCATATTGAAGTGTTTTCCATAGCAAGTTGCATCCCAACTTTTGGTTGGTATCATCCTTGAATGTTGCAAATTTCTGAGTACCTTGGTATCATCCCAAATTTTTGAGTTCTCTTGGTATTCAATCTCCATGCACCTTGAATGTTTGAAAGTCGTTGCTATCATCCTTTCATGTTCAAGTCGATTGAATAGGGGCAGCTGTATCACCCTAAAATTTGCCTCCTCATTTATTGATCAACTGACTTTTGTTTCTCCGTATTTTTTCATTTCCGCATATCATGGCATTGATTCTCGAGGCATGGGATAAATGTATTTCTATGGCTCAGGGGTCTTTTTCATTGCAAGAGTTTAAACAGCGAGCGCCAGAGGTTTCAACATTTATTTTGTCCAGCAATCGAGTGGCCGATTTTATTTTTATTTAGCAGGTTATTTTCAGCTCAGGAGACAGGTCACAAAATATCTCAGGCATTCTCACAACAGGGCTCAGAACGGGCGAAAACGGACGAATGTGCAAGTTTCCCTCCAAAAGGCGCTATTTTTGGAAATTTGTGAGTGGTTAGCCGATTAACCATTTTGCACTAGCAAATGGTTAATCGATTAACCATAGTGAAATTTGCCCAGTAACGTGCATTTTCAATGCTGCCACTTTTGGGGTCTATTTTGATCATTTGTGAATTTGATTTTGCACCAGAAGAAGGATCTAGAATCACTCTAAATTTGGTTTACCTTTCAAAATCAATTCAAACTCCCTCCAATTTTCCATTCCTAATCCCATTCCATTTTGCATAACCTCACTCCAAACCATAATTCTACTCCTGACCAAGAGCCTATTTAAGTGAATTTGCTCCAAACCACACCATAATTTCCAATTTCAGATTTCACACTCTCTCATTCTTGAGAATTTGCTCTCAAAATTCTCTCAAATTTTCTACACTCCAAAACCTCCATTAAAGCTCTTTTTCACTTGAGTTCTTTGATTCTTCATTGGAATCATTGAATTCTAGATCTAAACCTCCATCATTCATCTCCATCATCTTCATTTCATCACTTTATTTTTGTTTGGATTTGGATCTGATCTTGGAAGCAAGTTTATGAGTGATTCTTGGATCAATTTTGGCTTATTTTGGCTTGTTCTTCACTTCTATTGCAATAAAGGTCTTGGATCTTGAAGATTTCTTGAGTTTCTAGCTTGGATAAATCAATTCACAGTGAATCAAAATTTACCGAAGCAAATCTCAGCTTTGAAGGTTGGTTAATTCTAGATCCATTCTTGTTTTGAGCGTATTTGAATAATCACAATATAGATCTTCAAGTTTTGATTGGTTTTGGTGATTTTGATCTTTGTGATTTGTGATCTCAATGCTTGATTAAATATAATTGATGTTTGATCACTCATTTTTGGTGTTAAATTCATGCATAATTGATTACATAATCATTTGGATGATGGCACATTGAATTAATTGCTGAAAGTGCTTTTGAATTGTTGTTTTTCTGCTTCTGGTGCAGTGTTAATCGATCAACCAGTTGCAGTATAAAACTGGTTAATCGATTGGCCAGTGCAATTTTTAAAGTTTTCAAGTGGTTAATCGATTAACCAGTTTGCACAGGCAAATGGTTAATCGATTAACACTGGACCAGAATGTGAGTTTTGGTTGTTTTCAAGCATGTTTCGATTTCTTTCCACTTCTAACCTTCATGGATGGATATGATACATTTGTGTGGACTGTTTTTGACTTGTTTCATCGTGCTTGATTGTTTGATCTCGATTTTTTGACGAACGACTTTTGGTTTCCATTTGAATGCTTAACATGTTTGTGTTGCTTATTTGATGTGATGATCTTATGCTTTGCTTGGTTATATCATGTTAATGATTCATTGTTCATAATCATCTTGTTGGATTATATGATGCATGTTTGCATTTGCTTCCAATTTCGTTTGCCACGTGTTTGTTTGATTGCATAACCAATTTTTAAAGCATGTTGATCTTGTTTATTCTTTATGATGAAATGTTGTTGAATAATGATGTTCGATTGTTGATGCTTATCCATTCTTGCATATTAATTGTTCATGATTGGTGTTTGCTCATGTTGTTAGCATTGAGGCATGCTTGTTGGCCTACTTTTTCACCTACTTTTGTGCTGAATTGGTAGCTGTTAAATGTTGTTATGCTGCCTTGCTGGATTTTATTGTTGTTTTGTGCAGGAGGCGTTGTTGTAGCTGTTGTTTTTACCTTGTTTTCTTGCTTTTTTCCTTGCCTTTGCATGTTCCCTTAGGATTCCTATTCCAATTTAATTTCCGATTAATTTTGGGATTACGATAAACATTGGGAGTGTAATCCAAGCATGGTAACAATTAGGCTAGTCCCTTTTTACCTTAACCTTAGGTCCATCTTTTGCATGCTAACATTAGGGTAAAAATTTCTTTTCGCATCTCGACCTTAGGGTCACTTTGCATGACAACTTTAGGACAAAGTTTCCCTTAGACCTTTTGTGTGTTTTTCTCTCTTCTCATCTCAAAATAATGCTAATACATTTAATAAAGACGACGAACATTGTACACCACAGGCCTTAAGCATATGGGAAATGATGAGTGGTGGTTTCTCCTCACTTGTCTAGAGTGTATAGTGTACACCCCGTGGGCGATATGCGACACATTCGCTCCTATATCATAGTCTTTAGTGCAACATGAATCTCAAACCAAATCAATTAACTTCACTAAAACTCACAAATGAAATTCAAACCTTTTCATCCTTCGGGATTTGTGTTTCAAACTCATTTTTAAAAAAGAGTATGTTACTTTTCTGTTCTACCACAAACAGGCATCGACCCTAACTACTGGAATGAGAACATTTTACTCCCTTCATCTATATCTAACTTATGGTTTTCAATGGGACAAAGAGGTCATAGAAGATGACCTTGAATTCGAAGGGACGTCAGGCATCCAGCCAACTGGCTGGGGAGACGAAGACGGTGACTATGTAAGAGTCTAAATATTGGAAACGATTTCGGCTTATGTAGTCGAAAGCAAACTAAAGGCGGCCTTAGAGGCCAAAGTTAAGTATATGGTCGTTGAAGCCAAAAGAAACTGATGTGCACCTTGAAGGGACTGCGATAAATTTTGAACTAGAGCCACCTGATAAGATTCGAGGTGACGTGCCAAGCCAAAGGCTCGATACCATCTATGATGATGAGCCTTTGGGATTCAAAAAATGGCCCGCTGGAACCCAACATAAAAATGCTAGCGCAGGATCCCCTAGAGGAAATTGATTTAGGGGGAAGAACACTCAAAAGACCAACGTATATAAGTGCCAACCTTGGCCCATAACTCAAAGTCGAAGTGATCCAACTTTTGAAGGAGTACAGGGACTGCTTTGCTTGGGATTATGATGAGATGCCTGGATTGAGTTGAGAGTTGGTAGAACTGAAGTTGTCTATCAAGCCTAGAAAGAATCCAATTAAATAGACTCCAAGATGGTTTACACCAGAAATCTTGTCGAAGAACAAGTAAGAAGTTGAAATGCTTCTCAAATGTAAGTTCATCTGTACATTAAGGTATGTCGACTGGATTTCTAATATAGTTCTCGTCATTAAAAAGAATGGGACTTTAAGGGTGTTCATTGACTTCAGAGAACTGAATGTTGCGAACCCATAGGACGAATATCTAATGCCTATGGAAGACATGCTTGTTGACTCCGCCGCAGGCTACGAGTACCTTAGTATGCTCGATGAATATTATGGATACAATCAAATATTCATTGTTGATGAAGATGTGCCGAAAATGGAATTTCGATGTCCCGGGGCCTTAGGCACCCACAAATGGGTGGTGATGCCTTTCGGCTTGAAAAATGTTGGGGCAACCTACCAAAGAGCAATGAACTCTATTTTTCATGATTTTATAGAAACATTTATGCAAATTTATATTGATGATATATTTGTCAAGTTTGTGTCAGGGGAAAATCACATAGATCAACTTTGACAGTCATTTGAAAGGATAAGTGTTGCAGACGGTTTTTTGTGGCGCGACCAATACCGCTCCTGATGCTACTTTCTGAATTCTATATTTATCTTATGAAGCTTAAAAGGAAGGGGAAGATATCTTAAACTAACCTTGCGCGCAAGTGTTTTCCCTGCAAATGCAGAGAGATCTAGAATTAGGGGTTGGTTATACAAAGGGAAGATATTAACACCCAGAGTATCTATAACAATCTATAGGAACCATCATTTACCTCTATTTTTACTATTTGAATTGCTTTCTTGAGTTTGTTTGCTGTTAGGTGGGGAAAGTTTCTCCTTTGGGAGGTTGAGGAAATGTTTTTGTTTTTTTTAGCATTTTCTATTATTTTTGGAGAGTTATCTGGACCTAAGGTTTTTGATTAGTGTGCTCGCTAAGATTTCACAATCTTATGCTTACGTATTCTCGAAAAGGAAACTGAGAAGTCAGAGCATTCGTAGTTCCTCCTATTCTATGGGAGGAAAAATGTGTGGTGTCTTGTTCAAAGCCCAAGATTGAAGCCAGAAGAGTATTTGTGTCTTGTTCAAAGCCCAAGATTGAAGCTAAAGGAGTTTTTGTGTCTTATTCAAAGCCCAAGATTGAAGGTAAAAGAGTATTTGTGAGAGAATTTGTCATCTCTAAAGGGAGATATCTCACCTATTCATCATAATTATTGAGGTTTTATTTATAAGGGAAGTTGCTTTAACTGGGGTATGTGGAATCCAACAATGCCACATCTTCCTTTATAAGAGAATTGAAATGTCATGAAGGAAGAAGCTTTAACTCAGTGTAGAGCAATTCCACTTGTTTCTTTATGAATTTTTGCCTGCTAAGAGAGTGACATTAGCTTGGATGTGTTCTAGAGGCTTGCCACTTACATCACATAGATGAAAGAGAACTTCGGCCATGATAAAGGAGGGACTCCAGCTTAGATTTTAAACCAACAAGATTGTCACTTACATCAATTATCTGGAAAAGGGTTTACTTGTTCGTTTTCAAATGTGATATATAGAGGAAATATCCTCCTACAGAGAGGACTCAGAGTCTCATCTGTGGGGATGTTGAATTTTGTTCCTTGATCAAAGCCTAAGGCTGAAGCTAAAAAAGGGGTTGAAAACTGACTCAACTAGGGGAATATTATATTTTTCTTGTACTGTAAGTGCTCTTGATTGGCTGCCTTTTGTGGCAAAATATTAGTGCATGTATGAATGTCATGTCTGATGTTGATACATTCATAATATGGACTGTACAGGGTAAGTTAACTAAGCTAACTATAAGTTAAGCTGGATGTCATACTCAATGTTATGACATAGGTCGTATGACATCAAGCGGAGGTTTGTTATTCTGGTAGCTAAAACTCAGGAAACAACTCAGAAGCTCAAGCTGGAATGCAGGAGACATTTTAGTCGCCCTAGGGGAACTAATATGTACCTGATTAAAGTGGAAAACATGCAAAATACTAAAGAGAGGTTTTATGATGGATAAAACCTAATGTATGCGCTCAGGCCTAAGGACTGACCTGCTGCTATAAATAATAGGAGAAGCAATCCTAGAAGGTAGCAGTTGAAGATAGAGAAGCAGAGAAATCACCATAGTGGTTTAGAAGTGAAGAGGTTGTTCTTCACGATTGTGTCTTAGGAACACTTGTAATCCAAGTAACTGTTGATTGCATTGGTTAGGTAGTTTCTAGGTTGTGTACCACTCGAAGCTGTTAAGTAAGAGTGTGTGTCACTTGATCAAAGCTTTGAAGCAAGATCAAGGTGTGTGTGTAGTTGAAGTGTCTCTTCATTCTACTGTTTAATTTGTAACTATTTGATATCACTGGTGTGTGATTGTAGGGAGTGAGTGGGTATACTCAGGTCTAGAGTGTCTCTAGGTTAAATTGTCATTGGGTAGGTTTTAAGTGAGGAGTGCAAACTGGAGGTTTGACTCTGAATTAATTCTACTAATAGTGAAATTTCTCCCTGGCTTGGTAGCCCCCAGATGTAAGTGTGTTGCACTGAACTGGGTCAACAACCAACTGTGTTATTTACTGCTTTATAATTACTGCATAATAGTAGATCTGTAGTGAATGTCACAGTGGATGTTATAACTTCTGTTAGAACATCCATCGTGGGCTGGCCAGAATTTTCAATTGGCATCAGAGCAGGCACCCTGCCTTTTTATTACTGGGTGAGATCTAGGGAAAATAAATTCTGGTACTATGGATAAAGATATTGGATTCACAAATAGACCTCCAATTCTGGATGGTTCTAATTATGACTATTGGAAGCCTAGGATGATAGCCTTCCTAAGGTCCTTAGATAGAAAGGCTTGGAGAGCTGCAAACTCGGGCTGGGAACATCCTGTGAAGACTGACAAGGATGGAGTACCTGTGCAAATTCCTGAAGAGGAAAGGACCAAAGAGCAAGAGGCATTAGCTCTTGGAAACTCTAAAGCATTGAATGCACTCTTCAATGGTATAGACAAAAACATCTTTAGACTGGTCCACCACTGTGAACTAGAAAAGGATGTTTGGGACACTCTCAGAGCTACTCATGAAGGAACCTCCAAGGTCAAAATGTCAAGACTTCAAATGCTGACCACCAAATTTGAAGGGCTGAAAATGAAGGAAGAGGAGACCATTCATGAGTTTTACATGAATGTTCTTGAACTTGTAAACACCTCAGGAGCTCTGGGAGAAAAGATGACTGAAGAGAAACTTGTAAGATTCTAAGGTCATTACCTAAAAGGTTTTCCATGAAGGTAACAACCATTGAAGAAGCTTAAGACATATGCCACATGAAAGTGGATGAACTCATTGGATCCCTTCAAACCTTTGAGATGGGGATGTGTGATCAGGCTGTGGAGAAAAAGAGCAAAAGTATAGTCTTGTCTCAAACTTTGCAGAGGTTTCAGATCATGAAAATGAGGAAGATCTATCAGAGGCAATAGCCATGCTTGGAAGACACTTCAACAAACTGGCCAAAAGGATAGATGCTAAGTCTAAACCTTATTTCAAAAGCTTGCCTGCTGACAAAGAAAAAACAGAAGATAAAGTCAACCAAAGCAGAGGAGTACAGTGTCATGAGTGTGAGGGATATGGACATGTTAGAAAGGAATGTCACACATACCTCAAAAAGAAGGGAAAAGGTCTAATAGTCACTCGGTCTGATGAAGATTCTGACAGTGGATCAAAAGGAGAATCATCCAAACATGTGACTGTTCTCAACAGTGTGTGTGTATCTGATGGCGACTCAAGTAAAGAGGAGCTAACTTATGATGAACTAGTTGAATCATATAAGAAGTTTTTCATCAGAAGCACAGAGCTGTACCATCAAGGAGAGCATCAGAAGAAGCTCATCAAAGAGCTAGAAGCTGAAAAGAGAGAGCATCTAGTTACTATAAACTCACTCCAAGGAGAGGTAAAAGAGTTGAAAGGAGAAAAGGAGCAAATGACAAAATCCATAAGGATGCTCAACTCTGGAACTGACACCCTAGAGGAGATTCTTCAGAGTGGTCAGACTGCAGGAAATAGGTCTGGTCTAGGATTTATTGAAAATCAAAATCCTGTCTTGAAACTCAAGAGGTTGCATCCTGAGATTCATAAGTTACAAAGGATGTCACAGTCAAAGTTACAACATCCTCCACACAGAAATTGGAATCATGTCAAGAGACAATTCCAAAGGCATAGATGCTACCATTGTGGAAAACTTGGGCATATTCGAGTTGTGTGCTTCTGGTTGCATGGATTCCCTGGCCAAAGCAAGACCAAACAAGGTAAGTATGGAAAAATACAACATCATGGAAAAAGACAACTTCATGCCAAGCCTGGCAAGAGGCAGAATCAGGCTAAGAAAGAAGTGCATAACAAGCAAAATTAATGGATTGCCAAGACTATTGCACTAGCAGTACACACTTCTCCAAGGTTGCCTACCAATGAAGATTGGTACTTTGACAGTGGCTGCTCCAGGCATATGACTGGAATTGAGGATCTGTTGATCAAACTCAAACCCCATTCATCTGGTTATGTAACCTTTGAGGATGAAGTTAGAGGAGAAATCACAGGTGCTGGACAACTTGACAGTCCTAAGGCTCCAGAATTGAAGGATGTCCTGTTAGTTAAAGGACTAACTGTTAACCTAATAAGCATAAGTCATCTATGTGATCAATGTTTAAAAGTACACTTTTCCAAAGACAAGTGTGTGGTGATCAATGAAGAGCGTAAGGAAGAAATGAGGGGATTTAGATCCAAGAATAACTGTTACCTATGGGATCCCAGAAGTAACACTACAAGAAAAAAGGAGATTTACGACACTTGAGTTGCGACAGTTATCAAAAAACCGTCCTTATTCCAAGATTGCGACGGTTGTCAGGACAGTTAGGGTCAACTGTCGTAGATTTTTTGCGACAGTTATCAAAAAACCGTCCTTATTCCTGGACTACGACAGTTCTCATGACGGTTTGAGCCAACTGTCACAAATTTTTTAGACATGTTGTATAAAATAATGCGACAGTTACCAAAGAACCGCCCTTTTTTCACACTCGCGACAGTTAAGATGAACTGTCGCAATTACTTTAGCCAATCATAATCACTATTTTTTTTATTCCTTTAATTTTCCACTTTTTTCTTCATTCTTATTTTCTAACCTTTTCAATTTTATTAATTAATTTAATAAATAATTATTATAATTTTCATGACAATATAATAATTATTATAATTTGAATAAATAAATTACTAAAAACATTTAGAAAATATAATAATAATAATAAATTAAACTCAAAATACATCAATTTTTTAAAAATTATACTTCATTTTATTAAAATATTTAATGTATCAAAATTAAACTATAAAAATTAAAACACTATATATACTCAAAATAAAACTTTAATTTTAAAAACTATTTTTACAGAAAAAATTAATCTCTATATTATACCCAAAATTAAAGTATTAAAATTAAATTATATATAAAAAAATTAAACTCAAAACTATATACCCAAAATTTATGTATCACGACGGTGAATTTACCTGTCGTTCTCCCATTCCCTTTCACAAAGGTCGCGACAGTGATTTCAACCGTCGACCTCCATAAAATCTTTCGCACTAAAATTGAAAAATTCATTATTCAACTATTTATCTTTTTTTCTCTTCTTTTTCACTCGCCACTGATGCCCTTGGAGAAAAAGGGAAACAAACGTTTTTCTCAGCCACTCACGCCGCCGCCGTGAATTAGCATCAAAGCAACCACCATCAATTTGAACCAGGTTTATCTTCTCAAACCCTAATTTTGAATTTCTCATCTCTAGTGTGTGATTATGTTTTGGTATTCTTGATTAACATAATATTTGATTTTAGTAGTTTAAAATAAGTATAAATAAAATAGACATTACAATTACTAGCTTTGATATGAATAAATTTGTTAATACCCACCATCAAAGCAGTACAAGTAACAACATTAATCTCATAACACAGAGAATCACTGCTCTCAGTCGCCATGAAATTTGCATATCCTCCTCTCTTTGCTCCAACTCTCCAAATGACGTCGTTCCTCCCCAATCCATTCCCATTTCAAGGTACCACTACTCTATTAATCATCTCTAATTAATTGCTTATAGCATAATCGATTTTATCATAAAATTGAGTTTAAGTATAAGCTAGTTGTAAGTGTAAATGTTGTTAATGTGTGTTTATAGGATAGTTCAAGATCAATCTCAGGATTCTGATGCTATGCTGAAAAGGACTTTTGTGTCACCAACGAGACGCCTAATAATGGCGAGTTTGTCTTTGTATTCTTGTTTTTGTTCTTCAAGGTACTTCTCAGGTCCGCACGGTTCTGTTTTCATGTTTCAATTGTTCTGATTGTGTATATCAACAACTTTTAATTGAGCTTAATTTCATAGCTTATTGGAACATATGATATATGATATAACTTATAAGCACTTTTTTGTAATTGTTTGAAATAGTTTTAATATATAAGAGACTAATTTGACACTTTTTTATGCTTAAGAGACTAAATTGATGTAAAAGTGTAATGGTCTTAGCGTTTGTTTGGTTCTGCGGTGAAAAGATTGATTATGAGTGAATTGATTTTGGTTAAAAGTAACTTGAATGTAAAGTGATTTATGTTTGGGTTACTTTATGAAAAATTGAGTTGAACAGTAAATTTAATGTAAAAATCAAGTTTAAACTTAAAAATTACAAATTCTAGCTTCAAGTAAAATCAATTTTGAAGGCATAGTCAATTCTACTTTAGAAGCATCATACACCTCTAGAATTGTTTTTGGCTTTCCAATAGCTAAACCAAACATACACTTAATGTTTTAATAGTTAAAGGGCAAATATGAAGATAATGTTTTGAAACTTTAAATTAAGTTAAGAAACTTCTAAAGTGATTTTTCTTATAGCTTATGATTTGTCCATAAGCTTTTCTTAACTTATTTTGATAAATTATAAAACACATCATATATAACTTATGCAGAGTTTAATCTTATTTCTTTTTCGAAAATGAAGAAGTAATTTGTAGATAATACTTGTATGTTAAATGTATCATTAAGTTGTTTATCCAAACACTCCTTTAGATTCATTTAATGAAAAAAGCACTTATATTTGTATATAGATAAATTTATAAAAGCAAGCAACTCATGATGAAATATTCATTTCAACTTACTTCAATACGCTTCTCATTCATGTAATAGTCTATTGAATTTGTGCTTAATCGATTTTTTAATCCCATAACAAACTCTAAGTATATTGGGAAGTTCATTTTAAACTTCAATTTGAAGGGTCAATGTCATATAATTCGATAAATGTTGATGACATGGATCATTTCTAGTTTGGTCAATAGTATTATTTATGTCATAAATTGCAAAAATGAAATTGGTAGAGTAATAGAATTTTGAGACCTATATTATGTGATAAAACTTGTTATAGTGTGACATGCCCAAGAGAGAAAATTTGGTGGTTTGAATGACCCGTAGGCAGTTACTTGATTTGCTTTGTATTTAATCAATTTTGCGGCTGTACTGCACTTTCAGTAATCAGAAATGTAACATTAAGTCTGGCAGTGATTTATTTTTCCTAGCCCGCTGAGTAGTTTATTTTGCCATTTGCAAATTCTAGCAATTTGTGCTGATAGGAAATCTTGGATATGCAGTGGTGAAAGTGGAAGTTTTGAAGGTACTAGTGAAGGAAGTGATGCAAATTCTCAGAATGTAAGTTCTGTGATGGTCATTTACATATTTTTCTATAATTAATAACAAGTACTATGATAAAAATATAAACTAATTTGCTCTCTTGAACGGTAAACTTATAAGAACAATTTCAATTGTTAGCAAATTTAATACTACCACCAACTCTCTTAATTTCTGTGATTTAGTCAACAAGAGTCCTGTATTTAGGAATGTAGATAGTATTTCCTAATGTCTTTATGTTTTGATAGGGCTCTCAATTGAAATCTGGAGACAGGCAGGATTCTTTCGAAGGTTTGGCATTGTTACTTTCTGTTGTTCCAATATAGTTTCTAATTTATACTATCTAATTCTATATGCAGTGCAAACTCATGTTATATATTTAACTTTAATCAATAATTTAACTTTAATCAATAATTGCCTCGCAAGTGTAAATTTTTTTTCACCGATAAAAACTTGTAAAATATTTATATGACCGCATACCATTATGTTTGACTAACATAAAGATATGATCTACAACAGAGACTTGAGGAACAACCCAGTAACGATCAAAACATTGGTAGCGACACTCAACAGAGTCATTGAGGGCACTTGTCAAAGAAAATAGTCTTGAAAATGTAGTTGAACTCATTGAGGGCTCCATGGAGGATATTAGTTGTGTTTGGAAGGACCAGCCAACCAGTCAGCCACTGTATACAGGCCAGAAGAAAGGTTTGTTTCCTGCAAAAGGATCATGATGTACATACATATTTGGATAGTTATTAAACATATTTACATAATACATCTTGCTGTAGATTGTGAGCTTGGAATATTTAGTGTCACTCTCATGCAACATAACTTTTTTTGTGGTATTTTTTTAAACATTGAAGTGTATCTATGTAAATACACCTTGTATTTTTTTAAGTGTGATAGTATATATATGCTGATGACCATAAAATTTAAGCAGTAGTGAGTGTAATGTCTTCTATTTACAGCAGAATGCAATATGTTGTTAGATACAGTGCCAATTACCTAAGTAACTTAGTTTAGATATCTAGCTCGGTTTTACAGAAATGAGTGTTAGGCTAACTTTGAAAATTTAAATTTTGCAGCCGCTGATGCTCATTGTTCCTGATGTCCAAGATGTTTATACTCATTTGCAAACTGATGTAATTGTTCCACTATCTGAGGTTAGAATTACTTAATAGTTTTAAATGATTGAGGAGAAAGAATCTTTGTTAAAAATCCTAATTCCTGCACGTTGTAGGCAGAAGAACAAACTTGTGCCTTAGACAATCAAATTTTGACATACATTTTAATTCTATGATTATATTTTATACTAAATAATAATGAAATATGTATTATGTGCCAGCAATAAATTATGTATTATGTTACTATATTTTTTTATTTGCCATTATGAATGTGTTGGTGCAAACTTTCAAGTTCTGTGATATTTGGATTAAGCATCTCTTTTCTTTGTTTCATTAATCCCGTTTGCTTTTGATTGTTGTGAGGTTGTGGATGCCAATAGCTCAAACTGGTACATACTTTTACACCATTTCGTGAATCACAAGATGAAAACGATGGATTATCAACAGCTGAACCACCCATCACAAAATTGTGACTAGTTCTGATAGACAGTGGTTGGCCGCCGTGAATTATTTTGGGGATATATATGTATTTAACTTGGAGACACTGAGGTATTTTTCTAATTTGCTCAATTTCTTTTTAATTGAGACACTTACTACTTAAATTGCTTTGCTGCAGGTAGCTAGACCATACTTTAGGTTAAGGAAACTTGAAATTTAGAAACACTTCTAGGAAGATTGCAATAAAATGCACAGAACTTATGCTTTTCACATCCACAATCATTTTTTTTCAGTCTGTTAATATCTAGGGTACAATCTTTCATGCTCAGAACTTATAAAATAAACATTTTTTTTGTTGAACAGGCAGCACTGGTTCATTTCAAGATTGGATGGCACCTCTGTTACAGATGCCGGATTTCCACCTCATAACAACAATGTACTGATAGTTACAACTTCTTCAAATCGAGTGTATGCATTTGATGTAGAGGCTAGACAATTGGGGGAATGGTCGATGCGGAATACATTTTGTTCTTCCCAAGAGATTTCACGAATTTCCAGGTGAAGTCATCGGACTTTCATTCCCTCCCTCTTCAACTTCATCTTCAGTAATGGTCTATAGCTCCAGGTATATATTTTTTAATATACATACATTTTGTATTGTTGAACTAATGTGTTATTAGGGAAACAAAAAGGTTTGAGGATATGGCAAAATCATATCTTTCTTACATAAAATTTTTGAAGTGTTCTGTAAGTTGTTGAATTTATGAATGTCAAGGATACTATACTAGGACGTTAAATCAACATAATTGTTCTATAAGTCGATGATATGATTTTACACTAGCCAATGATAAAATAATGTTTATTGGTGATAACAAATTCTTGTTTCCTTTTGCAGGCTCGGCTTTCGGGACAAGAGAACAGAGAAGTTGCACGTTTGACGGCCCTATTGGCCAATGGGCTTGCTGTGAGTTTCTAAAAAGACTAGTACCTAGATTTTCGCTTTAGGTTGGTGTTGGAGTTTCTATTATGTCACATAATTTACACTTGACAGTTTGATGTGGGTGCAAAAACTATTGGTGCATCAAGGATTATCGGCATAGATATTGATAGTAATAAGTTTGGTTTCACAAAAGCTAGTCGTAATTATTAATATTTAGTACCTTAATTTGTTTTTTATATATACTTTGCAGCGAAGAGCTTTGGAGTGGCTGAGTTTATTATCCCAAAATAACATGAGAACCCAATTCAGCAGGTTATAGTTGGTCTCACAAATGGTGGAGTGGATTATAGTTTTGAATGCATTGGAAATATCTCAGTAATGAGGGCTGCTTTGGAATGTTGCAACCGAAGCTTTTAATGTGAGTTCTGTTGACGTGGAGCGGCGAAAAAGACATTATCACATCTTAAAGAAACTGCCTGGGCACTTTGTGTATGATGTGAATTATAGCTGTTGTGCTATATGTTTGAATTGTTGTGTATGCGATTGGATATTGTATACATGCTATGTGTGATGTGGTTAAAAAATTAGAGAACGCAAGGTTAATGATTGAAAACTTTTTTATGTTAGTGTTTATTGTGTGAATATCATGAATATTGATGATTGCCATTAATGTAACTTACAATAGTTGTATTATGAATCCTAAATGAGTGCAGATTTTTTTTAAAAAAAATATTTGAAACTTGCGGCGGTTCAAACCGCCACAATATACCATAGTGTTTTTTTAAAAAATATTTTCAAATTGCGGCGGTTCAAACCGCCACAATATACCATAGTTATTTTTTAAAAAAATATTTGCAATTTGCGGCGATTCAAACCGCCACAATATACTTTCACAAAACAAAAATCATTAAGCAAGTTAAGATGGCTGAAAACCGTCACAATATGGAGATTACGGCAGCTAGCTGTCGCTACTGCGAAAATCGGCGCCGGCTGAACAGAAGAGTCGCCACCGTGTGTTATTTATCCCAACAGAGGGAAAGGAAACGCTCAGAGTAAACCTACCGCAAAGACGGGAAAGGAATGGTCATCGCAACCAAATCTTGGATTCGGGAGTCGGTTACGCAAGGGGAAGGTATTAGCACCCCTCACGTCTGTCGTACTCGACGGGATCCACGCTTGTTTTCGGGTATGGATTGTTATTCTATCTACTCTACAGGTCAGGGGTTAAAAGAAAAGAAAATGACTCGGCAAAGTATCGCACTTTATGCCTACGTATTCCCGTCCGGAACGAGAAATCAGAGTCAACGTAGTTCGCCTACCTACGGGAAAGGAAGGGAAGGTTGCTCGCTAGGATATCGCATCCTATGCCTACGTACTTTCATACAGCATGAAAGATCAGAGCAAACGTAGTTCGGGCTACGTACGACACAAGTCTGTCTTGATTGTTTTTATTCCTTCTGAAAAAGGGTTTTCCTGATTATTAGTCCAAGCGGACAAAAATGACGTTTTGATGAGTTCACATTCTTTTACGGAAGAAGTGTCTTTTATTGTGTTTGAAATCTTATTGTGTTTTTCTGTTTGTTTTGAGAAAGAAGAGACAGAACTCTAACCTACAGTTGAAAAGGGAATCAAACTAACCTAATGTTATCATGCATGGGTTAAGACCTAATGTCTATCATGCTCCTCTCTTGCACAGAGAGAAACAGAGATCCTAAGGGAATAGACGGAAACAGAAACAGCAGCATATATACAATAAAGCAGTAAAATGCATGAATGCAGCAGTACAAGCGAGGCAAGGGAGTCCCACTCAACCTCGAACCTAGAAAACAACAGGCAAAAGTGAACAGAATTCACTTTCAACCTAACAGGTTAAACAGCAAGCAATACAGTCCGGGAAATTCACACAATACATCAAAAATTAAACAGCTAAGAATAAACAGCAAAAGCAGCTCTGTATCAACATCTGTCTTCAAGTCACCTCCAAACATTTACAAGCTTCAAGCAAGCATCAGTCTTCATCTTCACAGCCTTCAAGCAAGGTCTTTGTCTTCAATCTGCAATGGCTGAATATCAGTCAACAAGATGAAATGGATGTTAAACAGTCAATTGCCTACCAAGGGTGGCTCACTGACTGTTAACATGATACTGACAATTTTCTCTCAAAAGTTCTATCTTTTAAATACATTCACTAATCCTTCCAAAGGAAGGAGGTGGATATTTAAAAGAGACTTTGAATCATAGAGAAAGGATGGAGGCAAACAAGACCTTCCATGTTTGTGAATCAGGTTTTCTACTCTAGAGCTCTGCCTAGCTCCTAAACCCTATAACCTTCAACAGCTGCCAGCAAGATATACTCTTCATCCACTCTGGAAATTGATCTTCATTCCTTTTGTCTTCAGTGGCTTCATCAGCAAAGTCTTCAGCTCAAACCCCAATCCCCAAACAAGCCCAATACCCCACACAGTCAAATAATAACCCTAAAGAGGGCACACCACACAGTCAAGCAAATACAAGCAGTATACTAATAGTAATAGTAGAATAGGGGAAACCTAGTAATTTCTAAGGGATCTATTATCTACCCATAATACCCCTATAGTCCCATACCCCAAAATTCAATCTACAACTCCTAAAAGCAATGATATCTTACACCTATGTTATCTCTAAACCCTAGTTTTGATTCTCCTAACCACACCTAAACTAATCATCTAAAACTTTAATCTAAAATTATGAATTAAATCCTAGGAGGAAGCTAAGGTTCTAAGTTAATCACCCTAAAAAGAATGGATCCAAAATGTAAAAGGAAAGTCCTAAACTAAAATCAACAATATCATGCATTAAACTAAACATTATCTACAACCTATTTAAAAGAAAAATATACTAAAAATGCAAAAGTAAAATGAAATGCTAATTTTATTATGTGATAATTTTCTTAACAGAATTATGAAAAATATGCAAAAACAACCATTTAAGAATATGCAATTTTCTATTTGTTATGATTTTTTAAAGAAATAATAAAATGAAAGAAATTAATATGAACTAAATGAGGTGAAGGGTGCAGTTAGCAAATATTTCAGTTAAAACAAGATAATGGGCCCAGACTGGGGGCGCGCATAGCAAAGCGCGTCTGGGCCCAGTTGATCAGAAAAAAACAAAAAGAAATAAAAGAGGAAAATGGTGCATAAAGTAAAAATAACAGTTCATTCTCATTGGGCCTTGGCGCTTGGGGGTGTGAATAACATGAACGCAATAAGCCCAGTCTGAGTGGATTAAATGAAACGGTGCGCTTTGGCACCCAGAGTTCCCTCCAAATTCATCTTTGAATCCTGGCCACGCGATCAGATCTTCAGTCAACAAGAGAGACCTCATCCAACGGTCCTCATGTGTCTTCTCCAAAGCTAGGGTTTCCTCCATTGAAGAACCATGCACGAGCTCATGAACCAGATCTTCAACACATTCATACAACCTCATTTCTCCATGAAATTCACTTCTGTAAAAAGCAAAAACGCTCCATTTCTTCTCCTCTACACAACCATGGCCTCACTTTCCTCTAAAACTCAATCCAAATTCAAACCCGATAGGTAGAACATCCTGGTTCCACCATTTTACACTGATATCCATCATGCTAATTCCTTCTAATTCTTACCCTAACACGTTCCACATGCTATGCTGATCACTCTCATATATCTAACCAAGATTATCATGCCTTAACCTAGGTGTTCTAAGCCCTAACATTTTTGGTGCTCCAATGGTAACTTCCATGAAATGTCTTCAAATTCATCAGAAACAATCATCTAACCATCCCTAACAATTCTAACCTAAGAATTCTACATCATTCTAACTAAATCTATCCAATTCGAAAGGAAAACTAACCTGGTTTAAAATTGAAAACAGATGTAGAATTCCTTGGATCCAAGGCTTGCAATGTTCTGGACTTGCTCAATACACTTGATTCTTGGTTCTGTATGCAATAGTTCTTGCTCACACCTCTTGGATCTTGCAATCACAATCTTCTAGCACTTTGGATGATGAAGTTGGTAGCACACGATTTCTTCCTCAATTAAGCCAAATCTTGATGAAAACTGGATCTATGATGGATGTAGATGATGATAGGATCAAGAAGTTTGGAAAATGATGAAGGTTTGATGGAGTTTGGGATAAATTTGCACACTTGAAGAATGAGATGAAACTTGGTATTTTGATCAAAATGAATCACCAACCCTTGAATGAAGCCAATCTACCCAATATATAGATGATCATAGAACACTCTAGAACTTGGTAGAAACTTCTTGTGCACACTTTCCTTGAATTTTGGATATGTTAACTTCATACATAAGTAACCAATGGTATCTCTCAAACTTTTCCCTAAACTCAAAAATCTACTTTTGCCAATGTTCTTAAAACATTTTTTCCAATCAAAATGACCTATAATTTCATCCCATTTGGCCATGTTATGAAAAATCTCAATTTTAGGTCACTTTTATTCATTAAATTCACTTTTAAATGACCAAATTTGAAACCTTGAGCTATGAGCCTTTCCAAACTTTCATGATCACTTTTCTAGACTCAAAATGTCATTTGGAGCAATTTTGATGTTGTGAAGTTTTTCATTTGAAGCTTCCTTGTATGAGTTTTGGGCATAGGCTTGAAATGACCTGTAATCCTCAAATGACCAAAATACCCTTTGCTTGCCAAGACCATAAGTAGAGTTACACAAATCAGATGAAGGCATACCATACCTTTCTAGAAAGATAAGACAATGAGGAACAACTCTTATGTTGACCAGAAATTCATTTGAAATCTCCTTGAGGGGTAAAAGTTGCTTGGAAGACAAGTAACTTTCACAGACAAAATTTCAGAGGCCCCAGATGACCTATAACTTGCAAGGACCATAACTTGAGTTCTATAAATCTCCTTGATGTCTTCCACCACTCAAATTAAAGGTCTTGAGATCCTCTACAAGTTTCATGTTGGCCAAGGATCCAATTGAAGCTTGAATTTTGACATATTTTGCTTGGAAGTTTGACCTAAATCAGGGGATTTTACACAGAAACCCTAATTTAGAAACTCCTCTTCTTCTTGATTTCTCTTGATTTCTTCTTGGCACAACACCACATCCTTCTCTACATGTTAAATGATGAACCCCACATCTCTCAGATAGACCTTGATGCCTTTCAAACAATCATTTGACCTAGGGTTGACCCAGATGAAACCCTAGTTGACTGTCTTCCACTGCACCTCTTGCAATCTCATCAATGACTTATCTCTCTTTCAGAATAGCCCTATAGGTCCTCCATGATGTCTATATACCCTCCATGCCTTCAATTCACAGCTCACACCTTCTTTGGTGATCTTCAAATACACTCAAGATAGGAGATAGATCTACTGCTTGGTCCACTGACTTCTTTGATTTCAATTTCTTTCTGATGACTTGGCTAAGATTGAATTTGCATAATAACCTCTTGATAGGCTCATAGAGATAAGAATAGTACTTGGTCCCTTGTTGGATGACTTGCTATGCTATGCTATGCAAATGATTAGACTATGTACATGACTCTATATGCAAATGCTAATGCAATTGAAACATAAACCAAGTGAAATAGGTTGAGCAAATTTTAGGGTGCAACAGCTGCCCCTATTCAAGCGACTTGGACCCGATTGGGTGAAGAGAGAACAGCCTTCAAACATTCGAGGTACGAGACGGTTGAATCCTAAGAACCCGGAAATTTTCCAACCGCAGAAATAAACTGCACCACTGCTTAGGGAACGACATCCACCAACTGAATCTGGTTGTTACGGCAACCAACTGATCCATTAGCAACGTGCGCGGGATTGTTTTCATCAGCCTTAAAAATATTCTATCATCACAGGGATAGAACTTTGTCCACGTTAAGACGCCTGTTTCGTCAACACGAAGAAATCTCAACTACACTTGTCCACGTCAGGACTCCATCTGCCGTCAACCCGGAAAAATCTCGGTGACTTCGCTGGGGATGACTCGTCTGCATTTCATCAGCACGAGGGGGTCCTATCAACATAGGAATGAATTGTCCATGTTAGGACTAGCACCTCTCGTCAGGAATAAATCGTCCACGTTAGGAATAAACTTTCCACGTTAGGAGTAAGACTTCGTCTGGATCTGTCCACGTCAGGACTAAACTTTCCACGTTAGGAATACATCGTCCACGTTAGGACTCACCTTTCCACGTTAGGAATAAACTTCTTTCCACGTAAGGAATAAATCTTTCTACGTAAGGCATCACATCTTTCCACGTAAGGAATCACATCTTTCCACGTAAGGAATCTCATCTTTCCACGTAAGGAATCACATCTTTCCACGTAAGGAATCACCTCTTTCCACGTAAGGAATACCTCTTTCCACGTAAGGAATACATCTTTCCACGTAAGGAATCACATCTTTCCACGTAAGGAATCACCTCTTTCCACGTAAGGAATACCTCTTTCCACGTAAGGAATACATCTTTCCACGTAAGGAATCACATATTGTCTTGATTTGTCCACGTCAAGACTCACATCTCGTCTGCCCAAGAAAATCCTATCAGCATGGGAGTAACATCGTCCACGTCAAGACACCGTTCGTTGACCCTAAGAAATATAAATTCATCCACGTCAGGACTCGCGCATCTTCGACCCGCTGAGGAAATAAAACTTGTCCACGTCAGGACTCACGCTTCGCCAACACAAAGAGAGATAAACTTGCCCACGTCAGGACTTGCGCATCTTGACAACCCGAAGAACTATAAACTTGTCCACGTCAGGCCGCACATTTCACCATCATGAAGGAAGATATCTGCTGGGAATAAATGGTCCACGTCAGGACACCAACACGAAGAAAGATAAATTTGTCCACGTCAGGACTCGCGCATCTCGACAACGCGAAGAACTATAAACTCGTCCACGTCAGGACACACATTCCATCAATACCGAGAAATCGAATCTGTCCACGTTAGGACACCCCCTTCTTTAGCACGAATAAATCCCGTCAATATAGGAATAGATTGTCCATGTCAGGACCCATTTCTCCATTGGTCCCAACCCATAAACCTTTTAGTACTGGCGTGACAGTGACTTTGAGGCGGACTCTACTGGGGATATTTGGAAACCAAACTACCGGACGCCTGTTCTGATAACCGGCGGCAACCTCTGAAATTCTGATTCATGAAACCCTTTGATGCTGACGTAACAACAAATTTGAAGAAAATAATCCACTGGCCGGACTAGAGACACTTCAACAAGCAACTCTGGCGGGGAAAACAAGTAACTTTGCTCGGGGACAAAGAGAAACTTATCATGATAACTCTGTGGGGAATAAAACCGACACTTTCGTTGAATGTCTCACGTCGAGATCTTGAATGTCTGGCAATTAATTTGAGCAAGAGCTCTCTCCACCTGCAAGGGAAACAACATTTGAAAACAAACGGGTTAACCAACCTGGCTTATGTTTCAAAAATGCATATGTTTGACAATGACGCAATGCTCCATTCGACATGGAAATGCCACGCGCTTTTTATTCGGTGGATGCAAGTATGATACTATATGCCGATGCAAATGCAGACTCGAATTGCTGGGATACAGAACCCGCTTCAGCAAAATAAATGCTGAAGACAACGCCAACTCCGCTGGGGGTAGCCAGGTGCTACAGAATTATTCCAGGATAATTGAATGCGCCAATCCCGATTGGACTTCTGCTGGGGAGTGAACGGGTATCACACGGTATTCCGACAAAATAAATGTCGGGGTACGCTACCAACTCTGCCGGGGAGAGTTCTAATCTTCGAGTTCCACTGGGAGGAAAGAAAACACTTGCTGGAAAGAGAACTCCACTGGAGACGAAACGATTCTCTTGGGGAAAATCAACTGACTCCGCTGGGGGAGAGTAAATGACCCTACTGGGAAGGGTAGACTGCCTGAGTGCAGCTCACAAGTTGGAAATGTTTAATCTTCTGAGGCTAAACCACTCTGCTTGAGATGGGGGAATCCTTCTGGGGGACACCACACTGCCTGAATACAGTCTACAATCTTGGAATCGCCAAACTCTGCTGAAGATAAACGACTTTGCTGGAGAATATCCTCTGGATAAGCCAAGACTAGCTGGGGAATTTGATCCTTCTTCAGTGAGGAACATTGCTACCTTAGAAGCGCGACCTGCATGGAGATCGAGTCTTTCGTTACGAGCTTCTGGTCCATACTGCACTCTTTTGATCGTCCACTTCATACGGCTATGAACCCTGCAACACCACAAACAAGACAAGACAAGTCTACACAACCAAATCTGTTCAGGTTAGCGTTAGTGACATTATTTTCAGTTAATTCAAAGTTTTAGCAATTATTGGCAAGGGCCAGTGACGTTATACACATGCTAGTCTCATTAAACCTAGGCGTTTATCATGCACAAAACAGTAAAGAATCAGCATCAAATACTGAATGGGCGAAGTTTTGTATACGGGATGTAACTCCTGAAAAGAGGAAGCTACGCACAACAAATATACAAGTATGCACAAGAAGCATAAATATATTGACAAATTAAATTTGTACACATGTCGGCAACGGGATGCAGACGAACACCACGAGCTGATCCTCCTATGACTCGCCCGACTCTAATGTTTTCCCGGTATCCATACTTCCGAAGAGATTGTATCTGATAATCGACCACTCGAGTATATTCTCCCGCACTAACGCTCAATGCAGTATCAAATTCGGACCGCAGTCATTTGCTTTTCAAATCCCTAACTTTTGCGTGAACCGCCCTTTACGGGTTTTCAGTTCACCGGGATACCCCTTTTTTGCCGAAGCCGCCCAGTGTAGGTTTTCAACTTCGCGGGTGTACATTTTTTCAATTTTTATCCCTAACTTTTGCCCGAACCTTTCATTCTGTTTTTTGGTTCGCCAGGATGCCCCATTTTTGCCTGGACTCTCTTTTTTCTGTCCAGCGGGTCAATTTCAAGCAAAGTATTTTTTAACTGCGTCCGAATTCACAGGCGACGTAAAGTCTTCACCGTCCATGGTGGACAACAATAAAGCTCCTCCTGAAAAGACTTTTCTGACAACGTATGGCCCTTCGTAGTTAGGGGTCCACTTGCCCCTGTGATCTGCCTGCGGCGGGAGAATCCTTTTCAGCACAAGGTCGCCCGTCTGAAAGCTCCGCGGATGTATCTTCTTATCATATGCTTTCTTCATTCGGCTCTGGTACAAACGACCGTATGCTAGAGAAGCTAGCCTCTTCTCATCCATTAAACTCAGCTGGTTCAACCTGTCTTTCACCCATTCTGCCTCGTCTAGTTGCACCTCTCGCAATACTTTCAGGGAAGGAATCTCAACTTCTAGTGGTAGTACTGCTTCCATTCCGTATACCAGTGAGAACGGGGTTGCCCCGGTTGATGTGTGTCGCTACTGCGAAAATCGGCGCCGGCTGAACAGAAGAGTCGCCACCGTGCGTTATTTATCCCACGGGAGGGAAAGGAAACGCTCAAAGTAAACCTACCGCAAAGACGGGAAAGGAATGGTTATCGCAACCAAAACCTGGATTCGGGAGTCGGTTACGCAAGGGGAAGGTATTAGCACCCCTCACGTCCGTCGTACTCGACGGGATCCACGCTTGTTTTCGGGTACGGATTGTTATTCTATCTACTCTACAGGTTAGGGGTTAAAAAGAAAATAAAATGACTCGGCAAAGTATCTCACTTTATGCCTACGTATTCCCGTCTGGAACGAGAAATCAGAGTCAATGTAGTTCGCCTACCTACAGGAAAGGAGGGGAAGGTTGCTCGCTAGGATATCGCATCCTATGCCTACGTACTTTCATACGGCATGAAAGATCAGAGCAAACGTAGTTCGGGCCACGTACGACACAGGTCTGTCTTGATTGTTTTTATTCCTTCTGAAAAAGGGTTTTCCTGATTAACAGTCCAAGCGGACAAAAATTGACGTTTTGATGAGTTCACATTCTTTTACGGAAGAAGTGTCTTTTATTGTGTCTGAAATTTTTATTGTGTTTTTCTGTTTGTTTTTGAGAAAGAAGAGACAGAACTCTAACCTATGGTTGAAAAGGGAATCAAACTAACCTAGTGTTATCATGCATGGGTTAGGACCTAATGTCTATCATGCTCCTCTCCTGCACAGAGAGAAACAGAGATCCTAAGGGAATAGGCAGAAACAGAAACAATAGCATATATACAATAAAGCAGTAAAATGCATGGATGCAACAGTACAAGCGAGGCAAGGGAGTCCCACTCAACCTCGAACCTAGAAAACAATAGGCAAAAGTGAACAGAATTCACTTTCAACCTAACAGGTTAAACAGCAAACAATACAGTCAGGGAAAACCAAACAATACATCAGAAATGAAACAGAAAAAAGAATAAACAGCCACAGCAGCTCTGCATCAACATCTGTCTTCAAGTGATCATCAATCAGCTACAAGCTTCAGCAAGCATCAATCTCCATCTCCACAACCTTCAAGCAAGGTCTTTGTCATCAGTCTTCAATCTGCACTGGCTTTTCTTCAAGTCTTAATCTCCAGGATGAATATCAGTCAACAAGATGAAATGAATGTTAAACAGTAAACTGCCTACCAAGGGTGGCTCATTAACTGTTAACATTATACAAACAATTTTCTCTCAAAAGTTCTATCTTTCAAATACATTCACTGATCCTTCCAAAGGAAGGAGGTGGATATTTGAAAGAGACTTTGAATCATAGAGAAGGAATGGAGGCAGACAAGGCCTTCCATGTTTGTGAAACAAGCTTTCTACTCTAGAGCCCTGCCTAGCTCCTAAGTCCTATACTCCTCAACAACTGCCAGCAAAGGATGCTCCTCATCAACTCTGGAAGTTGATCTTCATTCTCTTGATCTCCAATGGCTTCATCATCACAGGTCTTCAGCTCTCCCAATCCCTAAAGCAATCCCAATACCCCACACAGACAAATGAAATAACCCTAGAGAGGGCACACCACACAGTCAAACAAATACAGACAGTATACTAATAGCAGTAGGGGAATCCTAATATTTTCTAAGGGATCTATTAACTACCCATAATCCCTATAGTCCCATACCCCAAAAATTCAATCTACAACTCCTAAGGGAAATTATTTAATTCACCTATGTTATCTCCTAAACCCTAGTTTTGATCATGTTATTCACACCTAAACAAATCACCTAAAATTACATCCTAAAATCATGAACTAAATTTTATATACAAGCTAACATTCTATACTAATCAACCTAAAAAGAATGGATAAAAAATATAAAAGCATTTAATCAAACTAAAATCACCAAATTCATGCATCAAACTAAACACTATTTAATCCTATTTAAAAGAAAAATATGCTAAAAATATAAAAATAAAGTGAAATTGGAATATTTTTGAATGATAATTTTCTTAACAAAATTATGAACAATATGCAAAAGGAACCAATTAAAATCATGCATTTTTCTATTTTTTATGATTTTTTCAAAGAATTAAAAGAAAATAATGGGAATTAAGTGGATGGGGGGTGCATCAAGTAATTAAAATCAGTTAAAAAAGAGAAACGGGCCCAGACTGGGGGGGCGCGCATAGCAAGCGCGTCTGGGCCCAATGCATGCTCAGAAAAACAAACAAAAAGAAAAAACTGAGGACGGTGCATTAAGTAATATTTTTAGTTCATTTTAGTTTGGGCCTTGGTTGGGAGGGTGTGATTAGCAAGGAAATTTGAGCCCAGTCAGAAAGAATAAATGAAACGGTGCGTTGTACCTTTTGAATCTCCCTCCGTTTTTAGTTAAATCGCAGCCATTGGATTGCATCCCAAGTCCAAGTCAAACCCTGGATCGTGTGGCTCTCGCTTCGTCTTCAACCTTAGAAACCCTAGGGTTTCTGAAACTCTCCTCTCCCATGCACGAGTTCATCACCTCTGTTCTCCCTTGTCTATCCATGAAATCACACGATTCAAAAAGCAAATTTGCTCTAAATTCTTCCCTCTACACAGCCATACCATCAGCTCCTTCTAAAACTCAACCAATAATCAAACCCGATGAGTAGAACAACTCGGTTCCACCATTTTCACCTGATATCAACCATCTCAATTCTTTCTAATCTTGACCCTAAAATGATCTACAAGCCATGCTAATCAACCTGAGCTATTCATCTAGGATTGTCTTGCATTATTCTTGATGTTATAAGCTCTAACAGTTTTGGTACACCATTAACAACCTCCATGAAACTTCTCCAAACTTTGTGCAATCCATCATCTAACCTACCTTAACCGTTCTATGCTAACAAATCACTATGATTCTAACTAAAACAGCCAATTCGAATGAGAAAACCAACCTGGTATGATGATGAAAACAGGTATGGAAATCCTTGAATCTGATGCTTGCAATGATTGGAAACTGGTCAGTGAACTTGATTATGAGTTCTGTATGCAAAGATTCTTGTTCAATCCCCTTGAATCTAGCAATTCCAACTTTCTTGCACCTTGGATGATGGAACTTGTATGGAACGATCCCTCTTCAATTCAACCAGATTCTTATGTGAATTGTGATCTATGAAAGGTGCTGATGATGATCCAATCAAGAAATGTGAAAATTGATAGAGATTTGAGAGAGTTTGAGTGGTTTTGCAAAAATGGAAGAATTGTGTATAACTTGTGTTTTGATCACAATGATTCACCAACCATGGCATGGAGTTACTTCACTCAATATATAGATGACCTTGGAAAGTCCTAGAACCTTGGAGAAACTTCCCATGCACACTTTCCCTTGGATTTGGATTATGTAACTTCTTTTGTAAGTAACCAAGCATATCTCTCAAATCTTGAACCAAACTCAAAATTCTACTTTTTCCAATGTTCTTAAAACATTTTTTCCAATCAAAATGACCTATAATTTCACCCCATTTGGTCAAAATATGAAAAATCTCCATTTTAGGTCATTTTTTATTAAATCCACCAATTTTTAAACCTTGAGCTATGAGCCTTTCCAATCTTTCATGGTCACTTTTCTAGACTCAAAATGTCATTTGGAGCAAGTTTGATGTTGTTAAGTTTTTCATTTGAAGCTTCCTTGTATGAGTTTTGGGCATAGGCTTGAAATGACCTGTAATTCTCAGATGACCAAAATACCCTTTGCTTGCCAAGACCATATGTAGAGTTCCACAAATCATATGAAGGCATACCATACCATTATAGAAAGCTAAGACAATGAGTAACAACTCTTATGTTTACCAGAAATTCATTTGAAATCTCCTTGAGGGGTAAAAGTTGCTTGGAAGACAAGTAACTTTCACAGACAAAATTTCAGATACCTTAGATGACCTGTAACTTGCAAGGACCATAACTTGAGTTCTATAAATCTCCTTGATGTATTCCACCACTCAAATTAAATTTCTTGAGATCCTCTACAAGTTTCATGTTGGCCAAGGATCCATTTGAAGCTTGCATTTTGACTTATCTTGCTTGGAAATTTGACCTAAATCAGGGGATTTTACACAGAAACCCTAATTTAGAAACTCCTCTTCTCCTTGATTTCTCTTGAATTCTTCTTGGCATATCACCATATCCTTATCCACATGCCAAATGATGAACCCCACATCTCTCAAATAGCCCTTAATGCCTTTCAATCAGTCAATTGACCTAGGTTTGACCTAGAGTTGACCCAGATGAAGCCCTAGTTGACTGTCTTCAACTGCAACTCTTGTGATCATATCAATGACTTGTATCCTTCTCCAAATGACTTTCTAAGTCTTCCATGATGTCTAGATACTCTCCATGCTCAATTTACAGCTCACACCTTCCTTGTTGATCCTCAGATACCCTCAGATAGGAGATAGATGCACTGCTTGATCCACAAACTTCTTTAGCTTTCCAATTCTTTCTGATGACTTGAATGAGATTGAATTTGAATAGTAACCTCTTGATAGGCTCATAGAGATGAGAATAGTGATTGGTCCCTGTTGGATGATTTGCTATGCTATGCAGATGGTTAGACTATGTACATGACTCTATATGCAAATGCTAATGCAATTGAAACATAAACCAAGTGAATTAGGTTGAGCAAATTTTAGGGTGCAACAGCTGCCCCTATTCAAGCGACTTGGACCCGATTGGGTGAAGAGCGAACGACCTTCAAACATTCGAGGTACGAGACGGTTGAATACTAAGAACCCGGAAATTTGCCAACCGCAGAAATAAACTGCACCACTGCTTGGGGAACGACATTCATCAACTGAATCTATCTGTTACGGCAACCCACTAATCCATTAGCGACCGTGCTGGGGATTATTTTCATCGTCCTGAAAAAGATTCTATCATTGCAGGTAGAACTTTGTCCATGTTAGGACGCCTGTTTCGTCAACACAAAGAAACATCAACTAAAGCTTGTCCACGTTAGGACTCCATCTGCTGTCAACCCGGAAAAATCCCGGCAACTTCGTTGGGGATGACTCGTTTGCATTTCATCAGGAATAAATCGTCCACGTTAGGAGCAACCCTTTCCACGTTAGGAATAACACCGTCCACGTAAGGAATCATCTCTTCTATATAAGGAATATATCGCTTTTCCACGTAAGGAATGAACTTCTTTTCATCTTGTGGATAACATCTTTCCACGTAAGGAATGCATCGTCCACGTTAGGAATAACCTCTTTCCACGTAAGGAATAATTTCTTTCCACGTAAGGAACCAACTTCTTTCCACGTAAGGAAACCATCTTATCTCGATTTGTCCACGTAAGGACTCCAATCTTTCCACGTAAGGAATACAATCTTTCCACGTAAGGACTAACTTCTTTCCACGTAAGGAATTCGATCATTCCACGTAAGGAACTAACTTGTCCATGTTAGGACTACATCGTCCACGTTAGGACCCACCTTTCCACGTTAGGAATAACTCTCATCTTGATTTGTCCACGTGAGGACTCCAATCTTTCCACGTAAGGAATGCAATCTTTCCACGTAAGGAATACCTCTCAATCTGTCCACGTAAGGACTCCAATCTTTCCACGTAAGGAATACAATCTTTCCACGTAAGGAAATCAATCTTTTTTCCACGTTAGGAATGCATCTTTCCACGTAAGGAATCACTTTTCGTCTTGATCTTTCCACGTCAGGACTCACCTCTTGACTTGCTGAGGAAATAAAATTTGTCCACGTCAGGACTCGCGCATCTTCGACCCGAAGGAAGATAAATCTGTCCACGTCAGGACTTGCGCGTCTTCGACTTGCTGGGGAAATAAAACTCGTCCACGTCAGGACACACACTTCGCCAACAACACGAAGAAGGATAAATTTGTCCACGTCAGGACTCTCGCATCTTGTCATCACGAAGAACTATAAACTTGTCCACGTCAGGACGCACATTTCACCATTACGAATAAAGATATTTGCTGGAAATAAATGGTCCACGTCAGGACACCAACACGAAGAGTAATCAACTTTGTCCACGTCAGGACTTCACATCCAATCAATACCGAGAACTCGAATCTGTCCACGTTAGGACTAACACATATCGTCAATTTGAGGAAATGTCCACGTCAGGACTCCACATTCCATCTATTATGAGAAATCGAACCCGTCCACGTTAGGACTAGCACCTCTTATCAACCCGGGGGAATAAAACTGTCCATGTTAGGACACCCATTTCTCTAGCACGAAGAAAACCCGTCAATAAAATTGTCCACGTCAGGACTCATTTCTCCATTGATCCCGACCCACAACCTTCTTAATACTGACGTGACAGTAACTTTGAGACGGACTCTACTGGGGATATTTGGAAACCCAAACTATCGGACGCCTGTTCTGATAACCGGCAACAGCCTCTTAAATTCTGATTCATGAAACCCTTTGATGACAAATAACTCTGCTTGGGGACAAGGAGAGATTCTGCCTTCGAACTCTGGCGGGGAAAACAAGAGAAATTTACACAAATAACTCTGTGGGGAATAATGCCAAAGCTGACACTTTCGTTGAACGTCTCACGCCGAGATCTTGAATGTTCGGTAATTCATTTGAGCAAGAGCTCCTTCCACCTGCAAGAGAGCAATACTTGAAACAAACAGTTAGCCAACCTGGTTTATGCTTCAAAAATGCGTATGTTTGATAATGACGCGATGCTCCAATCGACATGGAAATGTTATGCGGTTTTATTTGGGTGGACGCAAGTATGACACTATATGCCAATGCAAATGCAGACTCGAACTGCTGAGATACAGGAACTGCTCCAGCAAAATAAATGCTGAAGACAACGCCAACTCCGTTGGGAATAGCCAGGTGCTACAGAATTATTCCAGCAAAATAAATGCTGGAAGAGTGAAGTCGATTCAGCTGGGAAATTGGGAACTTAAACCAAGCACCTCATTGAAGTAACACCCTGCTGGGGAATATAACTCTGCTGGAGAATAGCAGATGCGCTTGGTATGATTGGACTTCTGCTAGAGAGTGACCGGGTATCACACGCTATTCTGGCAAAATAAATGCCAAGGCACACAATCAACTCTGCCGGGGAGAGTCTTAATCTTCGAGTTCCACTGAGAGGAATGAAAACACTTGCTGAAAAGAGAACCCCACTGGGGATGGGACGATTCTCTTGGGGAAAATCAACTGGCTCCGCTGGGGGAGTAAATGACCCTGCGGGGAAAGGTAAACTGCCTGAATACAGCTCACCAATTGGATATATTAATCTCCTGAGGCTAAACCACTCTGCTTGAGATGCACTGTCTGAATACAGTCTACAATCTTGGAATCGCCAAACTCTGCTAAGGATAAACGACTTGGCTGGAGAATTCCTCTTGGATAAGCTATGACTAGCTAGGAAATTCGATCCTTCTTCAGTAAGGAACATGCACGACCTGCGTGGGGATCGAGTCTCTTGCTACGAGCTTCTGGTCCATACTACCATCTTTTGATCGTCTTCTTTGTACGGCTATGAACCCTGCAACACCACAAACAAGACAAGACAAGTCTATACAACCAAATCTATTCAGGTTAGCGTTAGTGACATTATTTTCAGTTAATCCAAAGTTTTAGCAATTGTTGGCAAGGGCCAGTGACGTTACGCACATGCTAGTTTCATCATACCTAGGCGTTTATCATGCACAAAACAGTAAAGAACCAGCATCAAATACTGAATAACATATTTTATTGATTGGGCCCCTGAATGGGCGGAGTTTTGTACACGGGATGTAACTCCTGAAAAGAGGAAGTCACGCACAACAAATATACAAGTATGCACAAGAAGCATAAATATATCGACAAATTAAATTTGTACACATGTCGGCAACGGGATGCAGATGAACATCACGAACTGATCCTCCTATGACTCGCCCGACTCTAATGCTTTCCCAGTATCCACACTTCCAAAGAGATTGTATCTGATAGTTGACCCCTCGAATATATTCTCCCGCACCAAAGCTCAATGCAATATCAAATTCGGACCGCAGTCATTTGCTTTTCAAATCCCTAACTTTTGCGTGAACCGCCCTTTACGGGTTTTCAGTTTACCGGGATACCCTTTTTTGCCGAAGCCGCCCAGTGTAGGTTTTCGACTTCGCGGGTGTACATTTTTTCATTTTATCCCTAACTTTTGCCCGAACCTTTCATTCTGTTTTTGGTTCGCCAGGATGCCCCATTTTTGCCTGGACTCTCTTTTTTCTGTCCAGCGGGTCAATTTTAAGCAAAGTATTTTTTAACTGCGTCCGAATTCACAGTCGACGTAAAGTCTTCACCGTCCATGGTGGACAACAATAACGCTCCTCCTGAAAAGACTTTTCTAACAACGTATGGCCCTTCGTAATTGGGGGTCCACTTGCCCCTGTGATCTGCCTGCGGCGGGAGAATCCTTTTCAGCACAAGGTCGCCCGTCTGAAAGCTCCGCGGATGTATCTTCTTATCATATGCTTTCTTCATTCGGCTCTGGTACAAACGACCGTATGCTAGAGAAGCTAGCCTCTTCTCATCCATTAAACTCAGCTGGTTCAACCTGTCCTTCACCCATTCTGCCTCGTCTAGCTGAACATCTCGCAGTACTCTCAGAGAGGAAATCTCAACTTCCAATGGTAGTACTGCTTCCATTCCGTATACTAACGAGAACGGGGTTGCCCCGGTTGATGTGCGTACCGTCGTACGATAACCGTGCAAAGCAAAAGGTAGCATCTCATGCCAATCCTTATAAGTCACCACCATCTTCTGAACAATCTTCTTGATATTCTTATTGGCCGCTTCGACAGCTCCATTCATCTTGGGTCGGTAAGGGGAGGAGTTATGATGTTCGATCTTGAAATTCTGACAGAGCTCCTTCATCATTTTGTTGTTCAGGTTTGAACCGTTGTCAGTGATTATCCGTTCGGGGATTCCATATCTGCAAATGATATCTCTCTTGATGAATCTGGCCACTACCTGCTTAGTCACATTTGCGTAAGACGCCGCTTCCACCCATTTGGTGAAATAATCGATTGCTACTAGAATGAATCGGTGCCCGTTAGAAGCTGTCAGCTCTATCTTTCCAATCATATCGATTCCCCACATCGAGAATGGCCATGGCGATGACATCACATTCAGAGGACTCGGAGGCACATGAATCTTATCAGCATATATTTGGCACTTGTGGCACTTCCTCGCAAACTTGAAACAATCAGTTTCCATAGTCAGCCAAAAATAACCTGCCCGCAGCAGCTTCCTCGTCATAGCATGCCCACCAGCATGCGTACCAAAGGTACCCTCATGTATTTCCTCCATGAGCATCTTTGCCTCTTTCTCATCTACACAACGCAGCAGCACCAAGTCGTGGTTTCTTCTGTATAAGACACCATCCGAATTCAAATAGAAATTACCCGTTAATCTCCTGAGAGTCTTCTGGTCTTGACTGGATGCCCCAGCCGGATACTCTTTATTCTTCAGGAAATTAAGGATATCAAAATACCACGGTTTGTCATCGGATGCCTCGTCAATAGCGAATACAAAGGCAGGTCTGTCAAGTCAAGAGATAACAATGCTGGGAGCCTCGTTCCAGAAGTTGACTTTGTACATGGAAGACAATGCGGCCAGGGCGTCAGCCATCTGATTCTCCGCTCGCGGTATATGATGCAATTCAACCTTGTCAAAGAAAGGCAACAATCTCCTTGCATAGTTCATGTAATGTATCAAATTGGGCTGACGTGTCTCCCATTCCCCTTTTATCTGATTCACCACCAGAGCTGAGTCTCCGTATACATCCAGATTTTTGATTCGCAAATCAATGGCTTCTTCAAGCCCCATGATACAAGCTTCGTATTCGGCTTCATTATTGGTAACTGCAAAGGTCAATCGAGCAGTAAACGGGATGTGCGACCCGTATGGAGTAGTAATGATTGCCCCTATTCCGCTACCATAAGCGTTTACAGCCCCGTCAAAAATCATCTTCCATTTGGAACCCAACTCTGGTCCTTCGTCTGGAAACGGCTCTTCACAATCCTTCATCTTTAGGTACATGATATCCTCGTCAGGAAAATCAAACCTCATCGATTGGTAATCTTCAATAGGCTGCTCTGCCAGATACTCAGACAGCACGCTCCCCTTTATGGCCTTCTGCGAGACATACTGGATGTCATATTCAGTCAAGACCATCTGCCAACGGGCAATTCTCCCTGATAACGCCTGCTTTTCGAATACATATTTGATAGGATCCATCTTCGAGATGAGCATGGTTGTATGATTCAGCATGTATTGCCTCAAACGCTTGGCGGCCCAGGCTAGCGCGCAACAAGTTTTCTCAAGCATTAAATATTGAGATTCACATTCGGTGAACTTCTTACTCAAGTAGTAGATCGCATGCTCTTTTCTCCCTGTCTCGTCGTGTTGACTGAGAACACAACCCATGCTTCCCTCAAGAACTGTCAAATACATGATTAAGGGTCTCCTTGCCACTGGAGGTATCAAAATAGGAGGCTCCTGCAAATACTGCTTTATTTTATCGAACGCCTTTTGACAATTTTCGTTCCACGTTACAGCTTGATCTTTCTTCAACAGCTTGAATAATGGTTCACACGTAGCAGTTAGGTGAGATATGAACCCGCGCACCTCTTTCTCTGTTTTAGGCGTCGGCATCTCTTGTATTGCTTTTATTTTTGCAGGATCAACCTCTATTCCTCTTTCGCTTACGATAAACCCCAGCAGTTTACCCGATCTCACCCCGAAGGTGCACTTGTTAGGGTTCAGTCTCAGCCTGAACTTCCTAAGCCTTTTGAATAACTTCAGCAGATTCACCAAATGCTCTTCCTCCGTCTGGGATTTGGCAATCATATCATCAACATAAACTTCGATCTCCTTATGCATCATATCATGAAAAAGAGTCGTCATTGCACGCTGATACGTTGCCCCAGCATTCTTCAACCCAAAGGGCATCACTTTATAACAAAATGTTCCCCAAGGTGTAATGAAAGTGGTCTTCTCCATGTCCTCTGGCGCCATTTTAATCTGATTATAGCCTGAGAAGCCATCCATGAAGGAGAATACGGAGTATTGAGCAGTGTTGTCAACCAGCACGTCGATGTGAGGAAGCGGAAAATCATCTTTTGGGCTCGCTTTGTTTAAGTCACGGTAATCTACGCACATTCTCACTTTACCGTCTTTCTTTGGTACTGGTACGATGTTAGCGACCCATGAGGGATATTTTGTCACAGCCAGGAACCCAACATCCCACTGTTTTTGAACCTCTTCTTTAATCTTCATTGCCATATCGGGTCTGGTTCTGCGAAGCTTCTGCTTGACCGGCGGGCATTCTTCTTTCAACGGCAGACGGTGCACAACCATATCTGTATCAAGCCCTGGCATATCTTCATACGACCAAGCGAACACATCACTATACTCTCGGAGCATTTCAACCAGTCTTCGCTTGACGTTGCTCTGCAGCACGACTCCTATACGAATATTCTTCTCAACCCCTTCCGACCCCAAGTTAATGATCTCGATGACCTCCTCGTGAGGCAGAATGACACGCTCTTCTTTCTTTACCAACCAAGACAGTTCTTCGGGAACGTCACCATCTTCAACAACCTCTTCTTCGGCCTGAAATACCGGGCGTTCAAAGTCGGGACGAGTCATAGGTGGTTCAAGGATGTCATCTGAAAATGTTATCCTGCAAAAGGAATGGTTAAATGCTTCAAAATGCGTATAAAGCGAATAACCACATTGCCATTTTATTGTAAAATACAAAACAGGAAAAACAGAGATCGCAATATTTGCACATGAAAAACGCCTTTTATTTAATGATTAACACGCAATGTTCATAACAGCACAACCCTAAGCAAATCATGATGCCCCGGGCAAGACACCAGATTGTTCAACAATTAATAAAGCAAAACATTACTGTTTAAGAGTCATAGGAACAATCTCCTGAATAGACCAGTTGCACAAGCCCTGTCCTGGCGCGCTCGGCTGAATCCAGGCGTCCATATCGCAATCGCTGTCTCCTTCGTCAGACTCTGAAGCAGCGTTGATGGTCTCATGACATACTCCACTGGCAGTGATGGTTATCGGTCCTCTGAAACGGGGTGCTCCCACGGCAGGTGTTGATGACGACGGTTGATACCCCAGCCCAAACTGGTCCATCTTCACAGGAATATCCAGCACTTTGCCCCAGCCCTTTGTCTCACCAGTCTCTACTAAAGCTTGAGCTTCTTTATATGGCGAGACGGCTATCTCTGACGCTTTACTCGGCCCGGGACCTTTGTCCTTGATGCGCAACCCTTCAAATGCCTGACAGGGTGTTTCGTGAATCTCGCCGTCGACCTCCACATACTTAAATGAGGACAGATGGCTGACCAGTATATCTTCTTCTCCACATACAGTGACCACGCTGTCTCCTACCATGTATTTCAGCTTTTGATGCAAGGTAGACGTGACTGCCCCAGCACCATGAATCCAGGGTCGTCCGAGAAGGCAGCTGTATGCAGGCTGGATGTCCATGATATAAAATTCAGTCGCGAAAACCTCCGGCCCCACCTGTAGAGGTAATGTTATCGATCCAAAAACTGTTCGCCGCGTACCATCGAATGCCCTGACCACCAAGTCACTGGGCGTGCACAGGATTCCTCTGACATCTAGCTTCATCATCTCCTTCTTGGGCAGCACGTTTAAAGATGATCCGGTATCTACCAGTACATGCGACATGACTGATCCTCTACACTCGACAGATACGTGCAGCGCCATATTATGCTCCCTCCCCTTCGGGGTCAAATCGAAGTCTGTAAAGCCCAAGCTATGGCCCGCATTCACATGCGCTAACACCCCCTCCAGTTGATTCACGGAAACGTCTTGGGGTACGAAGGAAGTATCCAGGACTTTCAACAATGCATTTCTGTGAGCTTCAGAACACAGTAGCAACGACAGTATAGATATCTTTGACGGCGTCTGTTGCAGATGCTCCACAATCTTATAATCACTTTTACGGATCAAGCGCATGAACTCTTCTACATCTTTCGATGCCGTTTCTTTTCCATTCGCCTGCACAGGGACATTCTCAACCATCTTTCCTTTTCCTTTTGCCAGTCGTTCAGCCTCTACCTCAGGCGATATGAAGATTCTACCACTCCTTGTCATACCTCTGGTACCAACAACATTGTCCACAACCTCAGGCGGCTGTTTATTAACATCAATTTTTACCCCGTCACAAAACACTTCTGTTGCGGTGGAAATAGGATCACAAACTATTAATGAGTTTGAATCGCAATTCAATTCACAATCGCTCTTTGATTTATCCGAAGGAAAAGGTCAAAAGAGGGAAAACCTATTTTGCATCGTAAACACAATGCGGGGAAAGATCTAGGGTTCGGGGGTTGGTTAAATTTAGGGAAGGTATTAGCATCCTAAACTTCTGTAGTACTCTACAGGAACCTTTTGTTCAAATGTTTACTATTTGCTTTATTTATTTGCTTAAGGTATATGTACAAAGGGATTAAAAGTGAGAAAAGAGACCTAAGGGGTTAATTCTAAGTTTACTCGGCAAGACATCGCATCTTGTGCCTACGTATCCTTACGGGAGTGGAATCAGAGTAATCGTAGTTCTCCTCAAAAGGGAGGTTAGAGACTTCTTGACTATGGTCAAGGTCTCACGGGGAATAAACATGTCTTAAGGACACGCTTACGCGGAGTGTAGAAACTCCGAATCTCTACGTTGAATTGTTAAGTTGTATTATGGTTAGGTTAGGGATTCCACGGCGGGAAACCCTAAAGTGAGGGCGGCGGCTCTTTGACCTAATGCTAGGGGTAGAATGGTAATTTGGCCTGCGGCGAGGCATTTGTGAAAATTAGGGTTTGTGAGGTTGTAAGGGTTTGAAGTGGAGGACTATTGACACGGCGGTCAAATGCTAGACCTAATTCCTTCGGAGTGTGTAATGTGACAGAATAATAGCAATACATCAGCAGAAATTTAAATCATACATCAGCAGAAATTTAAATGCGAAAAGTAAACGCGATTATTAGGTTCGCGTGGTTACAATTGAGAAACAGATACAAATGTAAAGGAAACTTAAATGAAAACTCAACACAATAGTAATAAATATGAACTGCAAAAAAAATGAACACCCGTTAGTAGGCAGAGTTAGGCAGCAATGAGTTACGAGAAGATGTAAATTGAGATTTTACTATTGTTTTATTTAGAAAATCTTAATAATTTAATGTTAGCTTGCAAAAGAAATTTAATTTAAACATAATTTACTTTTTTTTAAAAAAGGTTTTATTTTTATATAAAAAAAATTTCTTATTTTATTTAAAAAGAGGTTTTTACTTATCCTTAATATTTATTTTAAAAAAGATTTTTTTTTATAATTATAAAATTAAAGTGTTAAAAAAAATGGTTTTTAAAAACATAAAACAAATTAAAAAAAACAAAACATAAAAATAAAAAAAAAAGGGGGAGGGGGGGGGGGGGGGGGTTGGGCCGGTCATCACACCCGGACCCAACCCAAATGTTAATCATACGAAACAAAATTTTTAGGGTTTCCCCCAGAGAGCAGTCGCGGCGCCGTTTCACTTTTCCTTCATCATCTCTCTCTCGTCTTTCTTCTTCCTCGCGCCGTGATCATCTCTTTTCCTGAAACAAAATATGAACAATAAGAATATGTGAGGTAACGCATGGTGATTTACATTTGTTTTAGCCGATGATGTTTGAAGCTGAGGTTGCGGAGTTGATTGCCCGCCGTTTGTAGTGAACGGCGAAGGCGATCTCCTCTTCGGTGCTTCGTTCGTGGTTTTACGATGTTTGTTCGTCGGGGACGATGATGAGGGTGTAGGTCCCTCTGAGTCTCGCGATTCTCGTTTGTTAGGGTTTCGCTCGCGATTTGGGTGTTCTTCGTTAGGGTTTTTGCGATCTCCCTTTCATCAGGTTGTATCTTTTCTTTTATAACTAACTTCTGGGCCTTTAATCCGTGTGGATTTGTGCTATTTTTTCACTTCCATGCGATTTGATTTTACCGGGATTTGATTTTGTTTGATTTTTGATTTGATTTGATTACGATCGGATGCTATTTGACACTGATTGAACTCTGTTTCCCTTTTTAGGGTTTGATTGGTCTTTTCTGATCTCCAGCTGATATGATTCTTCCGATTTGGTTCAGAGCTTTCTATCTTCAGAACTCTGTGATTGAATATAATCTGAACTGATTTGTTTGATTGATTCAGATTGAGTTCAAATGGGGATAGGATTTGGACCTGACTCGAAACTTTCCATTTCCAGATTCGATTTGATTTGATCATCTTCTGATTAGACTGGGTTGCCTTTGAATTCACTTGATCTGTTCGATATCTGAATTAATTCGTTTGTTTTGTTTGATTTCAATCTGGACTATACTGATGCGTTTTTCGATTTGTTTTTGATTTTCTGGTGCAGTTAGCTTTTCCTCTTCTTTTTTCAGAGAGGGTTGATGCTACGACTTCGGTTGAATCAAAATTGCCGGGAAAGGTATACGGCAATGATGACACCGTTCTGAGCCTTCGAGGGATGTTTCTTCGACGATGTCGCGGTTGCTTCTGATGATCTTCGCTTGTGGTTTATCACTTATTCCATTTGAGTTGTTTTAACCGCTGATGGTATTTGATTCTTGTGTTTCAGAGCTGATACTCTGGGCAATTGTGTCCAACTATGGATTCAAATGTCGCTTAATGTTGCCTCGATACACTTACGCGATAGTGAGTTTGGGCGATGATGATTTGAGCTATGATGTTGATTAACTGAGCCGTGTGCGACCGATACGAACTGTTATGGTTTTATGCACTTGTTTATCTCATGAACTGACATGTTTATGTTAGATTATTCTTGCTGGTACAATCCGTGCCATGATTTAGTACTGCTTGCATTCTGAACTGACGTGAACTTCAGCTCTTCTGTGCAGTTTTGGCAGGTTGATTCAATGGGCTATGATGTTGAGCTGAGCCCCAGTGCTTCCAATGGTGATGTCTATGACATTCTTTATTGACATGGACTGAGTCCCTTGTATTCGAGCTGGTTCTGATAACCTTTCCGAATTTACATTTTGCCTCTGTTTCTGATTCTTGTTGAGGCGCTTTAGGCATCAGAACTTGGATGTGCAGTCCATTTCTTCACTTCTGATTTTTTATGATGTGAGTTCACTTGTGTGGTTCTGACCTGCTCTCTTGCCTTGTTTTGGTATGCTGTTGTGCAATGATGTTTGAGCCAAGGGCTTTGATGCAGCGTATGATGCTGTTTGGTTTCATTTCTCTGTTCTGTTCAGGATTGCTGCAGTTTGATGCCTATGGCAACTTATGAATCGTTTTGGGTTTTGAGTTCTGAATGCTGAACCTGGTATTGATGTGTTTGTGGATTTTCAGGTGTGGAAGTTTTGGAACCAAAATGACTCAGACCTGCCGGCATCCGGGTCTGAGTTCAATCTTGCCTAGGTTGCCTTATTCTCGTATCAGTTCGGAAATCCAATCGCGGCAAAACAAATCAGTCCCGCTTCTTTTATTACTTCTATCTCTCGGTTGTCCCGTACCGATAAGAACAGATGTTACCTGATCTGCCGCCCACGGCGCGGATCGGTAATGGGGGGTAGGACGCAGCTTCGGTTGTGTCACTCCCGGCACTCGATGATGACATTTTTCTGAGAGTGTCAAAAACATCTTCTAACATTTTTCTATACTGTTTGTTTTCTTTTTGATGTGCAGGTTAGTCGAGGATTCGTGGAGAAGCTCAAAGACATCATGAAGACACTTAGATGTTCTTAGGATTTAGGATAGATACTTACTGTAAATGAAAACTTCTTGTAAACCAAGTTCAAATTCTCTTTTCCATTTGTAAACTATAAATATTTATGAAATGAAATTCAACAAATATTCATATTCACTTTCTCAATTGTAAATTCAAAGTATCCATGAATAATAATTTAGAATCATTTAAATTCCTTTATAAGTACTTATGAACACAAAGTTCAAAAATATTTAAAACTTACTTCTCCTTTGCCTTTTATAAATGATATCCCGCCATATGATTATATCCAAACAAATTCAAATTAAAACCTCGTTGATCACATCCCCTCTCGGAATAAACTTAACAGTATCCACTTCCTTTTCAACTCAACTTCATCTTATTAAGAGGAAACAAAACTGTTTCAACATCAAACAAAGCACGGCCCCGAGTCCAATCATATTTCTGACAAAACATACCGGCGTCTTGACCCAAGTGGCAAATAAATGCCTCAGAACGTAATAACAGCCCGTTTTCAAGGAATTAGCAGAATTTGCGTAAAATGACCAAAATACCCCTGGAACCAAATATGCAAAACAAAACACCTCCATAACTTGTTAGTGGTTAGCAAATGTACATATGGGATGCTATGCGAAATGACTGACTAAATATATAAGGGTAAAATTTGGGGTATTACAGTTGCCCCTATTTAAATAGCTACACCGGACGATTTGAGTGACAGAGACTCGAGGAATCGTGGTGGAGAGATTTAAATATAGATAACCGAAAATTTTGCCCTTATATGCGACGATGTGCAATGCTATTGGACAAAGCGAGGACCGCTTAATGCAGATGATGCCATGAATATGATATGATGCGTATGCTGGAATGATGACAAACGATACGAGAAGAACACACTGGGGAAAACGACGCGCTGAGACACAGTACAACACTGGGGGATCCTAAAATGATGGTCAACTGGTGCAAACACGACCAATTGTCATTTTGGGGACGAGATTCTCAAATGGAGATGACACCTGTGAGACGGCCTCCCCCGGGGAATCTAAAAGATAAAACTGGATCACGTACGATTGCAGGATTGATTACAGAATGCTGGAGCATTGAGCAAAGAATAACATCCAAGCTTCTGTAAACTATCCCTCGTGACAGGATCAAACGGACTTTTCGGAACTCCGTAACAAATATACAGGGTAAAGACCGGCTGTATGCCAAAATAAATGGACTTTGATGGGAAATGCCCTGATAAGCTTCTCGAGGGAGAATTGTCACTTATCGTTGGAAGGGACTTATGTGCCAAAATGGATAAGCACTCAAATAAAGAGGCTGCTGCCTATCTGATAAATAAATCTTCTCGCATTTAAGGTCGGCGCCTGGAATACGATTCTGATTCTTCTCTTACTGAAGGATAAACTTCTCCATGCTTCAAGATCGTGCTCTCTTGAACATGAAAAAGGTAAACTGAACTTCCTCATACTTCAGAATCGTGCTCTCCTGAATATGATTCCGCTCTTTCGGGTGAATGAAATTCTTCATACTTCAGAATCGTGCTCTCCTGAATATGAAAAAAGGGTAAATTGAACTTCCTCATACTTCAGAATCGTGCTCTCCTGAATATGAAAATGGCTAATTGAACTTCCTCATAACTCAGAATCGTGCTCTCCTGAATATGATTCGGCTCTTTCTTGTAAATGAAATTCTTCATACTTCAGAATCGTGCTCTCCTGAATATGAAAAGGGGTGAACTGAACTTCCTCATACTTCAGAATCGTGCTCTCCTGAATATGATTCCGCTCTTGAAATTTCTTCATACTTCAGAATCGTGCTCTCCTGAATATGAAAATGGCTAATTGAACTTCCTCATAACTCAGAATCGTGCTCTCCTGAATATGATTTGGCTCAAACCTCCCTGTATTTCAAGATCGTGCTCTCCTGAATACAACTTGGTTTCTTCTTTTACTAAAGGATAAATGAACTTCTTCATGATTCAGAATCGTGCTCTCCTGAATCTGATTCCGCTCAAAACCTCCCCGTACTTCAAGATCGTGCTCTCTTGGATACGATTTGGTTCAAAAACCCCCCATACTTCCAGACGACAGGTAAAATGGAAGCCCAACTGCTCCATGGAGATGGCCATTTGCTGCAAGTCATAACGAAGATAGGATCGGTTTCTTAGGTGAGAAATGTTGTGTACCGATGTTGTAAGATGTAAAGTGTGGTAAATTGTTGTACTGATAGATTTTCCAGGCGTAAACTGTCGTGTATCTGCCATGGTATGGTGAAAATCTTTAGACAGTGCAAAATAAATGCACGTCCGGTTGGGATTTGACGACCGACAAGACTGAGACTCAATCTAGGATCGAGCTAGAAAGAAGACTGGTAATCAAGACTCCATCGAGGGAAACGATCTCGAAGGGTAAATATCTTATCTTGGTGAGGAAAGATAGCTGAAGTAACCGTCATCCACGAGGATCGAGCTCCGCGGGGAAACTGGAAACAAGTAAGTATTTTATGCTTAGGGCTGTCAATCTATTTGAAGAGAATGGACGAACCCAGTTACTCGGCGGTAACGACCAATGATGGTGAAACACAATGAACCTGTGAATGCTAATGCATATGTTAATGCATATGTTAATGTTTATGAAATGAGTATGTAATGAGTATGTAATGAATATGTAATGAATATGTAATGAAATATGTAATGAAATAGGCATGTGATGCTTATGCCCTTGCGTATGCTGACGAAACAGACTAGAGACGGGACGAGAGATGAAATAAACATCTCGACGGAAATACCCTGCGTTCTCCGCAACCAATACATTAATCATGGGAGGGAATGGTAGGACCAAATCTGGCTTTAAAGTTCTGAATTTTCTGGGGAGAAAGTAAATCGCTTGGGTGTACAGTATCACGTCTTCTCATGGGGAGAGGAAAACCTGAAGGACACTTTCGAGTTACCCAAGAAAAAGTTATCAGCTTATAGTCTCGCTGGGGACTGTGTTAGAGCAATGGTTTGAAAGTGTTTCTGCAATAATGATATTTTCGGGGAGTGAAGAGGTCCTTCCGAAATTTCCACTAGTCAAAGTAATTTATTACATTTCAAATTTGTTGTTTTTGAAGAACGGTTTTGAAAAATCTACAATGCACCTTTCATTTTCAAATTTTAAGAATAAACGCATTTTGCATAACAATAGAAAACAAAGAGCAATGCACCAAGGAATGTAAGTAATAAGATGGTATCTTTTATTAAAGGGCGGTGGCTCGCTGAAGGCATAGCTCCACAGATGATTATGTTTTGAAATTGGCAACACGGGAAAAGGTTACATTGAATCCAATGACACCTACTGACACTAATAACTAAGACTAATCCAGAATCTTGCTTTGGGCAAGATGGAAGAACTGAAACATGGTTCTCGTGCGGAAAGTGTGTTCGCGATGATCAGTGTCCTCTGATGCAATGAAATGCCTTTGTCCCTAACTTTTGCCTTGACCGCCCTCTCGGGTTTTCAATCCACCGGGACGCTCCTTTTTGCCTAAGCCGCCCTTTCGGGTTTTCAACTTAGCGAGCTTTTTATTATTATTATTTTTTTTCAACCCTTACTTTTGCCTAAGTCGCCTTTTGCAGGTTTTCGACTTAGCGGGTTTTTAGGCATAATATTTTCGGACTGCATCAGAATTCACGGGATGTGCAAGCTCTTCACCATCCATTGTCGTAAGTATCAGAGACCCTCCGGAGAAAACGGTCTTTACAACAAATGGGCCTTCATAATTGGGCATCCACTTTCCACGCATATCTTTGTGTACTGGCAAGATCTTTTTGAGTACGAGCTCTCCTTGACGGAACTCACGGATACGAATCTTCTTATCAAACGCTCTTTTCATCCGTTTCTGATATAATTGCCCATGGCACATGGCTGTCAAGCGCTTCTCGTCAATGAGGTTTAGCTGATCCAGTCTGTCTTGAACCCACTCGGCTTCCTCAAGTTCAGCTTCCATCAACACTCTTAAAGAAGGTATCTCTACTTCGATGGGGAGCACGGCGTCCATTCCATACACCAATGAGAAAGGTGTTGCCCCCGTCGAAGTTCTCACTGAGGTTCTGTATCCATGCAAAGCAAACGGTAACATCTCATGCCAATCTTTGTAAGTCACAACCATCTTTTGCAGGATTTTCTTGATATTCTTATTCGCAGCTTCAACGGCCCCATTCATCTTAGGACGGTACGGAGAAGAATTGTGATGAGTGATCTTGAAACTGTCACACAACTCTTTCATAGTCTTGTTATTCAGATTGGTGCCATTGTCAGTTATTATCCGGCTTGGGATTCCATAACGGCAGATGATTTCTTTCCTGATGAAACGGGCAACCACTTGCTTTGTCACGTTGGTGTAGGAGGCAGCCTCTACCCACTTTGTGAAATAATCAATAGCAACGAGGATAAAACGATGACCATTAGAAGCCTTCGGCTCGATTGCCCCAATCATGTCAATGCCCCACATAGAGAACGGCCATGGTGAAGACAAAACATTCAACGGTGATGGAGGTACATGCATTTTATCAGCGTAAATTTGGCACTTATGGCATTTTCTAGCGTATTGGATGCAGTCAGCTTCCATGGTTAACCAATAATACCCAGCCCTTAACATCTTCTTGGACATAGCATAACCATTGGCATGAGTTCCGAAGGTCCCCTCATGAATTTCCTGTAGTAACATGTCCGCTTCCCGTTTATCAACACATCTGAGCAGAACCAGGTCGTGATTTCTCTTGTATAACACGCCATTACTGATAAAGAATTTGGACGCCAGTCTTCTCAATGTTTTCTTGTCCAGACTAGTAGCACCATCGGGATACTCTTGTTTGACGAGATAGTTCTTGATATCATGAAACCAAGGCTTTTCATCTACCTCAACTTCTTCGACCACCTGACAATAAGCGGGCTCAACTTTGCGCTCAATATGGATAAGAGGTGCTTCATTAACGAATTTAACTTTCCACATGGATGCTAACATGGCTAAAGCATCAGCAACGTGATTCTCGGATCTAGGAACATGCTCAAACTCTATCTCGTCGAAATACTTGATCAGCTCAACAATGTAGTCCTTATAAGGGATTAACTTCTCATTCTTCGTTTCCCATTTGCCTTGTACCTGGTAAATAACCAAGGCTGAGTCACCACTTACTTTAAGAAGTTTGATTCGGAGGTGAATTCCCGCTTCGAGGCCAAGAATACATGCTTCATATTCTACGACGTTATTAGTACACTCAAAGTCCAACCTTGCTGTAAATGGAGTGAATCCACCCTTTGGGTTCATCAAAACGGCGCCTATACCATGCCCATTGAAATTCGAGGAACCATCAAACATCATCCTCCACCAAAGACCTGGTTCTGGACCTTCGCTCGGATCTGGCTCTTCACAATCTCTTTTAATCAACAAAATATCCTCATCAGGAAAGTCAAACTTAAGAGGTTCATAATCTTCGACTGGCTGGTCTGCAAGATAATCAGATAAAATACTACCCTTAATTGCCTTCTGGGGTACATACTGGATGTCATATTCGGATAACAACATGTGTCAACAGGCTAGCCTCCCGGTTTGAGCAGGTTTTTCAAAAATATACTTGATCGGATCCATTTTAGAAATCAACAATGTGGTATGACAGACCATATATTGCCGAAGGCGCCTAGCAGCCCATGCCAATGCACAACAAGTTTTCTCCAATGGTGAGTATCTGTTTTCACAATCGGTGAACTTCTTGCTCAGGTAATAAATCGCATGTTCCTTTTTTCCAGTCTCATCATGTTGTCCAAGCACACAACCCATAGACTTCTCAAGAACAGTAAGGTACATAAACAACGGTCTTCCAGGTACGGGAGGAATTAGAATAGGGGGATCTTGCAAATAACCCTTAATCTTCTCAAACGCTTTCTGACAATCGGGGTTCCACTCAACCGTCTGCCCCTTGCAAAGTAACTTGAATATCGGCTCACAGGTAGCGGTCATATTGGAGATAAACCTGGAAATATAATTCAAACGTCCCAGAAAACCTCTAACTTGCGTCTCGGTTCGCGGAGCCGGCATATCTTGAATGGCTCGGACTTTGTCAGGATCCACCTCAATCCCTCGCTGGCTAACAATGAAACCAAGCAGTTTTCCAGATCTGACACCGAAGGTACATTTAGCAGGGTTCAATTTCAACTGATATTTCCTGAGTCGTTCAAACAGCTTCACCAAATGGTCTAGATGCTCCTCTTCACTCTGAGACTTGGCTATCATATCGTCCACATACACCTCGATCTCCTTGTGCATCATATCATGAAAAAGGGTGGTCATAGCGCGTTGATAAGTTGCCCCCGCGTTCTTTAAACCGAAGGGCATGACTTTGTAGCAGAAGGTTCCCCAAGGAGTAATGAAAGTAGTCTTCTCTCGATCGTCGGGATCCATCTTGATCTGATTATAGCCAGAGAAGCCATCCATAAATGAGAACAACGCAAAACTGGCTGTATTGTCTACCAGTGTATCGATATGTGGCAGAGGGAAGTCGTCTTTCGGACTTGCTTTGTTCAGATCCCTGTAATCCACACACATCCTAACTTTACCGTCCTTCTTAGGCACTGGCACAATGTTGGCAACCCAATCTGGATATTTTGCGACTGCCAAGAAACCTGCATCCAACTGCTTTTTAACCTCATCTCGAATCTTCAAAGCCATGTCGGGTCTCGTTCTTCGAAGCTTTTGTTTGATAGGCGGACAATCTGGCTTAAGTGGCAACTTGTGAACAACAATATCTGTGTCTAGACCCGGCATATCTTGATACGACCACGCAAACACATCCATATACTCTTTTAACAACTCAATCAACCTCGGCTTAACCTCTGTCCCAAGCATTGCACCAATCTTGACCTCTTCCTTGCTCTCATCTGTACCGAGATTAATTAAGTCTACCTGCTCTTTATGCGGTTGAAGCTCTGTGTACTCGTACTCAATCAATCTTGTCAGTTCCGTGGGCACTTCAAAATCTCCTTCACCCTCGTCCTCAGCTTGATTGATGGGTGCATCCCAGTCAGGAGTGTCAGTAAAGTCATTGGATCCAACAAGGTTTACGATGTCTCTGCATGATGGAAGGCTTACTTAATTAAAATGCTCAAAGATATGCAAGATAAGAAATGGAATGCTGTTTTTTTTTTTTTTTGTTTTATTGGAAAAAGGTTGCCAATTTCATTTTTAAAGGTGAAAACGAAAAACGCAAATGAACCAAAGTGGAATTGAACAAAACGCCTTTATTAATATCCTTTTAGAAATGAAAGGTGGCCCCATAAAAGCGACCCTATAGCCTTGGGCAGAGCTACGGATTTTTATTTGAAAATGTAAATGAAACTTTAAAAAAGAATTACTTTGACAAGGGAAAAATAACAGGGATCTCTACGGCCTCCCAGTTGTTCAAAACCGCATCACCCTTAAACACCAGGTTGCTCAGCTCTTCATTTTTCTCACAGTCACTGATGGCATTGACTTGGAAACCTCTGCTGACAAATACCTCTTGGATAACCTTCGGACGCCCTTCGACAGTTGTGGCAGCTCCATTCTGAGTTGGTTTGTAACCCAACCCAGAGCGATCAGTCTTGGTCTTGACATCAATTACCTCTCCCCAACCTTCAGGAATGCCCCTGTCAATTGTTGATTTGGTACTCTTCAGAGATGCAAAAGATGGATTACCCTGACCCACTGTCTCTTCGACTTCTAGCAGAACAGCATTGGCGATCTCAAGTGCTTGAAAGGAGATTTCTAAAGCGTTCTCATCGGCCTCGATGTAACGGAAAGAAGACAGGTTACTGACCATCAGATCCTCCTCACCGTGTATAATAACCAACTTTCCATCGATTACGAACTTCATCTTTTGATGTAACGTTGAGGTTACTGCCCCAGCGGCATGAATCCACGGCCTTCCAAGTAAGCAGCTGTAATTGGGATTAATGTCCATGACTTGAAACGTGATATTAAAAACTTGCGGACCAATCAGGATAGGAAGCTCAACTTCCCTCATTACCGACCGGCGAGAACCATCGAAAGCCTTGACGACCAAAGGAGTAGGTTTCAACACAGTCTCTTTGAAAACCAACTTATCAAGAACCCTCTTGGGTAGAACATTCAGAGAAGACCCGGTGTCCACTAGCACTCTCGCTAAATTGTCCTCCTGACATTTTACCGATATATGTAAAGCACGATTATGATTCGGACCTTCCTTTGGTAACTCTTCGTTGCTGAAACTAAGGGTGTTACAGGCGGTCAAATTGGCAATCACACTATCAAACCGACTGGTGCTGATATCTTGATCCACATGTGCTTGAGTCAAAACTTTCTGCAAGGCCATCCTATGAGCGGGTGAACTCATCAACAGAGATAAAATCAAAATCTTGGAAGGAGTTTGATGAAGTTGATCGATAACTTTATAGTCACTTTTCTTGATGATCCTCAAAAACTCAGCATCTTCGTCATTCGTAACGGCTCCCTTACCTTTGTCTTTGGCGGCCACTGGGATATTAGTGGTCTCCTTGGGTGGAACCTCATTGGAACGGGGAGTATACACACGGCCACTGCGAGTCATCCTGCTTGCCTCTGCGATATTGGTCACAGTGCCCTTAACCCCTTCATTTGGAATAACCTTCCCAGACTCCTTGTCGATCATCGTCACGTCGTATTTCCAAGGCACAGCTTTAGGATCACTGAAAGGAAACGGACTTGGTTTTCGAATAGCTATCGGCCTATGCTGATTCACCTCAGGGATAGACGACTTTGGTATATCGAACACGAGATTGGCAGAACCTGCCCCTGATAGATTAAACACTGGTACCTTTCCCTTTGATCCAGGCTGATGGAAAACTGGCTCAACCACAGCGACCTCATCCTTTTTGGGTTGACTTGTCACTTGTAAAACACCCTCATTAATCAACCTCCGAACGTCATTCTGAACCAACACACAACCCTTAATACTGGCTTCACAACTTACGCATGCAACGTGGGAAGTATCTACCAAACCAGCCTCAAACAGTTTCGAATGGAACATTTTGAGAGGAGTCTTAATCTGTACAACGTCAAGGACATAACCTTCCCCCGAATCGGTATTAATGGCATTGACACTCTCATGGTTAGGAAAAGGGTTCTTCTTAACATTCGGTTGAGGATCTTCAAATGACAAAATCTTCTTTTCCAATAAATCCCTGACAATATTTTTGAGAGCATAACAATTCTCCAGATCATGACCGGGCGCACCCTCATGAAATAAACAATGAGCGGCGGCGTTGTAATTGGCGGGTAGAGGATTAGGAGGCGGACCCAAAGCCCGAGTAGTGATCAGACCTTGCTTGACCAAAGAGGGATACAACTCGGTGAAAGTCATCGGAATCGGCGGATAGGGCTTATACGTTCTTCTGTTCGGGACATTCTGGCAAGGAGCCGGACTTTTTGGCTGTTGAGGAGCAGGAGCGTTGGGCGCCTGTAGGTAGTTGATAGGAGGCGGATAAACAGGAGGTTGTTGCATAGGTTGATACATAGGAACCTGTTGGTTGAAAGAAGGTGTAATAGCTGCCACATAGGGTTGTTGAGCATATTGGATTGGGTACCCTTGAGGTTGAGCATAACCTTGCGGATATCGATAAAAGTGTTCTCTTGGTCTACCAGAGGATACAGCATTAGTCTCACCCTCTTTTTTCTTCTGGGAGCTATACGGAGGTTTCTTCGGCTGATCCTTAGAAGCACCATGATTACTCGTCATTTTACCACTTTTCATACCCAATTCAATCTTGACACCCACAGCAACAATGTCAGAGAAATTTGAAGTCACACTACCCACCATTCTCTCGTAAAATTCTGGACGCACCGTGTCGACAAACCAATCAGCTAACTCTTTCTCGGTCAAAGGAGGTTCTACCTGCGAAGCAATCTCTCTCCACCTTTGAGCATACTCTTTGAATGACTCAGAATTCTTTTGTGACATACTCAACAACTGTCTTCTGTCAGGAGCCAGATCCATATTGTACTTGTAGTGTTTGATGAAAGCGTCAGATAAATCTTGGAAACTCTTAACGCGAGACTGGTCCAAAGTTAAATACCACTTGGAGGAAGCACCCTTCAAACTATCTTGGAAGCAATGAATCATCAGTTTATCATTCTCAACATGGGCAGCCATTTTGCGATAATACATGATCAGATGACTCTTAGGACAGGTGGCACCTTCATAACGGTCGAAGTTTGGAGTTTTGAATTTCGGGGGAATAACCAAACCCGAAACCAAACAAACATCCCTTGCAGCAGTCCCAAAAATTTGATCGCCCTCTACTTTTTTCAATCTCTGGACGATGGTGTCTACTTCCTCACGAAGCTTATCATGTTTCTCATTACCTTCAACATTCTCATCAAGATTATCAAAAACTGTCTCATTGAAGTACGGTGGCGCACGGGTGTGTACAACAGGTGGTGCAAAGATAAGAGCCCCCCTAGAAACTTCAGAAAATAAAGGCACGGCTTGCTGAACAGGCTGATTAATCGGAACAGTGGCTTGAGGAGGCACAAAACCTGGAGCAAGACCATAAGGTGGGTCCCTTGCTACGGTCACACTTGGTGGAGGGTCCACAGTAGCGCCGGTAGTCTCGGAAACAACAGTAGGCTGGGTATCCATCTTAGCATTCATGACATGTAACAATTCCATCATACGCCCCATACCCCCTCGAAGGTCTTCAAGTTCATTGCTAAGGCGATCAATCTCTTTTGCCTGATCCTCCATTCTCTTCCGAGTTTGAGCTCTGGTGTTGTACTGGTGCCGAGAACTCAGGGTGACGAAACTGGAAGGCGAGAGAACCGAACATGAGAAAACGGAAGACACATGCAATGCAAGAAAGTGAATGATGCTATGAAGATTTCATGGAATTCAAACATTTACGAATGTCGTGGGGTACCAAGAAAATCTTTTTCTTGTTTTTCAATTTATTATTCTTTTATATGGTATCCCGCGATATTCATAGATGATACTTGAACTCCATGAAATACAATGCAATGAGATGCTTTATGGATGCAATGCATGAAAACACACAAAGTCCTAGGTTAAAGGAACGTGAGCGGAGTCAAGGTCTACCCATCCCAAAAGGAGTGTACTATAGGTTAGTTGTACCTTCCGAACAAGGTTCTACAAAGTGCCCAAAGTCATCAGCCCATCTTTCGGATATTATCAACCTTCCGACTGACTCGGGGGTGAATAATATTCTCAAGAGAACCTCTTTTGAGTGTAGTATCGCGTAGCAGCCGTTGTAGGATTACTCCCACATAGCTCCCGCACTACGTCCTAAATAAGGCCAAGGTGGTGTTAAGGTACTACGGTCCCCAATATCACAGACTCCAATCGACCATGGAAAAAGTTTTTACGATTACTCGTTCAACCGAACCATTTTCGAAAAGGTCTCAACTGAGCGGTGATTCTCGAATCAGCTTGGTCGGGATTCAACTCCCTATAAGCCTCATCGAATATATCCCCATCCTATAATAATGTCACTAGTCCGGGCGTAGGACTTATCTCACAACACAAGGAACAGTCCCAAAATCAAAGTACAATATATACATGCAAATGAATAGTAAACAAATAGTAATAAATACAGACAAATTAGGGATAACCCTCAAAAATTAAGAACATTTTCTCCCCAGTGAAGTCGCCATTTTCTATTGCGGTGGAAATAGGATCACAAACTATTAATGAGTTTGAATCGCAATTCAATTCACAACCGCTCTTTGATTTATCCGAAGGAAAAGGTCAAAAGAGGGAAAACCTATTTTGCATCGTAAACACAATGCGGGGAAAGATCTAGGGTTCGGGGGTTGGTTAAATTTAGGGAAGGTATTAGCATCCTAAACTTCTATAGTACTCTACAGGAACCTTTTGTTCAAATGTTTACTATTTGCTTTATTTATTTGCTTAAGGTATATGTACAAAGGGATTAAAAGTGAGAAAAGAGACGTAAGGGGTTAATTCTAAGTTTACTCGGCAAGACATCGCATCTTGTGCCTACGTATCCTTACGGGAGTGGAATCAGAGTAATCGTAGTTCCCCTCAAAAGGGAGGTTAGAGACTTCTTGACTATGGTCAAGGTCTCACAGGGAATAAACATGTCTTAAGGACACGCTTACGCGGAGTGTAGAAACTCCGAATCTCTACGTTGAATTGTTAAGTTGTATTATGGTTAGGTTAGGGATTCCACGGCGGGAAACCCTAAAGTGAGCGCGGCGGCTCTTTGACCTAATGCTAGGGGTAGAATGGTAATTTGGCCTGCGGCGAGGCATTTGTGAAAATTAGGGTTTGAAGTGGAGGACTATTGACACGGCGGTCAAATGCTAGACCTAATTCCTTCGGAGTGTGTAATGTGACAGAATAATAGCAATACATCAGCAGAAATTTAAATCATACATCAGCAGAACTTTAAATGCGAAAAGTAAACGCGATTATTAGGTTCGCGTGGTTACAATTGAGAAACAGATACAAATGTAAAGGAAACTTAAATGAAAACTCAACACAATAGTAATAAATATGAACTGCAAAAAAAATAAACACCCGTTAGTAGGCAGAGTTAGGCAGCAATGAGTTACGAGAAGATGTAAATTGAGATTTTACTATTGTTTTATTTAGAAAATCTTAATAATTTAATGTTAGCTTGCAAAAGAAATTTAATTTAAACATAATTTACTTTTTTTAAAAAAAGGTTTTATTTTTATATAAAAAAAATTTCTTATTTTATTTAAAAAGAGGTTTTTACTTATCCTTAATATTTATTTTTAAAAAGATTTTTTTTTATAATTATAAAATTAAAGTGTTAAAAAAAATGGTTTTTAAAAACATAAAACAAATTAAAAAAAACAAAACATAAAAATAAAAAAAAAAAGGGGGAGGGGGGGGGGGGGGGGGGGTTGGGTCGGTCATCACACCCGGACCCAACCCAAATGTTAATCATACGAAACAAAATTTTTAGGGTTTCCCCCAGAGAGCAGTCGCGGCGCCGTTTCACTTTTCCTTCATCATCTCTCTCTCGTCTTTCTTCTTCCTCGCGCCGTGATCATCTCTTTTCCTGAAACAAAATATGAACAATAAGAATATGTGAGGTAACGCATGGTGATTTACATTTGTTTTAGCCGATGATGTTTGAAGCTGAGGCTGCGGAGTTGATTGCCCGCCGTTTGTAGTGAACGGCGAAGGCGATCTCCTCTTCGGTGCTTCGTTCGTGGTTTTACGATGTTTGTTCGTCGGGGACGATGATGAGGGTGCAGGTCCCTCTGAGTCTCGCGATTCTCGTTTGTTAGGGTTTCGCTCGCGATTTGGGTGTTCTTCGTTAGGGTTTCTGCGATCTCCCTTTCATCAGGTTGTATCTTTTCTTTTATAACTAACTTCTGGGCCTTTAATCCGTGTGGATTTGTGCTATTTTTTCACTTCCATGCGATTTGATTTTACCGGGATTTGATTTTGTTTGATTTTTGATTTGATTTGATTACGATCGGATGCTATTTGACACTGATTGAACTATGTTTCCCTTTTTAGGGTTTGATTGGTCTTTTCTGATCTCCAGCTGATATGATTCTTCCGATTTGGTTCAGAGCTTTCTATCTTCAGAACTCTGTGATTGAATATAATCTGAACTGATTTGTTTGATTGATTCAGATTGAGTTCAAATGGGGATAGGATTTGGACCTGACTCGAAACTTTCCATTTCCAGATTCGATTTGATTTGATCATCTTCTGATTAGACTGGGTTGCCTTTGAATTCACTTGATCTGTTCGATATCTGAATTAATTCGTTTGTTTTGTTTGATTTCAATCTGGACTATACTGATGCGTTTTTCGATTTGTTTTTGATTTTCTGGTGCAGTTAGCTTTTCCTCTTCTTTTTTCAGAGAGGGTTGATGCTACGACTTCGGTTGAATCAAAATTGCCGGGAAAGGTATACGGCAATGATGACACTGTTCTGAGCCTTCGAGGGATGTTTCTTCGACGATGTCGCGGTTGCTTCTGATGATCTTCGCTTGTGGTTTATCACTTATTCCATTTGAGTTGTTTTAACCGCTGATGGTATTTGATTCTTGTGTTTCAGAGCTGATACTCTGGGCAATTGTGTCCAACTATGGATTCAAATGTCGCTTAATGTTGCCTCGATACACTTACGCGATAGTGAGTTTGGGCGATGATGATTTGAGCTATGATGTTGATTAACTGAGCCGTGTGCGACCGATACGAACTGTTATGGTTTTGTGCACTTGTTTATCTCATGAACTGACATGTTTATGTTAGATTATTCTTGCTGGTACAATCCGTGCCATTATTTAGTACTGCTTGCATTCTGAACTGACGTGAACTTCATCTCTTCTGTGCAGTTTTGGCAGGTTGATTCAATGGGCTATGATGTTGAGCTGAGCCCCAGTGCTTCCAATGGTGATGTCTATGACAGTCTTTATTGACATGGACTGAGTCCCTTGTATTCGAGCTGGTTCTGATAACCTTTCCGAATTTACATTTTGCCTCTGTTTTTGATTCTTGTTGAGGCGCTTTAGGCATCAGAACTTGGATGTGCAGTCCATTTCTTCACTTCTGATTTTTTATGATGTGAGTTCACTTGTGTGGTTCTGACCTGCTCTCTTGCCTTGTTTTGGTATGCTGTTGTGCAATGATGTTTGAGCCAAGGGCTTTGATGCAGCGTATGATGCTGTTTGGTTTCATTTCTCTGTTCTGTTCAGGATTGCTGCAGTTTGATGCCTATGGCAACTTATGAATCGTTTTGGGTTTTGAGTTCTGAATGCTGAACCTGGTATTGATGTGTTTGTGGATTTTCAGGTGTGGAAGTTTTGGAACCAAAATGACTCAGACCTGCCGGCATCCGGGTCTGAGTTCAATCTTGCCTAGGTTGCCTTATTCTCGTATCAGTTCAGAAATCCAATCGCGGCAAAACAAATCAGTCCCGCTTCTTTTATTACTTCTATCTCTCGGTTGTCCCGTACCGATAAGAACAGATGTTACCTGATCTGCCGCCCACGGCGCGGATCGGTAATGGGGGGTAGGACGCAGCTTCGGTTGTGCCACTCCCGGCACTCGATGATGACATTGTTCTGAGAGTGTCAAAAATATCTTCTAACATTTTTCTATACTGTTTGTTTTCTTTTTGATGTGCAGGTTAGTCGAGGATTCGTGGAGAAGCTCAAAGACATCATGAAGACACTTAGATGTTCTTAGGATTTAGGATAGATACTTACTGTAAATGAAAACTTCTTATAAACCAAGTTCAAATTCTCTTTTCCATTTGTAAAGTATAAATATTTATGAAATGAAATTCAACAAATATTCATATTCACTTTCTCAATTGTAAATTCAAAGTATCCATGAATAATAATTTAGAATCATTTAAATTCCTTTATAAGTACTTATGAACACAAAGTTCAAAAATATTTAAAACTTACTTCTCCTTTGCCTTTTATAAATGATATCCCGCCATATGATTATATCCAAACAAATTCAAATTAAAACCTCGTTGATCACATCCCCTCTCGGAATAAACTTAACAGTATCCACTTCCTTTTCAACCCAACTTCATCTTATTAAGAGGAAACAAAACTGTTTCAACATCAAACAAAGCACGGCCCCGAGTCCAATCATATTTCTGACAAAACATACCGGCGTCTTGACCCAAGTGGCAAATAAATGCCTCAGAACGTAATAACAGCCCGTTTTCAAGGAATTAGCAGAATTTGCGTAAAATGACCAAAATACCCCTGGAACCAAATCTGCAAAACAAAACACCTCCATAACTTATTAGTGGTTAGCAAATGTACATATGGGATGCTATGCGAAATGACTGACTAAATATATAAGGGTAAAATTTGGGGTATTACAACTTCCAACCCATAGGACCAGGGGACTGCCTTGGTGCTCTCATAGGGGATTGGTCCTGCCTTGGTTATGGTGATCGGCGGTCGCTTGGCCGGTGCTGTTATAGTGATTGTATTTCGAGGAATCGTTACAGTGGCCACATCACTTTGCTTGTCTGCTAATACCCCTGCAGGTTCTTCAATTGCTGCTCGGTCAAATTGCAGTGTGTCGCCATCTATTAAAGTCTGAATACCCTTCTTTAAATCATCACAACCCCCAGCTTGGGTCCAACATTCTAAGCAATACTCGTCACATCCAGGATACACACCACCTTGCAATAATCTGCTCTTTATCTCGCACAACGGTGTCTTGAGGTCATCAACATGCATAATCAAGTTCAAACCCTCCTTTGTTAAAATGGCGTTTGCCCCATGGTTGGGCATGGGCTTTTGCACTATGTTCGGACCTGCCTGTCCAAAATTGATAGCCTTACTATCCAATAGATCCTGCACTACATGCTTGAACGCATGGCAACCTTCTATATCGTGGCCAGGAGCCCCGGAGTGGAATTCACAGTGCCTGCTTGCATCATAACCGTACGGAGGAGTGCCTGTTATTGGCGCCAGAGTTCTCTTCTCCACCAAGTTCAAACTTAGTAACGTCTGTAGCAAATCTGCATACGTTGAAGGAGGCTTTTCAAACACCCTCCTTGGTTTACCCCCCTGGAATCTGCGTTGGACAGGCTGTGCCCCTTGTTGTGGCTGCTGTTGCTGTTGTTGCTGTTGTTGTTGAAACGGTTGTTGCTGAAACGGTATAGTAACGCTTGCCACCTGCTGCGGCTGATTATACTGGTTTCGACCTCTGCCCCGGCCTCTGCCTCGGCCTCCAAACACTGCGCTTGCATCGCCCTGACGGCGCCCACCAAAAGCCTTTCTATTACTGCCAGATGCAGTAGATTCCTCAGCTTGGAATCTTCCCTGCTTAATGTTACTTTCAATCTTTTCTCCCATCAGAATTAAGTCTGAGAAACTGGCCAAAGATGTATGAAACAATTTGTCATAAAACATGTCGGTGAATGTTCCAATGAACATGTCATTCATTTCCTTGTCTTCTAAAGGAGGTAGCAGCCATGTCGCACCATCTTTGCGCATACTCTTTAAAGCTCTCACCCTTCTTCTGGGATAACCCCTGCAGTTGGACCCGATTGGGTGCCAAGTCGCTGTTATACTTATAGTGAGCTACAAATGCCTCTGCCAGCTGCTTCCATGTCTTTATATGCGTTGGTTCCAATCCCATATACCACTCGAGGGAAGGACCTGACAAGCTATCCTGAAAGAAATGCATTAGCATCCTCTCATCAGTAGAATACGCAGACATCCTTCTCTAATATGACCGCACGTTCACTTTTGGACAAGTGTCCCCTTTATACTTATCAAATGTGGGAGCTTTAAATTTGATTGGCACCCTCAAGCCAGGTACCAGACCCATTGTTGACATATCTAAGCCCACAGCGCTTTGATTCACGACCCCCCTCATCTGCTCTTCTAGCATTCTGATCCTCTGGGAGTCATCCATCGGTCCTTCGAAACCTCCACCGGAGAAAGCGTCCTCCTGCTGGTCCTCTTGCCACATACCATTCCCAGCTCCATATCCATCGTATCCGTTGTTGCGGCCAGCTCTAATCTGATTCATTATCGGGTCTCGCCCTCTGTTGTCGTACCCCGGAGCGACCCCAGCAGGTCTAAAAGCCATTAACCCAGCGCCGTTTCCATTTCCGAATCCACCGTAACCTTGGTTAGCCACACCATATCCGTCCTGCCCAAAGCCTTGAGCATTGAAACCATATTTCCCAGCATTATCGAATCCCTGGTCATTGAAACCGAATCCAGCATTACCGAAGCCGTTGCCTCCCATATTATCACCCAGGTTGACATCACCAAGCCCAACGTTATGGACAGCAGTCTCGTTCCCAACTCCAACGTTACCGTTTCCAGCAGCAGTAGCGTTGTTGACATTAACAGCAGGTATATTGACTACAGGCGGAGCCACTGGTGTGGGAGTACCATCCCCATGAATAGTGTCGACTCGCACAGACTGATGATCCTCATTCCCGTGCCCAGCATTCCTTACCAACAGAGGCTGCACCAAGGCTTGCAAATTCTCATGTCCTTTCGCAATGGTCTCCATTGTCTGCATGAAGAGCGCCAGCTTCTCACGCATGTCTTGCATTTCGTTCTGCAGTTGGTACGAGTGGAATATTGGTGCGGGCGCTGATCTTCAATCCTGAAAAGACCTGATACAGTGCAAGAAATAAGATACCATCCAATAATCACCTGTAATGCAATATGAATATGAATGCAATGCAATATGTGTCTGTGCATTAGGGAACATCATTCCCCGATTCTAGTGTGAATGTGTCAGTGCAGTGACAGTGCTGGCAATACGGTGATCGGAGCCGAATCATAGAAAGCCTCATATATTGCAGAGAAAACCATTAAGCCAAGAATACAATATCACTGAGTGTACAATAATAAGGCATGACCTCAACCAACAATCCTGGTGATGGTCAGCACTATGCAAATAAAGCATCCATACATGAAATGGTCAAGTACACTCATAAGCCTGATACTCTTCTAGTAACTTCTTAGTCTCTGGATGACTTGGTCGGGTAAGCAGACCCTCAACAAGTTGATTTCTTCGCTTGAGAACACGTCGCACGTCACCAACGGTTTCCTCCCATGCCCCTTCTCCGAAGCGATCCTCTAGCTTCCGCTTCTGAGACACAGCTTTGTTCCTGCTTTCGATGGCCTTGTTCAATGCATTCTTGAGACTATATCTGGTCATCACCTCTTCTTCGTACTTCTTAATGCTAGCCTTCAACTGCTCTTCGAGTTCAGAAATTTGCTGCTTCAATTTATCTTCCCTCTTTTTGTTGTTGGTTAGCGTAGCATTCCAGGTCTTATTACAAGAAGAGATTTCCCGGTGAGCGGCATCGAGTGCTTTCTTTTTGGACTCCAACATGTCATGAGAGCTTCTGAACTCTTGACCCAGACGTTCGCGCTTCTTTTTCTCTTCAGTCAACTCAACACCTAGCCTGTTTACTAGTTCGATCTGCTGTTGGAAAGCATGCACAACCTTGTTCTTCTCACTACGCATCTGAGTCAGTTCTTGTTCTAACCCTTCATTGATCTTCATCAAGGCTTCTTTTTCTTTTACAACTCGCTCGTAGACCTCCCTAGTAACAGTAGTTGGTTCTTCCACGGGAATATGAACAGGGACTGGTGCAGCTGGAAATGGCATTAGTAACTGCCTTGCCCTCTCCTGGATCCAAACTTTGTAGGGTGCATAAGCCTGACAATCATTCTTCCCTAACAGTGGCTTCCCTCTTCTGTTGATACGCATCCATGCGTGCTGAAGCTTAGCTAGTAACTCTCCATTCAAATCACCGGTGAAGTACAGAGATTCCTGTACTTCTTCCTCCTTTGGTGGGTTCTTCAACGCATATCCGAACTGGCGAATAAACAGAGATGGGTTGTAATTGATGCACCCTTTTCTCCCTATCAAAGGAACATTAGGATACCCAGAACAACTGAAAATAAGCTCAGACCCCAACAAGTCTCGGTCAAACCACTCAATGTCTTCAGAAGATAGCCTCATCAGGCGCTCTGGCCAGTTAGCTGTAGTTGCACTATCCACAAAAGGTCCCTTCAGGGGAAGATGGCTCTTAAACCACATGTTCAACAACGGCGCACAACAGTAAACAGTCTTTCCCCTTCTGTTTTCGTTTTTGTAGTGCAATGAATGATAGAGATCTCCAATCAAAGTGGGCACCGGGTTGCCAGCAGCAAACAGATGGAAAGCGTCCAAGTCCACAAAATTGGGTAAGTTGGGAAACAGCACTATTCCGTAAATGCATAGAGCCAAGATAGCATTAAAGACTATCCAGCACCCGTTCTTGGCATACTCTTGAGCTTTGCCAACCAGAAAATCAAGGGAGAAACCTGGAACCCCTAGCCAAGAAGTCACTAATAGTTCAGCAGCGTTCATGTGCAAGGCCTTAGCTAAGTCCTCCAACTTGGGCTCAGCGGCTGAGTGAATAAAGGGAACCTTATTCTGTACTGGTAGCTCCGTAAACTCTACATACTCTTCAATGGTAGGCCCCAAAATAAAGTCAGCAAACGTGAAACATCTCAATGTCGGGTCATAGAATTGCATCAAGGTGTACAACCCATTCATCTCAACAGCAGTTGGCTTGCAGACTAGTCTCAACAATCTTCCATGACTCATCCTGAAACTTCTCCTAACCTCCTCATCAGCAAGGGACATCAGACCAAGTAAGGGAGTAATGTCAGGTGTAGGTAACTTATACGCAACTGTCTTCCTCAAACCAGCCATGATCAATAAGCAGAAGTCCGGGCACTAGAACCAGGGAATATGCAAATGCACCTGCAGCACAGACACACGTTAATGGGATGCAATGATAATGGTCATGCAAACAATGCAATGCAAATACATGCAACAGGGACCAAAAGCCATGGCTGAGAAGCCTGAACCATATCAAAAGTCTCAGATAGACCCTCGAGAATTCCTCAAACCCTGGTCTCAGATAGACCCAATACAAAGCTCCGATACTGGTCTCTGATAGACCCCCATAATATAACTCTGACTGGTCTCTGACAGACCCCATATCACGACTCCAACTGGTCTCTGATAGACCTCTCAACTCTCCATAAATACCCAGAATCTCAGATCAAGAAACAAACCGGTATCTGAAGGTCTAGTTACCTGCATAACCCCAAACCCTCTCACAGGTAGGTGTCCTAGTAACTGACAATGGTATGGCATCCTATGCGGTCGTCGGCGTCACAGACTTTCAGGGTTGATGATACAATTCCCAGAAGGAGTGGCATCATCAATTCCTGAAGAGGCCTCACTTAGCCAACTTCCAAATGATCGGTTCCCGGAGTCAACAATTCAGCTGATCAACAACCCCTTCGACCCAAAGGGTAGAAAAAGAAGTCAACCAGAAGAACCTCGTCCGAGTGTAAATTTCGTGGGACACTAATGCAAGCAAAGCCGGCACGCGCCCACTACTTTCTAATCTAATTATAAGTGCACTCAAGCCCAGGTCCGGCTTATCTCTCAATCATAGAACACCCGTCACACCCCAATATAGCAATAATAACAATAATATAATGCTGAAAGTAAATGACAGAAATATAAATCCATACAAAATCCTCAACGGGAAAACAAGCGCTAGGATTGACTCTCTTGAGGGACGTTGGATCCCAAATGCATAAGGAACTATCGCAATCCTTAGCAGCCAGGGGACGTTGGTTCCCCAGCAGAGTCGCCAGCTGTCGCTACTGCGAAAATCGGCGCCGGCTGAACAGAAGAGTCGCCACCGTGCGTTATTTATCGCAACAGAGGGAAAGGAAACGCTCAGAGTAAACCTACCGCAAAGACAGGAAAGGAATGGTCATCGCAACCAAATCTTGGATTCGGGAGTCGGTTACGCAAGGGGAAGGTATTAGCACCCCTCACGTCCGTCGTACTCGACGGGATCCACGCTTGTTTTCGGGTATGGATTGTTATTCTATCTACTCTACAGGTCAGGGGTTAAAAGAAAAGAAAATGACTCGGCAAAGTATCGCACTTTATGCCTACGTATTCCCGTCCGGAACGAGAAATCAGAGTCAACGTAGTTCGCCTACCTACGGGAAAGGAGGGGAAGGTTGCTCGCTAGGATATCGCATCCTATGCCTACGTACTTTCATACAGCATGAAAGATCAGAGCAAACGTAGTTCGGGCTACGTACGACACAAGTCTGTCTTGATTGTTTTTATTCCTTCTGAAAAAGGGTTTTCCTGATTATTAGTCCAAGCGGACAAAAATGACGTTTTGATGAGTTCACATTCTTTTACGGAAGAAGTGTCTTTTATTGTGTTTGAAATCTTATTGTGTTTTTCTGTTTGTTTTGAGAAAGAAGAGACAGAACTCTAACCTACAGTTGAAAAGGAAATCAAACTAACCTAATGTTATCATGCATGGGTTAAGACCTAATGTCTATCATGCTCCTCTCTTGCACAGAGAGAAACAGAGATCCTAAGGGAATAGACGGAAACAGAAACAGCAGCATATATACAATAAAGCAGTAAAATGCATGAATGCAGCAGTACAAGCGAGGCAAGGGAGTCCCACTCAACCTCGAACCTAGAAAACAACAGGCAAAAGTGAACAGAATTCACTTTCAACCTAACAGGTTAAACAGCAAGCAATACAGTCCGGGAAATTCACACAATACATCAAAAATTAAACAGCTAAGAATAAACAGCAAAAGCAGCTCTGCATCAATATCTGTCTTCAAGTCACCTCCAAACATCTACAAGCTTCAAGCAAGCATCAGTCTTCATCTTCACAGCCTTCAAGCAAGGTCTTTGTCTTCAATCTGCAATGGCTGAATATCAGTCAACAAGATGAAATGGATGTTAAACAGTCAATTGCCTACCAAGGGTGGCTCACTGACTGTTAACATGATACTGACAATTTTCTCTCAAAAGTTCTATCTTTTAAATACATTCACTAATCCTTCCAAAGGAAGGAGGTGGATATTTAAAAGAGACTTTGAATCATATAGAAAGGATGGAGGCAAACAAGACCTTCCATGTTTGTGAATCAGGTTTTCCACTCTAGAGCTCTGCCTAGCTCCTAAACCCTATAACCTTCAACAGCTGCCAGCAAGATATACTCTTCATCCACTCTGGAAATTGATCTTCATTCCTTTTGTCTTCAGTGGCTTCATCAGCAAAGTCTTCAGCTCAAACCCCAATCCCCAAACAAGCCCAATACCTCACACAGTCAAATAATAACCCTAAAGAGGGCACACCACACAGTCAAGCAAATACAAGCAGTATACTAATAGTAATAGTAGAATAGGGGAAACTTAGTAATTTCTAAGGGATCTATTATCTACCCATAATACCCCTATAGTCCCATACCCCAAAATTCAAACTACAACTCCTAAAAGCAATGATATCTTACACCTATGTTATCTCTAAACCCTAGTTTTGATTCTCCTAACCACACCTAAACAAATCATCTAAAACTTTAATCTAAAATTATGAATTAAATCCTAGGAGGAAGCTAAGGTTCTAAGTTAATCACCCTAAAAAGAATGGATCCAAAATGTAAAAGGAAAGTCCTAAACTAAAATCAACAATATCATGCATTAAACTAAACATTATCTACAACTTATTTAAAAGAAAAATATACTAAAAATGCAAAAGTAAAATGAAATGCTAATTTTATTATGTGATAATTTTCTTAACAGAATTATGAAAAATATGCAAAAACAACCATTTAAAAATATGCAATTTTCTATTTGTTATGATTTTTTAAAGAAATAATAAAATGAAAGAAATTAATATGAACTAAATGAGGTGAAGGGTGCAGTTAGCAAATATTTCAGTTAAAACAAGATAATGGGCCCAGACTGGGGGGCGCGCATAGCAAAGCGCGTCTGGGCCCAGTTGATCAGAAAAAAACAAAAAGAAATAAAAGAGGAAAACGGTGCATAAAGTAAAAATAACAGTTCATTCTCATTGGGCCTTGGCGCTTGGGGGTGTGAATAACATGAACGCAATAAGCCCAGTCTGAGTGGATTAAATGAAACGGTGCGCTTTGGCACCCAGAGTTCCCTCCAAATTCATCTTTGAATCCTGGCCACGCGATCAGATCTTCAGTCAACAAGAGAGACCTCATCCAACGATCCTCATGTGTCTTCTCCAAAGCTAGGGTTTCCTCCATTGAAGAACCATGCACGAGCTCATGAACCAGATCTTCAACACATTCATACAACCTCATTTCTCCATGAAATTCACTTCTGTAAAAAGCAAAAACGCTCCATTTCTTCTCCTCTACACAACCATGGCCTCACTTTCCTCTAAAACTCAATCCAAATTCAAACCCGATAGGTAGAACATCTTGGTTCCACCATTTTACACTGATATCCATCATGCTAATTCCTTCTAATTCTTACCCTAACACGTTCCATATGCTATGCTGATCACTCTCATATATCTAACCAAGATTATCATGCCTTAACCTAGGTGTTCTAAGCCCTAACAGTTTTGGTGCTCCAATGGTAACTTCCATGAAATGTCTTCAAATTCATCAGAAACAATCATCTAACCATCCCTAACAATTCTAACCTAAGAATTCTACATCATTCTAACTAAATCTATCCAATTCGAAAGGAAAACTAACCTGGTTTAAAATTGAAAACAGATGTAGAATTCCTTGGATCCAAGGCTTGCAATGTTCTGGACTTGCTCAATACACTTGATTCTTGGTTCTGTATGCAATAGTTCTTGCTCACACCTCTTGGATCTTGCAATCACAATCTTCTTGCACTTTGGATGATGAAGTTGGTAGCACACGATTTCTTCCTCAATTAAGCCAAATCTTAATGAAAACTGGATCTATGATGGATGTAGATGATGATAGGATCAAGAAGTTTGGAAAATGATGAAGGTTTGATGGAGTTTGGGATGAATTTGCACACTTGAAGAATGAGATGAAACTTGGTATTTTGATCAAAATGAATCACCAACCCTTGAATGAAGCCAATCTACCCAATATATAGATGATCATAGAACACTCTAGAACTTGGTAGAAACTTCTTGTGCACACTTTCCTTGAATTTTGGATATGTTAACTTCATACATAAGTAACCAATGGTATCTCTCAAACTTTGCTCTAAACTCAAAAATCTACTTTTGCCAATGTTCTTAAAACATTTTTTCCAATCAAAATGACCTATAATTTCATCCCATTTGGCCATGTTATGAAAAATCTCAATTTTAGGTCACTTTTATTCATTAAATTCACTTTTAAATGACCAAATTTGAAACCTTGAGCTATGAGCCTTTCCAAACTTTCATGATCACTTTTCTAGACTCAAAATGTCATTTGGAGCAAGTTTGATGTTGTGAAGTTTTTCATTTGAAGCTTCCTTGTATGAGTTTTGGGCATAGGCTTGAAATGACCTGTAATCCTCAAATGACCAAAATACCCTTTGCTTGCCAAGACCATAAGTAGAGTTCCACAAATCAGATGAAGGCATACCATCCCTTTCTAGAAAGATAAGACAATGAGGAACAACTCTTATGTTTACCATAAATTCATTTGAAATCTCCTTGAGGGGTAAAGGTTGCTTGGAAGACAAGTAACTTTCACAGACAAAATTTCAGAGGCCCCAGATGACCTGTAACTTGCAAGGACCATAACATGAGTTCTATAAATCTCCTTGATGTCTTCCACCACTAAAATTAAAGGTCTTGAGATCCTCTACAAGTTTCATGTTGGCCAAGGATCCAATTGAAGCTTGCATTTTGACATATTTTGCTTGGAAGTTTGACCTAAATCAAGGGATTTTACACAGAAACCCTAATTTAGAAACTCCTCTTCTTCTTGATTTCTCTTGATTTCTTCTTGGCACAACACCACATCCTTATCTACATGTTAAATGATGAACCCCACATCTCTCAGATAGACCTTGATGCCTTTCAAACAATCATTTGACCTAGGGTTGACCTAGGGTTGACCCAGATGAAACCCTAGTTGACTGTCTTCCACTGCACCTCTTGCAATCTCATCAATGACTTATCTCTCTTTTAGAATGGCCCTATAGGTCCTCCATGATGTCTATATACCCTCCATGCCTTCAATTCACAGCTCACACCTTCTTTGGTGATCTTCAAATACACTCAAGATAGGAGATAGATCTACTGCTTGGTCCACTGACTTCTTTGATTTCAATTTCTTTCTGATGACTTGGCTAAGACTGAATTTGCATAATAACCTCTTGATAGGCTCATAGAGATAAGAATAGTACTTGGTCCCTTGTTGGATGACTTGCTATGCTATGTTATGCAAATGATTAGACTATGTACATGACTCTATATGCAAATGCTAATGCAATTGAAACATAAACCAAGTGAAATAGTTTGAGCAAATTTTAGGGTGCAACACTAGCTACCCGTCGTGAAAATAACGACGGTTTCTACGACAATTTTCACAACCGTCGCAATACGGCCCCGCGACGCACGTTTCCGCGACGGGATTGAAACCGTCGCAACTTACAAATTGCGACGGTTAAAACCGTCGTAATCTATCAAAATAAATCGTCACAATTTGCAAATTTTCTTGTAGTATGAATTGGTTAATAAGGAAAGGAAGGACCACCTAGGGTTGGGGAAAAGAACTATATCCAAAGCATCAGCAAAAGGATACTCAAAGTATGCTTCAAAAAGAAGAACAGGTTGCAAGAAAAGTCAGGTAGGAAGGCTAGACAAGACGGGATACGTAAAGATTAGACATCATGCCATAGGTTGACACTTGTGGTCCACTTTTAAAGTCTGCAGGTTATGTTTGATGTGTTGCCTTTATGAGTCGACACATAGAAGAAAACTTTTCTCTATAGGTTGACACATACGATTTTCAGATCGGCACATGTAACCTATTGTTAAAGCCTATAGGCTTTGTTTGATGTTTTGACTAAGTAGGTTGGCACGTGACCTTTATAGGTCAGCTCAAGCATCAAATAGGTCGATATATGACTTACATAGGTCGATACATTCACTAAAAATCTTGAAATTTTTCATTGTTTTTAAACCTATTGCATTTCTTTTTGCTTCTAACTTGCACACACACACATATATATAGTTCATACATGCATTATTTCTTTTCAATGATTTTGTGAAAATCATAAACGAAACCTGGAACATACAAAGAGTCTTCTTCATCTTCAACCTTGATTTTATGCATACACACAAACAAAGTACACATAATCATTCATTATTTGGGTACCATCTAGAATCAAGTTGATAACATCCAATTTAGCTTGTGGTATTGTAAATTGGGTTGATATCTTAGGGGGGTTTTAAATAAGAAAACCAAGGTGGGGTTTCCTTCAATATCAATTTGGGATTTTGAGGTTTTGGACAAGATTACGTATATTTGGATTTGATAGGCTCTGAAGAACTGAGGAATTTTGCAAAGGAGTAGCATGAGACGGTGAATCAAATTGGTAAATCTTAGGTTACAAACATTCACAATTTGGATTCGATTGAGTGAAGGCTTTGAAGAACGGGGGTTCTTGCAAAGGAGTAGCGTGAGACGGTGAATCAAACTGGCATTGTTGGGTGACTTGATCAAGCTTAAATCAAGGGAAGAGAAAGTGTTAGAATTAATACCAAACATATGGTTTGTAGGGTTGCATTGCTACATTTCTCTTGTAAACTACTTTTGAAAAGTAAGTTTAAATTTCATATCTCAATTCGAGTTTGAATTGAGGGCATGCGTACCCATAATGAGGCCGATTGGGGAACTTCCTAAACAAATCATTGTGTACTCTCTCTCTCTCTCTCTCTCTCTCTCTCTCTCTCTCTCTATATATATATATATATATATATATATATATATATATATATATATATATATATATATATATATATATATATATATATATATATATATATATATATATATATATATATATATATATATATATATATATATATATATATATATATATATATATATATATATATATATATATATATATATATATATATATATATATATATATATATATATATATATATATATATATATATATATATATATCTCTTTTACATTTCATTTGCAAATTGTTGAGTTTCATCAATTGTGTGATCTATATGTTTGGTTAATTTGTCTCAATAGTATTTTTGTGTGATTTATCATTGGAGGGAGTATTACTTGTTGAGTAGCTTTCAAGTGATTGTGATTAAAACATATTTCCTGAGTTGCTTATCATTATCTTCTATTGGTTTTCGTATACGCATATCCTAGCTTTTTGATGGCGGTTCGATTTAGACGAATCGCTCAGAGTCTCTTCCCCTATCCATTGTTTTTTAAAACCGTTTTTATAAAGAAAAAACTTTGGGGATATATTCATCCCCTCTATATAAATCACATTCGTCTAACTATTTCTCTTTTCTTTCTTAACAAATAAAGTTTTGTCAATTCAGCCATGAACATAAACATTGCTAGTGAGAAATTAAGCAAGTTTTTCATACCAAGCTCTAGGAGCTTGCTTCAACTCATAAAGATTATTCTTAAGTTTATACACATGATTGGAAAGACATTGATCAACGAACCCTTTTGATTGTTCAACAAACACTTCCTCATTCAAGTATCATTCAGGAAGACACTTTTCACATTCATTTGGTAGTGTTTTAATTTCATAAGGCATGAAACTCATGACAATAATCTTATATCTTTTATATGGGAAACTAGGGAAAAGGTTTCATTACATTTTTCTCCCTCTATTTGAGTATAGACTTGAGCCACTTGATGAGCTTTGTTTTTTCTAACATTCCCATTATCATTTGGTGTCAATGATGTTGGCATAGTTATGTCTAGAAACTAATTCTCATACTTTATTCCTTTTGAATTGAATAATTTCTTCTTGCATAGAATTGATTCACTATTCATCCTTGAGGGTTTCCTTAACATAGTTAGGCTCATTTTGGATATAAAGCACATTTTGGCTATAAATTCTCTATAATTAATGGGCTTTTTTTGATATGGTTGTAACTCCTACATTTAAATACCTAATTATTTTTTAAATGGGAAGATAATTTTGTACCCTTGTAGATGATCCTATGTTTTCTAGAGCACTACCTTCACCAGGTTTTGGGCTATCATCAACAGTTGGGATAATGATGTTGGTATGTTTGTCTGGGTGATTAGGTAAGACATGTTGCTCTAGAATATCAGAATTCTCATATTCTTGAATAACAACTTCGGATCTGATGTCATTAATAATGACATTTATGGATTCCATCATATATTTTTTTGATTATTGAACACCTGATATGCCCTACTATTTGTGGAATATCCCATGAAGATGACTTCATCACTTATAGGATTCAACTTTCATCTTCGCTCTCTATCATCAAGGATATAACACTTGCTACCAAACACATGGAATTATTTCACATTTGGCTCTCTTCCTCTCCATATCTCATAATGAGTGACCCTGGTGCTTGGTCAAATGGTTACACGGTTGTGGATATGATATGCAGTGTTTATTACCTCCGCCCAAAAGTGATAGGAAGATTCTTGGCATGAAGCAAAACTCCAGCCATCTCTTGAAAAGTGTTATTCTTACGCTTAAGAACCCCATTTTGTTGAGGTGTGATAGGGGATAAAACTCGTGAGTTATACCTTATGATGTACAAAATTCTAAGAAACATGAGTTCTCAATTCTCTCCCATGATCACTATGAAAACAAATAATCTTACAAATTTCTTATCCCTTCTCATGACGCAAACGTTGACACAAACTTTCAAAGGTAGTGAAGGAGTTTAATTTTTCATGTATGAGTTCAACACATGTGTACCTTGAGAAATCATCAATGCACAGATATACATATCTCCTTCCTCTTAGGCTTTTAACTTGCATGGGTCCCATGAGATCCATGTGAAGAAGTATAAGCACTATGATTTGGTAAGTTGTAGAAATTTCTTGAGAGACATTTGGGTCTAATTTCCTATCAAACATTCACCATAAATTTTTCCTTCTTCAATCTTGCGACCAGGAAGACTAATACTGGTCTTTTCTTAGACAACCTTTCTCATAATTATGAGGTTTAAATGGTCAAGTTTCCTATGCAACAACTTAATTTCATTAATATTGGAAGTTATACATGACTGAGGTTTATTCTTCTCTTATGGGTACCACATATAACATGTTCCAGTTGATATAGATCCCTTCATTAATTAAACTTGATGTTTGTCAGTGTGCATTCAGAATGATTGAAATTGACACTCACATCTTAATCAAAATTTTGACTAATACTGATGAGATTGGTAATGATGCCTTCAACAAGGAGCATATCATCTAGACATGGGAGACCCGAGCAGTCTAACTTTTATTTCCCTACGAATTTGCCTTTGGTCCCATCACCAAAAGTGACAATGCTGTTGGAGTACAAATTTATGTCTTTCAGGTAATTCTTTTCACCGGTCATGTATCTAGAGAAGCCACTATCAAAGTATTAATATTTACGAAAAGAAACTCTTAAGGAGCTATAGACTATATGACTTAGAATTTCCCCTTTTTGCTCTCCAAACTTGTTGAGGAAGTGCATCTTTGGTTTCTTTCCAATTAAGATGAGATTGATGGTGATAGGCAAGTCTACCATATAATTTGTAGCAGTAAGGTCGCATATGTTCCTGTATACCACAATATTGACATACCCATGAGGCTCTAGCATGAGAATTAGAGTGCTAGATAGATGTCTGATAGAATGGCCATACTTGTAGCCTGACATGATGAACTCAATTTTCTTGACAAGAGGAACAAACTTGGTTTTTGATGACTCATAATTGTATCCAATTATTTTCATGTATGTGGACATTTTTCCCACCCCTAGAGTTTCATCAAGGGTTTCCGTTCCATAATTAACATGCAAACACATTTAGTCATTCCTTCAATTTTGGAATTAAGATGATCAAATTCCTCCTTTAATTTAGAGATGATATCCATGAGGTGAGCTTTGTATCATATCAACACTTTAATTTTCTATTTTTTTCTTCTCACCATATTTGCATTCTTCAACCCACTTGAGATAAAAAATCTTGTAGGCTTTAGCAAGTGCGTTATCATACAACACGTCATCACTTATGTCACCATTATTATGCATATCTAAATTTGACTTTATGCAAGTTGTGAATTGATCAGTACATCTTCATACACATTCTTCCATTGTTATACTTAGGCATTCCTACAGTTTATTTGAGTATTTTTACTATTTTAATGTGTTTTCATATTTAAGTTTGTTTTTACCTTTATTTTATTTTCGCAGTTTATTTTCAGCTTTAGCGGTTATTTGATATCTAGCCACTATTTGAATCATAACTGAGTTGAGATAATCGAATTTGCACATTCTAATAGGGCGTTGGAAAGCTAAGACAGCGAGCTACAACTTTTATGTTTAAGGTAGAAGATGATTCGTAGTGTAGCACGTCCAAATAATTCGTTTAATTCAGGACTCGAAATCTGCAGTTTGAAATATTTAGTTTTGGGCCGGGTTTTTTATATTTTTTGACCCAGTTGGGTTAAAACCAGAAGTGTTGATACTTTCTTATACCTAACAACCGTACTAATGTCACTTTACCTTCTTTTTACGAATTTCATTGTGCTTTGTATGAATATCATGACGAACTAATCCCAAGGGGCGACCTGTCGAATTCGAATACCACAAAACTTTGAGGTTACTATCAATTTCGATTTAATTCAGTTCCTTTCCAATTTGTTCTATAATTTTTATTTTCTTAATTCATTTCTTATAGAATAGATTGGATTTAATTCGGTTGATATATGTTCCTTACTTTAATCGCGTTTAACTTAGCTTTTTCGTTAATTCACACTATCTTTAACCGTCTGCTTAATTCGGTGAACCGTTTGCTTAATTCGGTGATTAGGAACATAACTCGTATAGTATTGTCGATGCTTGTTTATTTAATATTACAATCGAATAGGAATTGGAACCACTTAGGGAATTGGAATTATAATGACCAATGATAAGTTCGTAGTCGAACCGGTAGATTAACTTGTTTAATCACTTATTTATTCTGTTTTTCTTAATTGAGTCCTTCACCAAAACAACCCCCCCCCCCCCCCATAATCGTTACTGTGTTGGTTAATAAAATTAAGAATTCTTGCGATATGATACTCGAGTTGTCGTTGTCGTAACTATACTTTTTTATAATACTCGTTTTTGATCTGTGCGCGACAGCGGATCAAATTGGAGCCATTGTCGGGGATTCTTGACATTTTTAACCGTTAGTTGAGTCATAGTTGTCAATTAGTGTCTTTTGAATTTTTGTTTTGCTGTTTTACCGTTTTCCCATCCAGACGTCTGTTTTCGCGTCTTGCATTCGACCTAGGCAAAAAAAATCGGTTTTGGTGGAAATCGTCTCCTTTTTTAATTATGTTTCATGCGTTTGAAGCAGAAAAATCGTGTGATCATTAATCCCGTACTCTGGAAGAGTTACGGGGTTTCTCCCTCAAAACTCCAAATTCATCATTTTTCTATTTTTAATGAATTTTTTTTTACTATTTTCATAGTTTCGAAAAATTCTAAAAAAAATTCTCAAAATTCTTATTTTACCTAATCAGATTAAATTTTATGTTTTTGGATTTTTCTGAATTTATTTTAATCGTTTCTCTTCTTTGATTTTGATTATGCCTTTATAGGGACATTGTTGGCATTACCGCTTTTGTTGATGCATTAGTCCTGGCTACTAGGTCATCTTGTTTTGACCTTTTTTATTTATTTTAATCCTGAGATAGAGAGAACCTTCCATACACGTCTTAGAGATAATCAGGTATGCCCTAGTTCACCATCCCTTTAACGATTGTGATTCTGATTTGTCTTTCGATAATAACATGGTTGACCAAAGAACATTAAGACAACTTGCTACCCCTGATGTAAATTATAATGGCTTGTGTATTGAATATGTTGACCTTGTTGTTCCTTTTGAATTAAAACCTGGATTAATACACTTGTTGTCGAGATTTAATGGCCTTGCAGGTGAGGATCTACACAAGCATCTCAAAGAATTCCAGAT